>CM060965.1:130098245-130443543 GCA_030765045.1 Tenodera sinensis | reverse complement strand
CTTCCTTTCTTGGTTCTTCCTTCCTTCCTTCCTGCCTTCCTTCTTTCTTCCTTGCTTCCTTCTTACTTATTTCTTTCTTTGTTTCTTTCTTTCTTGCTTCCTTCCTTCCGTCCTTCCTTCCTTCACTCTTCCCTCCCTCCCCCCCCTCCCTCCTTCCTTCCTTCCTCCCTCCCTTCCTTCCTTCCTTCCTTCCCTTCCTTCCCTTCCTTCCCTCCTTGCTTTCTTCGTTCCCTTCCTTCCCTTCCTTCCTTCCTTCTCCATCCTTCCTTGCTTTCGTTCCTTCCTTCTTCCTTCTTTCCTTCTTTCCTTCTTTCCTTCCTTCCTTCCTTTCCTTCTTTCTTCCTTTCTTTCTTTCCATCCTTCCTTCCTTCTTTCCTTCTTATCCCTTCTTTCCTTCTTTCCTTTCTTCCTTTCTTTCCTTCCACCCTTCCTTCCTTGTTTCCTTCTTTCCTTCTTTCCTTCCTTCCTTCTTCCTTTCTTTCTTTCTGTCTTTCTTCCTTGCTTCCTTCCTTCCTTTCTTTCTTTCTTTCTTTCTTCCTCTCTCTCTTTCTTTCTTTCCTCCTCTCTCTCTGTCTTTCTTTCATTCTTTCTTTCTTTCGTCCTCTCTCTCTGTCTTTCTTTCTTTCCTTCTTTCTTCCTCTCTCTCTCTCTTTCTTTGTTTCTTTCTATCTTCCTCTCTCTCTTTCTTTCTTCCCCTGTTCTCTCTCTCGCTCTTTCTTTCTTCTCTCTCTCTTCTTTCTTTCCCTCTTTCCCTCTCACTCTCTTTCCCTCATTCCGTCTTTCCTTCTTTGCTTCTTTCTTTCTTTCTCTATCTCTCTCTTTCTCTCTCTCTCTCTTTCTTTCTCTCTGTTTCTCTCTTTCTTTCTTTCTTCCGTCGTTTCTTTCTTTCGTTCCTTCTTTCCTTCTTTCTTTCTTTCGTTTTCTTTTTCTCTCTTTCTCTCTCTTTCTTTATTTCTTTCTTTCTTTCTTTCTTTCCTTCCTTCCTAAATTCCTTCCTTTCTAAACCTCCTTCCTTCCTTCCTTCTTTCTTTCCTTCTTGCTTCCTTGCTTCCTTTCCTTCCTTCCTTCCTTCCTTCTTTCCTTCCTTCCTTCTTTCCTAATTTCCTTCTTTCTTCTTTTCTTCCTTTCTTTCCTTCCTTCCTGCCTTCCTTTTTTCCTTCTTGCTTCCTTCCTTCCTTCCCTCCCTCCCTCCTTCCTTCCTTCCTTCCTCCCTCCCTCCCTTCCTTCTTCCCTTCCATCCTTTCTTCCTTCCCTTCCTTCCCTTCCTTCCTTCCTTCCTTCCCTCCTTCCTTCTTCCTTCCTTCCTTCCTCCTTCCTTCCTTCCTTTCGTTCCTTCCTTCTTTCTTTCTTTCCTTATTTCCTTCTTTCCTTCTTTCCTTTCTTTCCTTCTTTCCTTCTTTCTTCTTTCCTTCTTTCCTTCTTTCCTTCTTTCCTTCTTTCATGCTTTCCTTGTTTCCTTCTTTCCTTCTTTCTTCCTTTCTTTCTTTCATCCTTCCTTCCTTCCTCCTTTCCTTCTTTCCTTCTTATTCCTTCTTTCCTTGTTTCCTTTCTTCCTTTCTTTCCTTCCAACCTTCCTTCCTTCTTTCCTTCTTTCCTTCCTTCCTTCTTCCTTCCTTCTTTCCTTCTTTCCTTCTTTCCTTCTTTCCTTCTTTCCTACTTTTCTTCTTTCCTTCCTTCCTTTCTTCCTTTTTTCCTTTCTTCCTTTCTTCCTTCCTTCCTTCCTTTCTTTCTTTCTTTCTTTCTTTCTTTCTTCTCTTTGTTTCTTTCTTTCTTTCTTTCTTTTCTTTCTTTCTTTCTTTCTTTCTTCTTTCTTTGTTCCTCTCTCTCTCTTTCTTTCTTTCTTCCTCTGTCTCTCTCTCGCTCGTTCTTTCTTTCTTTCTTCCTCTCTCTCTCGCTTTCTTTCATTCCCTCTTTCCCTATCAGTCTCTTTCCCTCTTTCCTTGTTTCCTTCTTTCGTTCTCTCTATCTCTCTTTCTCGCTTTTCTTCTTTCCGTGTTTCCTTCTTTCCTTCTTTCTTTCTTTCTCTCTCTTTCTTTCTCTCTCTCTCTTTCTTTCTCTCTCTTTCTTTCTCTCTCTTTCTCTCTTTCTTTCTTTCTCTCTTTCTCTCCTTCTTTCTTTCTTTCTTCCCTTCCTTCTTTCCTTCTTTCCTTCTTTCCTTCTTTCTTTCGTTCTCTCTTTCTGTCTTTCTTTCTTTCTCTCTTTCCTTCTTTCTTCCTTCCTTCCTAACTTCCTTCCTTTCTTCTTTCTTTCTTTCTTTCTTGCTTCCTTCCTTCCTTTCGTTCCTTCTTCTTTCCTTCTTTCCTTCTTTCTTCCTTTCTTCCTTTCTTTCCTTCCTTCCTTCCTTCTTTCATTCTTTCTTCTTTCCTTTCTTCCTTTCTTTCCTTCCTTCTTTCCTTCTTTCCTTCTTTCCTTCCTTCCTTCCTTTCTTCCTTTCTTCCTTCCTTGCTTCCTTCCTTCGTTCCTTTCTTTCTTTCTTTCTTTCTTTCTTTCTTCCTCTGTCTCTTTCTTTCTTTCTTTCTTCCTCTCTCTCTCTGTCTTTCTTTCTTTCTTCCTCTCTCTCTCTCTCGCTCTTTCTTTCTTTCTTCCTCTCTCTCTTTCTTTCTTTCTTTCCCTCTTTCCCTCTCTCTCTATTTCCCACTTTCCCTCTTTCCCTCTTTCCTTCTTTCCTTCTTTCGTTCTCTCTATCTCTCTCTCTTTCTTTCTTTCCGTTTTTCCTCTTTCCTTCTTTCGTGTTTTCCTTCTTTCTTTCCATCTTTACCTTTTCCCTCTTTCCCCTCTTTCCTTCTTTCCTTCTTTCCTTCTTCCCTTCTTTCCTTCTTTCCTTCTTTCCTTCTCTCTATCTCTCTTCTTTCTTTTCTTCTTTCCGTCTTTCCTTCTTTCTTTCTCTCTCTCTTTCTTTCTCTCTCTCTTTCTCTCTTTCTTTCTCTCTCTCTTCTTTCTTTCTTTCTTTCTCTCTTGCTTTCTTTCTTTCTTTCTCTCTTTCTTTCTTTCTTCCTTTCTTTCTTTCTTTCTTTCTTTGTTTCTTTGTTTGTTTCTTTGTTTGTTTGCTTCTTTCTTTCTTTCTATCTATCTTTCTTTCCCTCTTTCCTTCTTCTTTCCTTCTTTCCTTCTCTCTATCTCTCCTCTCTTTCTCTCCTTTTTTCTTTCTTTCCGTCTTTCCTTCTTTCTTTCTTTCTTTCTTTCTTTCTTTCCCTCTTTCCCCCTTTCCCTCTTTCCCTCTATCCCTCTATCCCTCTATCCCTCTTTCCCTCTTTCCCTCGTTACCTCTTTCCCTCTTCCCCTCTTTCCTCTTTCCTTCTTTCCTTCTTTTGTTCTCTCTATCTCTCTTTCTCTCTTTCTTTCGTTCTTCTTTCCGTCTTTCCTTCTTTCCTTCTTTCTTTCTTTCTTTCTTTCTTTCTCTCTCTCTTTCTCTCTCTCTTTCTGTCCTTCTTTCTCTCTCTTTCTCTCTTCTTTCTTTCTTTCTCTCTTTCTATTTTTCTTTCTTTCTTTCTTCCTTTCTTTCTTTCTTTCCTTCCTTCTTTCCTTCTTTGCTTCTTTCCTTCTTTCTTTCTTTCGTTCTCTCTTTCTCTCTTTCTTTCTCTCTTTCCTTCTTTCCGTCTTTCTTTCTTTCTTTCTTTCCTTCTTTCTTTCTTTCTTTCTTTCTTTCTTTCTTTCTTCTTTGTTTCTCTCTCTTTCTTTCTTTCTCTCTGTCTCTCCTCTCTCTTTCTTTCTTTCTTCCTTCTCTTCCTGCCTTCCTTCCTCCATCCCATCCTTCATTCCTCTCTTCGTCCCTTCCTTCCTCCCCTCCCCTCCCCTTCCTTGCTTTCCTTCCTCTTCATGTTTCCTTCTTTCCTTCGTTCCTTCCTTCCTCCCTTCCTCCCTTCCTCCCTCCCTCCATTCCTTCCTGCCTTTCCTTCCTTGGTTTCCTTCTTTTCCTCCTTTCCTTCTTTCCTTCGTTCCTTCCTTCCTTCCTCCTTCCTCCCTCGCTCCCTCCATCCCTCCCTTCCTGCCTTTCCTGCGTTCCTTCCTTGCTTTCCTTGATTTCCTTCTTTCCATCTTTCTTTCTTTCCTTCCTTCCTTCCTCCTTCCCTCCCTCCCTCTGTCCCTCCATCGGTCCCTCCCTCCCTGCTTTCTTTCTCTCTGTCTAGTACATACGTACGCACAACCAGTATTATTGCAATGAATAATCCAGCTCTGATTAAGACCAACAGCTTTATCAATTAGTATTTGTATGGGACACATTTTCAATTGTGCTCTTCTTTCCAAAACAAATATGTATAAGACATTTACATTTTTAACTTACAGAAGCAGAAGCAGAGGACCAATATGAAAAGAAAGTAAATATGCTCAAAAGCTTAGATGATGATGATCTTGAATTTTTAAGTGAAGAAGATTTTGAACTTTTGGAGAGCATCAGATTGAGTGAAAGGAAGCTGCAATGATTGAACAGAACGAGGTAATACAGAACTAAATTAGTCAGGAACCTTGGTTGTTTATTATACCAGATAATCTGTTGGTAAACCACAATGTAAAAAGCGCTATAAAATAATAATTCTTCTTATTAATTTGTCCGTCATTTGTAAATGGGTCAGATCTGCAGTAAATATATTTTCCTGCTCTTTGCTGGTGAAACACAAGATGCACACTTAAATGCTAAGATGGCTGTATTTTGGTAATGCTCACACAAACTTTTGATGTATGCTGTTGCATTTTTGCAGAACGCCACCATTCTGCATGTAGTTATTACTAAACGTGTAACCACTTGTGATCTGTGTTCTGCCATTTTTTTTCTTTTTTTTTCCAAAACAACACATCAGATATAGTTCCCCGAGGGACATACTACAGTAGGTAAGGCAAGAGGTGCTACCGGGATCACGAGCCACATTGTCAATTGGGTTCCTCTAAGGGGTGATCCTTCGGGGGCCTACTATCGTAGGTACTGGAAATGACTCTCCCGGAGTCCCGATTCACACTTGATTGGGTGCCTCTAAGAGGTGTGAGAACATGTGCCAAACGCCCAATTAACTTGGTCCATATATGTTTTTTATCTCCAATCCTATATGAACCTGAACGCAGTCAAATACCTTTCGTGCCGGTTGCCAGTGCTGAGGAGATGCAAAGCGTGACCGGGCAACTGCATAACTTTCAGCCCCTGGTTATGTAGTACTTGAGCTCATATTCCTGGTAAAGGTTAGTCCCAGAGAGGAGTCATTGCATGAGCTGGCACACTCTCTCTCTATACACTGGGAGGTGAGACCCTAGGGTGAGCCAGGTCCAAACCAGGACTCTTAACTAAGCCGGGATAGTGCCCCAGGATGTGAGCATGTCATTTCAGACATTTGCAGTGGTGGAGGATTAAGTCATCATGGTACGCACAAATACTCCAAATAAAAACAAAGTAAATGTAACAAGAAGTAGTCGAGCCTTATGGTCCTTGCTACTTGCTGATAGCTGGTCTGATATGATAAAGGTTAAAATTGGTATCGGGAACCGATTTACAATTCAAAAGGGTTTAGATGAGATAGCCTGACCCAGTAAGTCGTGCACTATATGTTGTAATGGCACACACCTGATTGAAGCACATACAGCCACCTAGGTAACTAGAATACTGAAAGCAAATATGCTAGCAAGCTATCCCATACGTGATGAGATGCACAGGATGTTGAACCCCGCGGGCGATGTTGCAAAATCCCGCGCATTGGACAGAATAATCAAGAAAATTCAAGAAAATCTTGTAGACCAAGGGGTCACTAACGTTTACCGTGTTCAGCACAAAGAAGGAGGCGAACTAAAGTCAACTTCTACCTTGTTCCTGAGCTTAGATCGACTAGATCCCCCAAAGGAATAGGGTAGTGTATGAATATATCGAAGTTAGGTCTTTCATCTCCAACCGGATCAGATGTTCCAGATGTCCATGCTATGGGCATACAAGCGACTTTTGTAAGGAACTACCTACATGCATTAACTTTGGAGACCCTTCCAGTCGTGCATGTATTACAACTGCATCGTGTGTCCAGATTTACTTACCTTCGCAGACGAGCATACCCTGGGGTACCAGCGGTGTTCATGGAACCCCATCACATACATTCGGTTCTCATAATAGCGGTTCCATTTATACGGCAGAGCTGTATGCAATAAAGCCAGACTTTTATATGTGAGCCGTCATTGATTGGGTGACTGCCTAATTTTGAGTGATTCTTTTACTGCATATCAGAGCCTTCGTAAGCTGTACAACTACCATCCTGTTGTATATCGTACTCTTCGGGCGTTAGTGTGGTATGTGCATGGATTCCTGGTAACATAAGTTTGCCGGGGAATGAATGGGCACATTTTGCAGCAAAGGCCGCAATCACAGAATCCAGGATTGCCATCTCTCGTATTTCTTCGGAAGACATTGGGCTTGAAGTGCGCAGAACGTGCCATTATGTTATTATGAAGATCTTTGGTCATCATCATGGTATATGAGAGGCTTTCTGTAGCCACCTGTCCGACTTTCAAGGGTCCTGGTGGACGAAAACAAGCGGTCAAATGGTTCTGCAGTTTTTAACAATGGTGAATGTGAAACTAAGAATTTAAAACATGAGATTAAAAGAAGAACAGATACTTTGCATATTATTTGGAAAAAAAGACTACAGTGGTGTGGGCTGGCGGAAAGAATGACAAAGGAACTACCGCCGAAGGAATGTATACCAGGAGAAACAAGAAACAGGGGACATCCGATGGCAACTTGGATAGATGATGTACAACCAACCTTAGCATCAAGAAATTTGGACCCGGAACAATGTGAAAACAGAGAGGCATGAAATTTGGTTTCCGGAAAACGGCGCCAGTTGTAAGTCGGAAACATGATGATGATGGTGATGATGATGATGATGATGATGATGATGATGATGATGATGATGATGATGATGATGAGGCTGCTGCTGCTGCTGATCGTATTGGGAAGGTTCTTAAAAACACAACGACATCCACGCCTACTACAAACCCACACAACAAATACAGAACATGCTACATTCAGCAAAAGATCCAAAAGAACCACTTTCTTCTGCGGGTGTTTACCAAATTTCGTGCTCGTGTGGCTCTGTCTATATAGGGACCACACAACGTACAGTAAACACACGCATTACAGAACACAAGAGATGTTGCCGTTTGGGACAACAGAAAAGTCTGCAGACGCAGAACATGCATTACTAGCACCTGGGGAACACATTATACAGTTTGAGAGGTAGAACTGGAACTTAAAAATTCAATGCCACAACTAGGATTTGAACCACAGACCTTTCGCTTATCGGGCGGATGCTCTACCACTGACCTATTAACTGAATTTTTAAGTTCCAGTTCTACCTCTCAAACTTTGCCCACACACGGCTTGTGTGTTTAAAAACACCAACAGTAAGTTTGTTGGAATAAATAAATAATAATTAACATTATACAGTATTCAGACACAACTATCCAGTGTTCCACAGTTCATTCTTACGCCCGGTTAAGTCGTGAAGCCATAGAGATTTTCAAGAGATTTTCATAGGAAGGAAGAAACAAAGCGCTTAAATAAAGCGTGGCATCCAGCATTACACAAAACACGCAATAAACTTGACCGTAGGTAAATTGAAAATCACACGCCATCAAAGCCCATCGACAACAATGGAAGCAGCACCACTTTAAACCAACCCACGCAGCAGCCAAACCAATAAACAAAGACTGGACCAACCGCCATAGGCCCACACATGCTAAGCGTAAAAAACCTGTAAAACCAACGCTCCGTATCAGTCGTCGCCGAGAGTAGCAGAGTACTACGGACACACCACTGGGGATGTTCGACGCAGCTTTGAACAAAACATCTGGAAGATTTTCCACTAGACCACGGCCCACAAGTCCGGGTAATCCTTTTGTATTTTGTGACACCGGCCGTGAAAGCTTACGCAATTTGATCAATTCCAAATTAGATACAATTAAGGTATAATATTAACGTTAATATAAATTATACCCAATTTAGTGGTATGTACTAATCCGTGCCAAATTATATATAATTAAAGCACAATGTTAACAAATATAAATTACCACTGATTTACAGGTATACACCAAACAACGCCAAATTAGAGACAACTAAGTTGTTGCACCAGTTAACAGGTATACACTATACAATGCCAAGCTATATGCTATAAATATATATATATATGTACATGGAATCTATCCGATCAAAGTACTATTGTTGTTGACCTCAAAGAACTCTTGAATTGAATAATAAGATGTAACTAACCAATTGGTGCTGTATTTATAAAATGGAATGTGCTTCGGATTGAGCAATGAGACGATTATTTCTCTCAGGGCGTGGTACTAGATACAATGAATAAACAGTCGATGCAACTTCACTATAATATATTACTTTATTGTCACTTTTTCTCGTTGATTTGCTGAATTATCTTTCGTCGCACCAATGGATATTATACTGATAGTCTTTCCACTTTCTCAACAACTTTAGAACAAAAGCTTCATGAAAGTTTAGTCAATTTTCTACTCACATCCACGCGCGTTATAAAAACACGTCTTCTTATCTCAAACACAGACGCTATTAACAACTCCAGCGCCACTTCACATGATGCTGTCGGTCTGGGTGGCTCAGTTGGTTAGACGCTGGCCTACTGTTCCCAAGGTCGCGGGTTCAAATCCGGCCCAGACCGATGGTTTTTAAGTGTGCTTAAAAACGACAGCTCCATGTCAGTAGATTTACTGGCATGTAAAAGAACTCCTGCGGGACAAAATTCCGGCACACCGACGACGCTCATGTGATCCTGGCAATTGACAGCGTCGTTAAACAACAAAATAATTTTTAATTTCACATGATGCTACCTTTTTTTATGTACATCCGCGTATGCGTTCATCAAATAGTTCCCGTATTGTTAGGGAAGCGATCTTTAGCTACTCTCCCTTCGTTTTTAATATTGAACACAGATAATTCTTTTATTTATACATATATATTAAATTTAAATATGGAACTTAACATTTATGACGTCTTTAAACAAACTTAATTTTTTGTAACACTGAACAATAGCAACACGTTTTCGTTATTCAACTAACTCGTATCAACACCAAAAATAAATTACATTTTCAATAAATATTTACATAAATGATTTTCTTTTGGGGTTTTACAATATTCTGTCTCACAATCAAACGTCTTCGGTTTAAATTTTTAGCAGGGAGAATTGCTATTTTCTGTGGCACATTATTATACACTTTTAATCCTCTGAAACCTTGCTGTTGTCGTACGTATATGATACGGGATGTTAATTTGATATTATTTCTGGTGTTATACTTGTTGAGTTTTCCATCCAAGAGGTTCGCCATTGGTCATGTATTTGGTTCTTAAAGTACGTAACTGCGTCGCTGTAAGTAATTTCAGTATTAATTGTTCTGATGCACATAATTTCGTTGGCCCTTTTTCTGCGTTATCTGCTTGTTTATTTCCGGTTATATTATTATGTGATGATATCCACAGAAGTGTGATGCTCTTTCCTCTGTTGAAGAGTGTAGTGGAAAGGTTGTGTATTTCTTGCACAATACAATTGGTATTGTACATGTCTTGCAGGGCTTTTAAAGCCGACAGGGAGTAACTTATTAGGTAGGCATCATGAGGTTCTATTTTCAATACATATTCTAATGCTTTCTGTATTGCAAACAGCTCACAGCTAAATATAGAGAATGGGGAAGGTAGGAGTACTGAAAGGTGTTTTTATTGCATACTGTAGCACACACGTATCCTTTTTCGGTTTTGGAACCATCGATATAAACGGAGATTTGTTTTTTCTATTCTTCAACTTTTTCTTTAAACAACTGTTTGTAGATCAGTGAGTTGGCGCTTGCTTTATTGTGCTCACTTAAATCCATGTTAACCGTTTGAAGCGACAATACTTCCCGCTGCCAAGTAATGTCTCGTAATTCCCTTGAATCAGCCCTTTGCTGCCAACAGAAGCTTTGAGATTTCTCTCTGCCTCTCTCCTCTCTCTCTCTCTCCTCTCTCTCTCTCTCTCTCTCTCTCTCTCTCTCTCTCTCTCTCTCTCTCTCTCTGGGTATGCATGAGCGGCTTTGAAGGAATAACACAAATTCTAAATATAACGTCTAGCTTCAATCTTTCACTCTTTTCACTTGAGATGTTGCCCACTAATACACGTGTATTGTATAATTCACCAACCAATCAATAGTATTCACATACACAATTAAACATTATTATTATTATTATTATTATTATTATTATTATTATTATTATTATTATTATTATTATTATTATTATTATTATTATTATTATTATTATTATTATTATTATTATTATTATTATTATTATTATTATTATTATTATTATTATTATTATTATTATTATTATTATTATTATTATTATTATTATTATTATTATTATTATTATTATTATTATTATTATTATTATTATTATTATTATTAACATTATTATTAACATTATTATTAACATTATTATTATTATTATTATTATTATTATTATTATTATTATTATTATTATTATTATTATTATTATTATTATTATTGTTACTATTACTATTATTATTATTATTATTATTATTATTATTATTATTATTATTATTATTATTATTATTATTATTATTATTATTATTATTATTATTATTATTATTATTATTATTATTATTATTATTATTATTATTATTATTATTATTATTATTATTATTATTATTATTATTATTATTATTATTATTATCACTATCACTATCACTATCATTATCATTATTATCATCATCGTCATCATCATCATTATTATCATTATCATCATTACCATCATTATCATTATTGTTATTATTATTATTGTTGTTGTTATTATTATTATTAGTATCACTATCATTATCTTTATGATTACCATTATTATTATTATTATTATTATTATTATTATTATATTATTATTATTATTATTATTATTGTTATTATTATTATTATTATTATTATTATTATTATTATTATTATTATTATTATTATTATTATTATTATTATTATTATTATTATTATTATTATTATTATTATTATTATTATTATTATTATTATTATTATTATTATTATTATTATTATTATTATTATTATTATTATTATTATTATTATTATTATTATTATTATTATTATTATTATTATTATTATTATTATTATTATTATTATTATTATTATTATTATTATTATTATTATTATTATTATTATTATTATTATTATTATTATTATTATTATTATTATTATTATTATTATTATTATTATTATTATTATTATTATTATTATTATTATTATTATTATTATTATTATTATTATTATTATTATTATTATTATTATTATTATTATTATTATTATTATTATTATTATTATTGCTTAATGTAAATTCGTTTTCGTGTACAAGGACGCGATAACAAATTTTGCATCTGTTTCCTTGAACAGACCAAGTAGAAGCGCCTGTTTGCTCTGTGGAAGACCCCGCAGTATGAAAAACCTGCGAAAATTACTTCACCGTTGAAACCCAGCGGGCGACCCCTTTATTGTTCGTTTTATCTATATATTTATTATATATTTAAAATTATTACAATAATTATTATTAGTATTATTTTTAAATCCTTAACCTCTTAAAATGATTATTTTTTAAGTATCTCTAATTTCGCTAACTAGATACAAGAAAATCCTGCCCACACTATAAGAATCCCACTGAAAAAGGGTGGGTGAAGCTTCAGAAAAATGTACTAACCCAACACATGAGAGAAGGACTAAATTGTGAGTGAGTGGCGTTTAAGGGCCCGTCGACTGCTATATCATTTTGGCCGCAAGTCTAATTTTGAAGACTAAAACACTCACAAACTGCTGTTTAATTGATCACGCTAAAAATACAAGCAAAAAGCAGTAAGACAGTTAAAACATGAAACAGCTAATGTTAAAATAGTTAAAACGTTAAAAAGTGAATGATAGAATAATGAAGATTTGAACAGCTAAACAGTAAAACAAGACCAATCTGACTTCAGATTTGTAAAACGAAAAATTAAACGCCTAACACTAAAATACAAGTTGCACTTGTTTGGCGAACTCAATTTCCGTGACAAACCACAGTACCGTATCTAGGGAGTCCGGGTCATTGCCTAGAATTGACCACAGACTAAAACCAAGGCCAAGGGATTGGCGCACCGGAGCATATTGCGGACAATGAATCAAAAACGTGCGACATGGAGTGTTGTACACCGCATGTGTGACAGACAGGGACCGAGTTACCACGTAAAAGGTAGCTATGAGTGGCGCGTGTGTCCAATCCGCAACCGCGTTAAAACAACCTCTGACCGAAGGGAGTCCCTGCAAGAAGTCAGCCAGGGTTGTACCGAGTCCTTGATTCTCTGTAATTGAATGTCAGCCATCGCTTCCCAAAATTTCTGCCAAAACAAATAAAGATGGCAACAGAAGTACCACTACACATCCCTAAAAACAAGAGCATATGTGGAAAACACCGGTAAACGACATGCAGCTTTAGCAGCTGTATCCGCCTCCTCATTGCCGGGAATACCCACATGACCTGGGGTCCATGTAAAAACAAACCCGTATCCGCGAGGGAGTAACTGTGGAACAAGTGTCTGAATTTTAATTATCAATGCTGATGTGCCGAGAAAGCCTGAACAGGGCTCACAGCGTTGCAGCATATGATAAATCTGTCAGGAACGGAACTGGAGATAAAAACTAAGAAATAAAAGATGGCAAACAACTCGGCAATAAAACGGAGCTGTTGTCCGGAAGTCTGTACGTATGAGCCTCGCCGTTGTACATGAAACTATATCCTGTAGCACCTTCACCTTGGATCCGTCAGTAAATACCTGTGTAAGTCCGTTAAAGTACCCTCGCAGTACAACACCGGCCCCTGCAGAAACTGTTCCAGCAACTATTGCCGACACCAGTGCCTCTAACACACAGACCGTTCCGTCTACGGAGATCTCAGCAGCAACTCCCGCCGCATCTACATAATAGCAGTACTGCGGAAGCGGCGGTGGTAGCGCCGCTTCCGGAGATCGCTACAGATCCACCGCCGTCCAGATCCAGGCTACTGGAAACCTCCGGCATCACGCCTGTTTGCAGCAACAATATCTCGGCCAAACTTCCACCGCAGTCAGCGTCAGCTGTGTCCCAATCGGGCCTCAGTGTTGTTATATACGGAGTTCCCAGAGATCTACCAGCACGTTACGTACTCTCCATTGCATAGCGCGAGTGGACCTCAGCAATGAGGGCCACTCGTGTCATCACTCGCAGAGGGCCATCAAGCCTCATCCGATTAATCTTCGCCGACACACGTGACCGCGACGCTGCCTTGAGAACGGCCCTACCATTGTTAGGGCGGTGCTTGGTGCAGAGGCTAGCAGAGAAATGCCAAGTGCCCTGTCGCCCCTGCTGTGCCTACGGACATGATTCCACCCACTGCGCCGCCCCTCCTCGGTGTCACTACTGTGGCGCCCAGAACTTCACGAGCGTTTGCACAGAACACGACCTACCCAGACGACGCCAGTACTGTGCCTCCTCCAGTGGCTTCGGCCACTATACGGGACACTACAGTGCCCTTTGTATCCCCAGCGCGGGCATACACGCACTCCACACGCACCACAGCTTCACGCCCGTGCACACGAGCGGCCCCAGTCACTTCAGAAGCATCACCACCAGTCGCCGCAGACACATCGCCTCAACACCAGCAGAACGTAGCAGTCCCAGCACCAGCCGTCACCGATAGCATCGTACGCGACGCCATTAAAGACCACCACTCAGAGTTTCTGAATATTGGCTACCGTCTGGAAGCTATCACATAAAACGACAACACGGAGACAAATGTCAACATAACCGAGTTGCTATAACGCCAAGACCACGCCACAACCAGCGCCCTGGTAACGATCCAGGCACACCTCGCAGAACTCATCCAGATCTTCACACCCACACGCGAGCAACTCACCAGACTACGCCAACACGCAGAAACGATTGAGCACAACACACAGGCCACCAACGACACAGCCCCGGAACTACAACAACAGCTACGCAGCATAGACACAACTGTGCAGGCCATTCTTCCACAGTTGTAGCCCTACAACAACGAGGCACAGCAACGACTGTGCTCACTCCACTCATCCGTCACTACGCTCCATAAACAACAGGAAGCATCATACGTTAACACCACTTTATTGCTGACTAACCCTCCCCTATACAGCCTTTCTGGTCCACAACGTGTACCCTCAATGTCTGAGATTTCCAGGAAACTGATGGAAGCAGCACAAACAGTAGCACAACGAACTACCATGGCTCGCAACAGACGGAAAACCCAACATTATACTGATGGATAGAACAAATGAAGTTACACCTTACCTTCCTTCCCTATCATCACCCTAACTCCCACGGTCATGTTCAGGGTCTTGTGTCATGGCCATTTTCTGCACCTTACCTCTCCCGCTCCCACATACTGCGCTGCAGCAGTCATGCTACCGTATGCTAATGGAGGTGCTAACTGCGGTACTCCAACATCCTCTCCTTAGAGTCCTTCCAACTTCTCACCTATGAAAAAAAAAAAAAAAAAAAAAGTTTGGACAGGATCAATAAGCGGTGTATAATAACTGAACCCCTCCGAAGGAGTGTAACCTTGTCGTGGCGGAGGGGCTCAGCACCCGATCCAGACGGCCAACTAAGTGTCTTTGTGACCACTGTTAGGCAAGAGGTGATGGGAAGCTAACAACATTCCAAACGGGTAGATGGGGCTCGTTTGTCATGGTCGATGACTCATCTAGGAGAAGAGGACTCCGAAATCAAACTCCCCCAGGGGCTCCTACTACGGTAGGTACGGGTTTGGCGTACCCGGGGCCCCGAGCCATACTCTCGATTGGGTTCCTCCAAGAGGTGAGAGGGCACCTGCCTAACGCCCAATCAAGTTTGGTCCACTTTTGTGTTTGACCTCCCACCTGATACCTCCTTGTACACAGTCTGACGGATAACCTACGCGGGGGTTTTAGGAGGATGGCGTGACGCAAGGGGCGACTGGGTAATAGCGTAAGTCCCAGCCCCTGGTTATCATGTAGGATCTGTGTGCGTATCCGCTGATAAAGGCCAGTCCCGAGGAGGGGCCATTGCATGAGCTGATGCACTCCTGAAGGCGATTGGGTCCCTCTGTCTATACATTGGGAGGTGAGACCCTAGGGTGAGCAAGGTCCAGGCCAGGACTCTCACCTAAGCCGGGGTGGCGCCCAGGATGTGAGCATGCCATCGGATACATCTGCAATGGTGGAGGATATCACCGCCATGAGTTCTTTTAAAACTCAAAAAACAAAACATGCCAAAGTCAGTGAAAAGGAAGTAGCAGAGTTGAATGTTCCTCACTAATTAGTGATAACAAGAACATAGGAAGGTAAAACATTCAGATCGGTGAATCCTTTCGTGATACAGAAGGGTCTCGATAAGATAGCTGGCCCAGTGAAGAACTGCACAAGATCTTGAAACGGCACGCTGCTTGTTGAATCTATTTCAGCAGCACAGGCAGCTACTATTGTAAAAGTCAACATGTTAGCCAGCTATCCGGTGCGTGTAGAGATGCACAAAACGTTGAACTCCTCTCGCGGTGTTGTGAACATACGCGCATTGGACGATATGTCCAATGATGAAATTAAGGAGAACCTCGCAGATCAAGGTGTGATATCTATTTATCGGGTTCAGAGAAAAGATGGAGGCGAATATCTGCCTACCCGTACCCTTTTCCTTACCTTTAATCGGGTAGATCTCCCGCAAAGGATAAAGGCTGGGTACGAGGCCATTGAAGTAAGACCTTACATTCCAAGCCCGCTTAGATGTTACAAATGCCAGCGCTTTGGTCATACAAGTGACACGTGCAGTGCTAAAGCTACCTGCGTAAACTGTGGAGGCATCGCCCATGACGATGACTGTACCTCACCTCCCAGTTGTATTAACTGCAGGGGAGAACATCCAGCAAACTCCTGAGAATGTCCGCGCTATATGTAGGAAAGAGCTATCCAGGAGATCCGGGTTAGAGAGAAGGTGTCCTTCTCAGAAGCCCGAAAGCTCTTACGTTTGCGCCAGCCCACTATCCCGAACTCCGGTACCTATTGTTCGGTTGCAGCTAAAGCAGTACCATGTCGGGAAATCGCAACTCAAACTAGCGATATAAATGGGGAAACAATCTCAGACAAAATTCTTGTAGCTAGGTCGCATCCAAAGCCTCAGACATCACCTAAGTCCGCCAGAGCATCTACAAGCACCGCAGTTCAATCCAGCAGACCAGGATGGTCACCAACAAAGAAGCCGACCTCGACAAGTAGACCGATTGTATACGATGCTTCACCGATCAAGTTTAAGACCGAGTATAAAAGATCCGATTTCCTCAAGGCAAGGAAGGTTTCTCCCAAGCCATCAAAGGGAACGAAAAAGCCATCTCCTAGGAGATCCTCTTCAGAGGTATCCCCTGGTATGGCTACAGACCGGCGAATGTCATCTTCGCCGGTCTCCGTGTCAAATAGGTTCGAAGCTCTCGAACCGAAATTCTCTATGGGAACACGGACGTCCTCGGCAGAGGACATGGAACTAGAATCTGCCCACACTGGGAGAACCCCAGTGGAAAAGAGACGCGAAAAAGCGTCTGACAAAACAATAAGCCCAAGAGAGAAGAAAAGGGCGAAATTAATTCGACAACCGCCTATTCCAAAGTAATGTAGAGTTACCTTGGAATTACCTATCCCATACATAATGCAATATGGCTATACTACATTGGAACATATGTGGTATAAGAGGTCAACGTTCAGGACTTGAGCTTTTGCTCAAAGAATACGAACCTCTGGTTGCATGTTTGCAAGAGAATAAGCTACGTCCTCATGACGCTTTCCATCTAAGGCGATACACCCGAATACGATGTGACGTTACACCAGAAGAGGGTGTACCGGCACATGGCGGCGCTATGATGCTTGTTAGAGATGACGTGTATATGCATACTCTACCATTGCACTCTGATATACAATCAGTTGCTGTATGGATTAAACTGCCAAACATACATTTCACCATCTGTAAAGTTTATTTGCCTCCGTCCCATGACCTCTCGCACATTGATTTAGAAGATCTAGTTTCCCAGCTGCCAACAACGTTTCTGTTGGTGGGAGACTTCAATGCGCACCACCCACTTTGGGGTTCAAGTCACGCTTGTGCGAGAAGTACGCTCGTTGCCGATTTCCTGGATAGTCTCAACCTAGCTCTCCTCAACACTGGAGAGCCTACATTCATTTCTGACTGTCACAGCACCTTCTCAAACTTGATCTTGCAGTTTGTTCACCTCAGTTGGCAATCTCCTTACAATCGAATGTCATCTCTGATTTACACTCTAGTGACCTCAACCCATGTCGTATTAGTCTCTTGACACAACATACATTTTCCACACGTATGCCCAGAGGGCGTTTGGAACATGCCAACTGGAACCTTTACACCCAGTAGCTGTCTTTACGTACAACGAGCACGACTCAGTGAATAATTTGGCGCAGCATCTCACGGAGACGATTCTCTCTGCTGCTGAACAATCGATTCCGCGGTCGACTACACACCCCCGTCGATTTCCCGTCCCCTGGTGGACGGAAGAATGTCGGAATGCCATTCGTGCTCGAAGGCGTGCACTTAGGGTTTTCCAACGTCACCCTACTTTGGAAAACCTAATCGAATGAAAGAAAATGCGCGCCAGGTCCAGACAAGTCATTAAGGATAGCACAAAGTCATCATGGAGCAAATTTGTAGCTTCATTTAACCGACATACACCTTCCTCGATTGTGTGGGATACATTAAGGCGTGTTGCAGCTAAAACGACCCAAATACCAATAGCGGGACTAAAAACAGCCACAGGAGCTGTTGTTGATTCATTTGAAGTGGCCAATACCTTTGGCAGTGCTTTCGCACAAGTGTCTAGCTCGGAAAACTACTCCCCTGAGTTCCTTCCATTTCAAACTCAGGTGGAATCTCAAGGCTTCAGGTCTCGTTCTAGAAACGTAGAAGATTACAATCGCCTTTTCACCATGGCGGAGCTGGAGCATTCCCTGAAATCTTCGCGATGTTCAGCACCAGGACCGGACGGTATTCAAATGTTACAACAGCTCTCTCCTGAAGTTAAGGCATTCCTGCTCGAGGTCTATAATCGTGTTTGGGTTGAGGATATACTCCCAGAAAATTGGCGGGAGGCCACCGTTATTCCCATCTTGAAGGCTGGGAAGGACCGTTATCTTCCCTCCAGCTATCGTCCTATTTCCCTCAACAGTTGCGTTTGCAAGGTGATGGAACGTATGATCAATGGACGATTGGTATGGGGGTTAGAAAGTCGTAACCTACTGACTAACATCCAGTGTGGTTTTCGACGACGCCGTTCAACTGTTGACCATCTTGTGTCAATATCGACACAGATAATGGACGGCTTTATGAAGAACTGTCGAACCGTTGGCATATTTTTCGATCTTGAGAAGGCTTATGATACGTGCTGACGAGCAGGGATTCTACGTTCCCTGTATGCCTGGAACATACGTGGACGCCTACCACTTTTCATTCAGGAGTTTATGAAGGACCGCATTTTTCGAGTGAGGGTCGGCTCGGTTTTTTCTAATTCTTTTGTTCAGGAGGAGGGAGTACCTCAGGGTTCGGTGCTAAGTGTCACGCTCTTTGCTATAGCAATTAACTCCATCTGGAAATGTGTTCCACCTGGAGTTTCGTCATGCCTATTCGTAGACGATTTCGCTGTCTATTGTACTTCTCAGAGAACGGAATTCTTACAACGGCGCCTGCAGCAATATTTGGACAACCTTGGAGAATGGAGCGGGAAAAACGGCTTCCGTTTCTCAACTGAGAAGTCAATCTGCGTTAATATCGGGCGCCGTTGGAGACGATTACCACCTTAGCTCCGATTTGGTCCAGATGTACTTCCCTTCGCAGAAGAGACGCGCTTCCTGGGTTTGATCTTGGACAGGAAGCTTAGGTGGTCGTCGCATATTGCACAGCTAAGAGCGAGATGTGACCGTTCCCCAAATATTATGCGAGTACTGAATGGCAAATCGTGGGGAGCGGATCGGACAATTTTGTTGCGAATAATTCGCGCATTGGTCCGATCCAAGCTAGACTATAGGTGTATTGTTTATTCGTCAGCACGACCATCTGTGCTGAGAAGATTAGACGTGGTCCATAATAGGGGCATTCGCATTGCAACAGGAGCTTTTCCAACAAGCCCAGTGGTGAGCCTTTACGACGAGTCCGCAGAACCTCTTCTGCAATATCGGCGTGAGATTCTCTTGGCAAATTATGGTTGTGCGCTTAGATGTATGCCTAAGCACCCAACGTTCGCTTCTTTTTTCACCACCACGCTAAGAGAACGATATAGAAAATAGCACCCTTAGACCTAAGCCTGCGGGGTTCCGTTTCCAAGAGCTGCTAGTGAAGCTTGGAGTGGAACTGCCTGTGATATTCGCCAAGGGCGAGAGACTTTACCCCCTTTGGCTATCTGGTACCCCCATGTAGATCTTGGGATGACCATACACCAGAAGTCCACGATGCCTATTTCAAGTATCCGCACGTGTTTCTTAGAATTTTTGACAGGCTACACTGACCGTCGATATATTTACACCGATGGGTCAAATGGCTCCAACGGTGTTGGATGTGCTTATGTTTATGGAACCGAACCATATACATTTGGTTTTCCAAATAGCACCTCCATTTTTACTGGAGAGCTTTATGCAATTTATCGAGCCGTTTTGTATGTTCGCCGTCGTAAATTAGGTGACTGCCTGATTTTGAGCGATTCCCTTAGTGCACTGCAGAGCCTTTGTCAGTTGTACAACCCCCTCCCTATTGTACAACGTATCCCGGATGCCCTCCATGTTTTACACGCTTCTGGCGTTGACGTGGTGTGTGCATGGATTCCCGGTCACGTAGGTTTGCCGGGGAATGAAATGGCAGATTTAGCAGCAAAGAAGGCAACTGCAGAACCCAGTATTACCATCTCACGTGTTACTTCGGAAGACTTTAGGCTTGAAGTGCGGAGAGCGGTGCTGTCGTCCTGGCACGACGAGTGGTCAACTCTCCGCGGTAATAAGCTTAGAGAAGTGAAAGAACTTCCGATAAACTGGGTAACTTCCTGTCGCACATCTTGTCGCTAGGAGGTTAGGTTGGCTCGATTAAGAATAGGCCACTGCAATTTTTCGCATGGTTACCTATTTAAAAGGGACCCTGCGCCTCTATGTCCGCTGTGTGACAACCTTTTGTCAGTTCGCCACGTGTTGCTAGAGTGTTGCTCTCTAGCGCACCTTGGGGATTCTCTGCAGCTGCCTGCCAGACTTGCAGAGATCCTAGCGGACGACAAACCAGCGGTTGATAGAGTTTTTAATTTTCTAGAGGAGTGCAATATCAATTTGAGGATTTAAATTTTTTTAATTATCGGGTTCTGCTTTTGGACGTATTTATCACATTGTTTCATATCTGGCTATTTCCACTGCATTTTGCCTTTGTAAACTTTTCTTGTTGCTAGTATTTTTATTTTTTGAGTGAAATTTATATCTGGCTATTGCCATTAATCTTTTAAGGGCGCTGATGACCTAGAAGTTGAGCGCTCTTAAACCAAATCAAATCAAATCAAATCGGACGACCGAGGCATAGGAACATGACGAGGTGTAGGAGAACCACGGGGAATACTGGAATTCACCGCAAGCAGGACAGAACATGTAAAATACTGCACCAGTTCATCGATGGTGGGGAAGACGTAGTTGATATGAATGAGGGAACTGCATTTTGCCCAATCGGCCTTGGAAATAATCTAGTGGGGATGTCGGAAAGCTATAGAATGGTTGCCGGAATTGGTAAATGTTAATGGGGTAATGAACACTGCCAAATAAGTCGGAAAGTACTGACCAATCATGAACAAGTACCAGTGACAGGCTACAGAAAAAGAGGTCTAGGCAGATGATAAGAAGATAGGGGCACCAGTATTCAACAGCAGTAATCTGGATATATCGCTACAAGGCACCCAACGAGCATCATCAGGATATTTTTCGCAGTCTTATCACCCAGAACGAAACGGGATGCTGGTGGCAAAAATGTTTTGCAATACTAGAGTAGCAACACCACCACCTGCTCGCCGATGAACAGCAGAGCCATGTCTAAATGCCGAAAAACCATGAAGATGTAAGGCGTGATTAGGCTGCAAATGGTTTTCTTGTAAACAGACGATTGAAGGCGAACGGTGAGAGACTAACTGTTGTATATCCTGTGCAAGTACCCGGAAACCATTAGCATTCCACTGGTTTTTCCATAGTACAAAGAGACCAGTGCATAGTCTTGATTTTTTCTTCTTCAATTTTACCTTGGAGCACTTGGGACAGATGATGCGAATTTCACTGTTCTCAGGCCAAGACAAAGGAAAAGGGTTAAATTAATTCGACAACCGCTTACTTCAAAGTAATGCTGTTACATTGGAATACCCGTCCCGCACGCATATTAATATGGCTATCCTACAATGGAATATACTGTCTGTTCACCACCTTATGGTCTAAGGGGAATGAGGGGCAGGGGTGTGACATTCCACGCACTGTAACCTTAGTTTCGTAAACACCTGGGTAATCGTTGTTCTGCTGGTCATATTGCCAACTTACCTCCAATATTGTCCTGCTATGTTTCCTCGCTGCTAGTTTCTCTTAATTTCAGTTGTAAACCCGTTGTGTCAAAAGTAATGTTAAAACTAATGGTGCTGTGTTGTGCTAGGAGTGCTGTGAGACCTGATATGATGTTGTGGTTGTAGAACAAAGGGGTTCAAAGTGATTGTTCTATGCGTAAAACAGATCCTTATAGGATGCCTGAATCAAACAAACCTAAAGACGCTCTTAAAGGTATTACAGTCTTTCTTCTATTACTTTCATTGCCTGTACTTGCAGGAACAATTACTATACTATTAACTGAGCGAAATTTGAAGCTGTACTTCATTCTTTGGACCTGCAGAAGGGAATGAAAGCTTGTTAGACTGAATTCATTCTCAATTGTTATAACATTATTGGTTATTTTTGTTTTATTGGGTCACACTGTCTTTTACTTGTCCCCGTTCATGTGTGATCCCAATGCCTTCGAACTAATTTGGGCCGAGGTAAAATGAATATTTAAAGAAGTGCAACAACTGACTTATTCTTACAGGAATTGCACGATATAACGCTCAAGGGTATATCACAAGACCGAAGCATACTGGCACTGCTTTATAAAAATATAGAAAAGGCAGAAAATGAATAGTGCAAATAAGACGGAGTAGTTGAAAACATTATTTACGCTTTATAAACCAAATATACTGCGTGAACTGAGAATGAATTTACATTGTGTGTTTTTTAGCGATTTCTTTGCTTTAATCTGGCGTGGATACCCATTACCAGTTTGGCAACATTGTCGTAAACATGATTAGAAGCAGAACTGCTGCTCGCAATATCATTGTTTATCGGGAATTGTTTACTGAGGTAATGGTTGGCTGCATTCCTGTCAATGACCTTCAGCTGGTGAACAAACTGTAGCGGTATAAGAACACAACGACCAGAACTTGAGTTTTTACTCAATAAGAACGAACCTTTGATTGCATGTTTGCAAGAATCTAAGCTGTGTCCACATCACGACTTTCCATCTCAGACGGTACACCCCAGCACGCTGTGATGTTATACCAGAAGAGGGTGTTCCGGCACACGGCGGAGCTGTGATACTTGTCAGAGATGATGTATAATTAGAATCAGTACCCTTACGCTCTGATATACAATCAGTTGCGTATCGATTCTACTGTCAAACATCCAGTTCACTACTTGTAACTTAAATTTGCCTCCGTTCCATGACTTCTCGCACATTGATTTAGAAGACTTTGTTTCCCAGTTACCAACACCTGTTCTGTTGGTGAAGACTTCAATGCGCACCACCCGCTTTGGTGCTCAAGCCGCATTTGTGCCAGAGGCAAGTTCATCGCTGATTTCTTGGACAATTACACCTAGCTCTCCTCAACACTGGAGAGCCTACTCTCATCTTGATCTTGCTGTTTGTTCACCTCAGTTGGCAGTCTCCTTACAATGGAATGTCATCTCTGATTTACATTCTAGTGACCACTTTTTATGTATTATCAGTCTCTTAACGCAAGATACATGTACCACAGGTATGCGCAGATGGCGTTTGGACCATTCCAACTAGAGCCTTTACACCCAGTTGGCTATGTTTGTGCACAACGAGCACGACTCAGTGAATGATTTGGCGCAGCATCTCACGGAGAGGATTCCCTTTGCTGCTGAACAATCTATTCCGCGCTAGGCTTCCCACCCCCGAAAATTTCCTGCCTCCTGGTGGACGGAAGAACGTCCGAATGCCAATCCATCCCGAAGGCGTGCACTCAGAGCTTTCCAACGTCACCCTAAGTCGGATAAACTAATCCAATACACGAAAATGTGCACCCTGTCCAGACAAGTTATTAAGAATAGAAAAAAGATATAATGAAGAAAATGTATAGTTTAATTTTACCGACATACACCTTCCTCGGTTGTGTGGGATAGGTTAAGGCGTGTTGCAGGGTAATCGAGTCACATACCAATTGCCACAGGGGTTGTTGTTGATTCATTATATGTGGTCAAGACGATTGGCAGTGCCTTCGCTCAAGTGTCTAGCTCGGGAAGCTACTCCTCTGAGTTTCTTCCGATTAAAAATCACGTGGAATCTCAAGGCCTCGCGTTTTGTTTTAGAAACATAGAAGATTACAATTGCCTTTTCACCATGGTGGAGTTAGAACATTCTCTTTCATCTTCCCGAATACAAATATCGGCATCAGGACCAGATGGTATTCATGTACAATTGTTACAACAGCTCCCTCCTGAGGGTAAGGCATTCCTGCTCGAGGTCTATAATCTTATTTGAGTTGACAGTATATTAGCGGGAGGCCACCGTTATTCCCATCTTGAAAGCTGGAAAGGACCGTCATCTTCCCTCCAGCTATCGTCCTATTTCCCTCACCAGTTGCGTTTGCAAGGTGATGGAACAAATGATCAATGGACGATTGGTATGGTGGTTAGAAAGTCGTAACCTACTGACTAACATCCAGTGTGGTTTACGACGACGCCGTTCATCTGTAGACCATCTTGTGTCAATATCGACACAGATAATGGACGGATTTGCGAAGAACTGTCATACCGTGGGCATACTTTTCGATCTCGAGAAGGCTTATGATACGTGCTGGCGAGCAGGGATTCCACGTTCCCGGTATGCCTGGAACATACGTAAACGTCTACCGCTGTTCATTCAGGAGTTTATGAAGGACCGCTATTTCCGAGTAAGGGTCGGCTCGGGTTTTTCTAATTCTTTTGTTCAGGAAGAGAAGGGAGTTCCTCAGGGTTCGGTACTAAGTGTCACGCTCTTTGCTAGTGCAATTAACTCCATCTGGTAATGTGTTCCACCTGGAGTTTCGTCATGCCTATTCATAGACGACTTCGCCGTCCTTTGTACTTCTCAGTGCACGGCGTTCTTACAAGTTGTCTGTAGCGTTGTTTAGACTACCTTCAAGAATGGAGCTCCAAAAACGGTTTTCGTTTCTCAACTGATAAGTCAATCTGCGTTAATTTCTGGTGCCGTAGGAGACCACTATCACCTTCGATCAACATTTACATCCAATTGCAAATGAAACGCCTTTCCTGGGGTTAATCCTGGATAGGAACCTTAACTGTTCACCGCTCATAGCACAGCTAAGAGTACGACGTGACCGTTCCCTGAATATCTTGCGGTACTAAATGGCAAATCGTGAAAATCGGATTGGACAATTCAGTTGCGAATGAATCGCGCACTGGTCTGGTCCAAAATTGACTATGTGTGTATTGTTTATTCGTCAGCACGACCATATGTGCTGAGAATATTAGAGACAGTCCATAAACGGTTAGAGCATTTACTTCTCACCAAAGCGGCCCGCGTTCGATCCCAGGCAACTGCGCGTGGGATTTGTGGTGAATGAAGAGGCACTGGGACGGGTTTCCTCCGGGTTCTCCGGTTTCCCTCACCATATCATTCCAGTTTTGCTCCATCTTCATTCCATGTGTCATCAGTGTCACCGCCTGCGATGCCGTAGTAGTAAAAGCGGGCGCTAAACACTAAAAAAAGGAAGGAGAAAAAAGCAAACAAGCATTCCATAACAGGTTTATCCACATGTCATTAGGAGCTTTTCCAATAGGCTCAGTCGTCAGCCTTTACGCCGAGGCCGCAGAACCTCCTCTGCAATATTGGCGTGAGATTCTCTTAGCAAATTGTTGTCGTGAGCTTAGATGTATTCCTAAGCACCCAAGGTTCGCTCCTTTTTTCATCACCACGCTAAGAGAATGATATAGAAGATCACACTTAGTCCTAAGGCAGCAGGTTTTCAGTTCCAGGAGCTTCTAAGTAATCTTGGAATTGAAATGCCTAACTTATTTCCCAAGGGCGAGAAGCTCTACCCTCCTTGGTTATCTGGCGCGCCCCATATAGATGCAGGGATGACCGGACACCAGAGGTCCGTGATGCCGATGTCAAGTACAGCACATTTTTTAGAATTTTTCTAAGGCTACGCTGACCGTCGCTTTATTTACACCGATGTGTCAAAGAGCCGCAGTAGTGTTGGATGTCCTTATGTTTATGGAACCGAACCACATACATTCGGTTTCCATAATAGCACACCAATTTATACTGTAGAGGCTTACGCAATATACCGAGCGGGTTATATATGCGCCGTCGTAAGTTAGGTGACTGCTTGAGTTTGAGTGATTCCCTTAGCGCACTTCAGATACTTCGTGAGTTGTACAAACCCCATCCTATTGTACAACGTATCCTGGATGCCCTCCATGTTTTACAAGCTTCTAGCGTTAACGTGATGTGGGCATGGATTCCTGATCAGAACCAGTATTTCCATCTCTCGTGTAACTTCAAAAGTCCTTAAGCTTGAAGTGCGGAGAACGGTGCTGTCGTGCTGGCACCGAGAGTGGTCATCTCTGCACGGTTTATTAAAACTTTATTATAATAATATTTATATAAATTGTAAAAAAAATACTTTTTTAAAATTCAAACCATCTCAAATATGTATTTGTAATTGGTGACAGACAGTATAACATGAATATAGCAGAAAAAATAGTTAAAACTAGTACAAATAGGAAAAAAAGCTTATGTATCTTATAAGACACACCAGGCGTTAAAGGGTTAAATTTCAGCTTTTGCTACTCGGTTATATAATTATGCTTATTTTCCCTTTTGCTAGTAATCTTATTTTTGATTGAAACTAATATCTGGCTATCACCATAAATTTTGTTTTTAGGAGCACTGATGACCATGTGGTTGAGTGCCCTTAAACGTATATCTTCTTCCTCCCTCTGTCTCTGTCTCTGTCTTGTAAGTGCCTAACCTTGAATGCACTTCAGAGGCTTGTGAGCCGTATAACTAGCATCCTATTGTTCAGTGTGTCTAGGTTGCTCTCCATGTTTTATGGCCAACCTAAAAGTGATGTGCTCAGGGGCGCCTGGTTGTGTAAGTGTGCCATCGTTGTATTTGGCAGCAAGGGTGGTGACCACAGAACCAAGCCTTTCTGTCTCTTGTATTACATCAGAATACTTTAGGCTAGAAGTGTCAGGGAATATGCATGCTAAGAGGCTTAGAGTAGAAACGAAATTCCAATAAACTGCATGTCCTCCTCTAACAAAGAGATTAATTTGATTTGATTGCACATTGGTCACTGCAGCTTTACGCTTGGCACCTTTTTATGGGTGACCTTGCTCTTCTTTGTCCACTATCCAAGAAACTTTCGCCACTGCATGATGTGCTGCTAAAGTGTGTTTTCCTAGCTTACCTTGCAGCTACTAGTCAGACTCTTAGAGGTACCGGCAAATGATAAAGAGTCTTACAAGGTTTTGAATATTTTAGGACAGATATACATGAATGTAGGGACAATTTAAAATTATAGATATTGGGATTTTATTCCCTTAGGACCTTAAAGCTTGGTTTTAATTTTGGGTTTTGCCTCATTTGTGTGGTGTATTTATCCATATTTTTGCTGCTATTAGTATTCTCGTTTGATATTGAAATTTATCTGTGGCTGTTACCATGATGCCCTTTACAAGGGAGCTAAGGTCCAAATAGTTGTGCACCCTTATATGGACATCATCATCATCATCATCAGAAGTCCTAAAACTCTTGAGGATCATTGTCTTCACAGCTACATATGATAGCTGTTGAGCCTGAGAAATATTTCTCTTCTTTAACATGGATTAAGACATTACTAATGAGTAACTGTCACAAGAATGCCTCCTCTGGCATTGCTGTCCATTCCAAACTCACAGAATTTCAACACCAGAGTAGTAGAGAGTTTGTGCAGCAAAAAGGACCAGCATATAGAATTCTTTTTCCTACAGTGGGCAAGTTGGGCACTTTTGTCAGAGCCATACATAGTTTATTTTGTGGCACCCTAAGTAGTTTTACCATGAGTTTCCACTGATCCTGATAGGAGAATGCAGTTTTGTGAATTAATGATGGAGCATTTTAATAATCCACTTTTTCGAAGACAAATTGTATTTTCACTGAAGCAATATCCTGCATGAAAGGATTTATCAATAGACACGACAGCTGATACTGGTCAGAGCTAAATCCACAATGAATGGAGGAGAACCACATGCAGTATCCACAGAAACTGAATGTTTTGGCTGGTATTGTGGGTGATCATATTACTGGTTCTTTCTTCTTTAGTTAAGTGTAAAATTTTACTAGATACTTGAAGTTGCTATATAATGAAGTAGTACTGGCCTTCATCCACAACCAGTCAGCCATTGCCTACCCAAAACTTACATCTTTTCTCAACAAGATGGAGCTCTAGCTCACCTTTGGCACATTTTTCATCAGTATTTAGACAATATTAATTCACAATGATAGGAGAGGTTACATAGAGTAGCCAACAAAAATTCTAGATATTAAAATTTTATTCCTTTTGGAAATTTTTATAACTTTGTTTTAATTTTGGTTTTTGCCTCTGTGGTATTTTTATGTATTTTTGACTGTTAGTACTACTACTTTCTCTATTGTGCATAGTAAGTAGAAGAAGTATTGTATTCTACCCAAAAATTTGATGTCAAGGTTTTGCCGGAAATATATGAAAGAAAGCATTTTTAGATGAAGGTTCACATGTGTGTGTGTGTGTGTGTGTGTGTGTGTGTGTGTGTGTGTGTGTGTGTCTGTCTGTCTGTCTGCATGTATTGTGTGTGTCTGTCAATCTGTGGACAGCATAACTCAAAAATGAAGAACATGTTAAAAACCAAGGTTGGTATTTAAGTTCAATATCATTTAAGGAAGCGACCCAAGGATTTTGAAGAAAATTCCTTAATCTAAACTCCCTTGCATAGAAAATTTTTCAAAAACTTTTCTTTCTTGAAAATAGCTCCAGCACTTTTGATTAAAATGATATGTGTTTAAAATATTTTTATGATAAATGAAATATATATTTTAAGCTTTTCTGGCTATAGCCAATGTAGTCTTGATTACTCTGATTGACTTTTGCATAACTGGTAAACCATATGGGATAGACCAAATCTTACTATACAAAAAATGTGTATCTTGCTAAAACACACAATATAAGTCCCAATACATTTTTTTTGTAAAGTAAACCATTTCAGAGATGTTCCTTGTTATTTGTGTGAGTTTTGGAATACTTAAACCTTGATCAAATGGAAGATTGTTAGTCATTTTTTTATATCTTAGCTGAGCAAAGAGGAGAATCTCAAAGTCTCAAAAGATTTGACTATCGCTCAAAACCTACTCATTTCCCATATTCCCCTTGCATCTACAAGAAAATAAGCAACAAGATAATTTCTGCAAATATTTATCTCCACTAACATGAAGAAAATATAGGAATAAGAGTTTGTAAGAATGGTTAGTACAAGAGTAGAGAGTCATGGGTGCAACACATCAGATTTTTTTATGTTATATTGCAACTTATCTCTGGCTTTTGCCATGATCCATTTTATAAGGGCGCTGATGACCATGTAGTTGAGCACTGTTAATTCAACATGAAATAAAATAAACAACAGATTTGGACTTCTTTTGACTTGTTTTGCCATGTTTTTGTGAGACCATTTGAAGTCAGTTTTATATTGAGACATTTCCAACAGTTTAGAAGATTTGAGAACTGCATAACTGAAGCGATGTGAGATATTCCTAAACTTAGTTAAGTCATTCCTTAAATGTTATGATTAACTGTAGCATTTTCTAGCAGCAGAGAGCTATCAATTTTAACATAGAATTTAGTAGGTTTGTGTTTTTTGTTTGTTGTTTGAAATGCTTGTTTTTATGTTGTGGGTAGGTGCTTGTTAATAGGCTGTTGAAGAGTATTATCCTAATATGTAAAAAATTTAGGGTGTACCATTTAAAATGAAAAGGTTACAGTACCTCGGGTTAACCCACTGGCAGGCTGTTTTTATGTTTTATCATTGCCCTTAACCTTGAGCTAATGTGGCACCGCTAAAATGTATTCCTATACTGTTGTTTACTTGACAATGTTCCTATGGTTTCAGTTTTCTTGTTCAGCCTTGTCAGTTTGTTTTCTGCATTGTAAGCAATGAGGTGTTGAATGTTGTAGTGAGTACAATGTGCGCCTGCTCTTGTAACAGTTGAAAGCTTTGTTTCTAGCAGTCAATATGCAGAGGTGAGTATAATAAAAAGTGAAATGTACTTATTCACTGTTTTTTTATTTTCGATAGCTGCATATTGAATGTTGATTTTGTTATATTGGCATGTTTCTTTTGTTATTTTATTTCAGTTCGAAGGGTTTATCACCAGAGGAAATTTGTAAGTTATTCATAGAGAGCAATTATGAAGTTTATTCAGACTTTTCAGAACTGGAGGAAAGTGACGTGGATTTCAGTGATGAAAACATTCAATCCTAGGACCATGACAGCAAAGCTGAACTGGAAGCTGAACTGGTGATGATTTTGAAGAGCCAATGGAAGAGCTGAAATTCTTTATTGGAAAAGACCAGGTTATGCATTGGTGTAAAAGTGAGTGTGCTAAACTTTCAAAAACCAAAAGAGAAAACATTGTGAAACTTCTGCCGGGTCCCAAGAGAAATATGATGGGTATAACTGATTAAGTCAGTGCTTTTCTGAAAATAATTGACCTTGACATTATTGATGAAATCATAAACTATGCAAATATGCATATAAATAGACAATGAGGCACTCATAAATTCTCGCATGAAAGGGATAATAAAGTGGCACCAAGACACACAAAATAATGGCTATGTTGGTTATTATTTCCTAGATTGGTACAAGAAAGGGCCATCATGCTAATGTAAAGGAACTCTGGGTGGCAGATGGAACAGAAATACCACTGCTTTGGGCTGCATTGAGTTACAAAAGGTTTCTGTTTCTTCTATGTTGTATGCAGTTTGATGATTTGGAAATGAGGAATATAGGAGAGAAACTGATAAGTTGGCTGCAATTCATACAGTGTTGGAAGTTTTTGTTGCTGTCAAAATTCTTATACCCTGGTTGAATTCGCCACGGTAGATGAACTGCTTCATCCCTTTAGAAGTTGTTGTGGATAGATACAATAATTCCCAGCAAACCAGCTAAATATGGAATAAAAATGTTTGCATTATTGCATTATTGCAGTGATCTGGAAGTTTATTGTGACATAAGACCAGAAGGGCATTACTATGTATCTAATGCTTCTGAGGATATAGTGAGGAGACTTGTGGTGCCAATAGAAAACTCCAACAGAAATCTAACTACTGATAATTGGTACACAAGCTATCCACTTGCTGAATATTTACTGCAAAAGAAAATTATGTGTATTGGACAATGAGAAAGAACAGACATCAAATTGCTCCAGAATTTCTCCCAAACAAAACAAGAGAAATTGGAAAAGCATTGTTTGGATTTTAGAAGGACAAGACCTTAGTTTCATACGTTCCTCATAAAAACCGTGCTGTCATACTTCTGTCTACTATGCCTGACACAGCAGCACTTGATGAAGAAACTCACAAACCAGAAATAATCACAGACTACAATATGACAAAAGGTGGAGTTGACGTAGATAAAATGTGTGCCTCTTGCTCCATTTCAAGATTACGAGAAGATGGCCTTGGCTATATTCTTCACCGTTTTAAACATTGCTGGTGTGAATTCACAAGCATTGTTTTCCCTTACAAAGCCAGAGGTAACTTCACAAAGATGTATTTACCTCAAGAAGCTAGCAGAAAGTCTTATAAATGAACAACTCACATATAGAACCCAACTCAAACTGCTGCCAACCGATCTCACTGTATTTCTTATGCAGTTCCATGGAAATAAGATCTTCTGAAGATAAGACCCTTGAACCTCTAGCACAGAAATATTGGACATGTTTCCTTTATGGACGTAAAAAAATTCCTCAACTTCCATTAAATGTGATGCAGTAATTTTGCTTGTAAAAATCACAATAAGAAACAAATTGTATGTGAATGGTGTTATGAAAATGAATGTGTTTCAGAATAGCTGGATAAAATGGGATCATGTGTTAATAGTGGTTGTGAACTGCTTTATTGAAAATATTAACTAGTTTGTTTATCAAACTTGCTATCATTTAAAAATGTCCATATTGTAAATTTTACAATGTGCGCCTGCTCATGTGATAAAATCAGGCGTGCCTGCTGGAAGGTTAAGCAAGAAGTAGCAGAAAGCCTGTAATATGACTTTTGAATATCGTTCACATAAACATCACCACACACTTAGTTTTGTGTTTACCAGCCATGTGCTTCTAAAGCTATTTAGACAGTGTGGGAGTTTTAAGGGGAGGAATCGGTGAAACTCAGAGAAAAATGACAAAAAATGTGATTTTTCATTTTTTGTCTTTAAATTATGTCTGTAGCTTGTACTTTCAGAGTCTACCATTGTTTACTCCCTATCGCCATTTAAAAGGCTGTTATGCCATGATTTAAATGTCCATGTGCGGGTGGGCATGGCTGCTGAAATGCATTCATTACTCCATTGCAGCAAAATTGAGTACAAATTTGAAGTTTAAATCAGGCTATCTGATTCAGTTCTGGTGGATGTATGCAGAGACATCTTGTGGGATGTTCTGCAAACAAACCACTGTTTCCTGTTTTTGCATGTGTGAACCACGTGGTTGTATTTTTCTGAATCTTATTCAAGATTACACAGCCTGAAGAAGAAGAAGTCATCTTTATTGTGGTCTACATTTAGATAAGTAGAGTTTAGAATAAGAATAAGTATAACTTAGAATAAGATAAGGCAGGAATACTAAATAAGTGTCTTCTTGCTGTAAGTGAAAATCTAAATTCATTTAGCTGTTTGTAAGCATACAACCAACTAATTCTCTTCTCACTAATATAATTTATTGTAAAGTTGTAAAGATTGTATATCAGGTAGACTAGATTTGCATTAAATAATTATTAATTTTTATAAAATTATTGTAAAATGGGTAAGCAAAGGCAAAAATATAGATCTCTTGCAGCAAGAAAAAATAAAACGTCTAGTTGGCAAACTGACAAATCTCAGGGGAAAACAAGCGTAACTATATCTACAGTAGATCTCGAAGAAGCAGGTTCAAGTAGTAAAAAATTGCAACTATCAGTAAATTTAATATGGGTTGTGAGACTACTCTCTATATAAAAGAGAGAGTCACAGTAAAGTAAGTCCAGTCAGGTAAAGAATTAATAATGTTAGGGATAAGGGAAGATTAAAGCAGAGTGACTGAGTACATTAAATACATTCAAAGCAGCAAAAAACAGTTAAGAGTAGAAAAACTTAAAGAAAAAGAAGCTAAACAATTAGCTGAAGGACCTTCATATCATCCAGCAGAATTCTAAAGCAACTATGCTTTCTATTTTTTCACATTTTTCAATCTTCAAAATACATCTTCTAATACAGTTCTGAATAGATTTACTTTAAATTTTGAATCCATGTTCTTAAATAGTTACTTTATAAAACTTATTTTAAATGCTGTAGATGGAGTAGTTTAATTGTTACTGAATTTTTATTTTGAAAATTACTAATAATTTGAAACAAAAAATGGACATTGGCATATTCAATATTTTTTTCTCCAAAACTGTTTGACATAGCCAAATAAAAATACAAGGTTTTATAGACATAATCTAGGGAAATATATGTTCAGAATTTAGTTTATTTGGAACAAATAATATTTTATAAGAAGCGCTTGTTACACTACCCTAAAATTGCAGCAAAAATACAATTAATTTTTTTCTTTTGCAAAAACTATCTTACATACAAAAGTGAAATTTGATAAACCTTCTAGTTATGCTTTGGCACATATACATACAAACTTTCACATCATTGTGACAAAAAGTCTGGGTTTTGGTCATTTTCACAGATGCCTCCCCTTGGTCAAACATATATGGGAAAATTACAAGCATTTTACAATAGTGAGTTGTTTTCTATCCACTCTGCACATAGATAAAATCATGTGATTGTTACCTGTGCATATTTTATTCCCAGGCACTGAATCAAAAAGAAATACTAAGCAAGGGAGATAAAGGAAAAAAGGCCAAGGACCAGAAGAAACAGGATAAGACACTTAAAAACAAAATGCCTGAAAGCTTAAAGAGTAATGAGAGCAAAAACACAAAAGGAAACAAATCTAAATCTGATAGAAGTAGTAAAAGTAGCAACAGAAAAACTAGAGGCAAAGGTAGGCATGTTTCTTTTTCTTGAATATACAATTTTATTGGGCATTATTTGTAGTAGAGTAAGACCTCATAGATAACCATTGGTTTAGATTACGTTGTCTGAGTTCACTGATGGCCATTGAAACCCATGAATTTAGAGAATATCAAGGTTGAGTACAGTTTTCCTTCTCTTTCTGTCTCTTGAAAGAGTTTTGTACTTTTTATCACTATAAGGATTTTGAATTTTAAACATTGAGATTTTGGAACTTACATAAATTGTTTTAATTCTGGCTTTTGTTTCATTAGTATGATATATTTATTTATATTTGTGCTCTTACTAGAATACTTACCTTATATTGAACATTGTCTCTGACTTTTCCTATGATCCATTTTATAAGAACACTGATTACCAAATAGTCAAATGCCCTTAGAATTACAGCACCATCATCATTTCTTTCTCTCACTCATATATGTATGTGAATCTATATTGTAACTTTTTTGGTGGTTTGTAAAGTAAAGTAGACAGATGTAGTCGAGATAAAGAAACACTTTTATTTCCGTAAACAGTAACTTTGTACACTCGTTGCAACAACAAGAAAGTCTTTTCCCATTCACCAACAGCACGGCTCCGAACTAGTAACACAACAACTGTCCCTTCTCCCTAGGCACGACTCCTCAACGCTTCACATACGTCTGTCCTCTCCGTCGGCACGACTACTCAACCTTCACATACGTCTGACTGACTCTTCACACTTTACCGCTATTTATATCTCCCAGGCACTATTCTGGAAGCTTCAGGAACGTTCACTTATTTTGCGGTGAAATACAAAGCAGACACTTCTAGAGGCCTCTATCACTTTCTCTCTTTCGGCAAGCGCCACAACAATGCGGCCATTCTCTGTCTCTTTCCTTCGGCTCCTTTGCGGTAGTGCCGACAATAATGCGATGGGTGACACTGCGGCGGGCGCGGTGACACTGCTCCCTCCTCAGAGCTGGTCGTCCCGACCAGCACTATCACTGCGGCATCTCCCTTGCGCTCCGGTGGGCTAACCCATCGAACCTCTTCTCCAGGAGGCACGATCCTAGGTATCGCTGTCGGATAGTGTCCCTTGGTCTGGGTAGGACGATGTATGCCATCCTGCTTCGAAATTCTGCAACAGTACCGCCGTTCTTGACGGTCCCTCGTCCAGTTGCCCTTCTTCCTGGTGTGTTGACGGGCCATGCTGCGCACTTGGAAACGGCTCACTGGGTACCATGTCCGCCGACCTCTCTGGCGCACCTTCGCAGCCACCTTGCTTCCGATGGGTCCGGCAACATACCCCACCACATCCGCGCGAGTCGCGTCCACCGCTGCACTCGTGTTCACTCGTGCTCGGCACGGCCTCTCCTGTATCCTGCCGTCCAAGATGATGTCCACCATTCTTCCGTTCACGGCACTATGCGTCAGGTGATTGGATGGCCCCGACGGTCCCCCCATGTCACACGCCAAGTCGGTTCTCGCGTGTTGCTCGTTTGCTTGTGCGCTTCCCTGCTGATCGTCCTCCACGTCATATCCTGGTTGGTTACGTACCCGACACACTCCTCCAGGGGATCCTCGACGACGCCCCTGAACTGTCCCTTTGTCTTCCCCGAGACGTACATTTTCGTTATCTGAAACGGGCGCAACTGTCGCCTCGGCCACTAGGTGCTCCCTCCCCGGGTCCGCGCTATTCCGTCTGCCCCTGGCATCCAGTACTTTGACGCTCTCGTCAACTCTTACTACCAGGGCGCCAAGACGTTCCCCGTCGTCCTCCACGACGTCCACATGCTGGCAGAGGTCTTCCACCTTTTCGCCGAGTTCTTCCACGTCTTCCGTCACGCCAATCAGTTCGCCGAGTTGTTCCACGTCTTCCGTCATGCCAATCAGTTCGCCAAGTTGTTCCACGTCTTCCGTCACGCCAATCAGTTCGCCGAGTTGTTCCACGTCTTCCGTCACGCCAATCAGTTCGCCGAGTTGTTCCACGTCTTCCGTCACGCCAATCAGTTCGCCGAGTTGTTCCACGTCTTCCGTCACGCCAATCAGTTCGCCGAGTTGTTCCACGTCTTCCCTCATATCATCCGAAACGGGCGCAACTGTCGCCTCGGCCACTAGGTGCTCCCTCCCCGGCTCCGCGCTATTCCGTCTGCCCCTGGCATCCAGTACTTTGACGCTCTCGTCAACTCTTACTACCAGGGCGCCAAGACGTTCCCCGTCGTCCTCCACGACGTCCACGTGCTGGCAGAGGTCTTCCACCTTTTCGCCGAGTTCTTCCACGTCTTCCGTCACGCCAGTCAGTTCGCCGACAATTTTCGCCGATAGCTCCGTCTTCATCTCTTTCAGCTCGGCAACGAGGTTGTTTCTCGTCTTTATTTCTTCTTTCAGCTCGGCAAAGAGGTTGTTGTTTGACGTTTCCATTTTGGCAGTGAGGTTGTCGTTTGACGTTTCCATTTTGGCAGCGAGGTTGTTGGTTGCCGTCTTCATCTTGGACATTTCTGTCTTCATTTCGGCGAATAATTCTTTCATCATTGCCATCATCCTGGTTTCCGAATCTCCCTCCATCTTGGTTCTAACGTTGCAACTTCTAACGACGATGTAACGAAACTAGAAGCAATTCGACGAATCCCACTTCTGACACCAGTGTAACTTTTTTGGTGGTTTGTAAAGTAAAGTAGACAGATGTAGTCGAGATAAAGAAACACTTTTATTTCCGTAAACAGTAACTTTGTACACTCGTTGCAACAACAAGAAAGTCTTTTCCCATTCACCAACAGCACGGCTCCGAACTAGTAACACAACAACTGTCCCTTCTCCGTCGGCACGACTCCTCGACGCTTTACATACGTCTGTCCTCTCCGTCGGCACGACTACTCAACCTTCACATACGTCTGACTGACTCTTCTCACACTTTACCGCTATTTATATCTCCCAGGCACTATTCTGGAAGCTTCAGGAACGTTCACTTATTTTGCGGTGAAATACAAAGCAGACACTTCTAGAGGCCTCTATCACTTTCTCTCTTTCGGCAAGCGCCACAACAATGCGGCCATTCTCTGTCTCTTTCCTTCGGCTCCTTTGCGGTAGTGCCGACAATAATGCGATGGGTGACACTGCTGCTGTCGGCAATTAGATGCGGCGGGCGCGGTGACACTATTAATATTATAGGATTAATGACTTCATTGTCAAAAATCCAGCGTTAGCTAACATATTAATATTATAAAGACCAAAAATTTGTCTGCAGTTTAATTTAAAAACTCACAAAACCGATTTTGATAATCCTTTCATTATTGAAAAATCCAAGTCTTCCTGGCTGACATGGGGCTATAAAATACTATCAAATTTCATTTCATAGTTTAGGTACTAAAACATTAAGAATGATTTACAAAGCTATTATGTTACAAACACAGTGGAGTCATATTTAGATTGTGTGTGTGTGGTAGGCCTTGACTTTTATTTGGGAATGCCATAGAGCAGAAAATACTGTTGCTGCACAAAACATGCATAAAATAACACAAATGTCACAGATATTTCATTCCAAGCAATATGTACAGGATGGAAGGGAAGTCATTACATTAATTTAAACCAGTGATAAATCTTGGTATTTGGAACACATTTTGTATCTTACGTTTTTGTCTCTGACCATTTACTATGGAGATATTTTAGGCTTATCGAAAACAAACTGGCAACACTGCAGGTTTCACTTTCAGTAATTCATTACATAAAAAAAACACGTTACTACTACTTCTGAAGTCACACAGCTCATGAGTGTAAACATAGAAGACATACCATGCCATGTCTGCTGTGTCCTAATAAATAAGTACATCTGAATTCTCCAGTAATGCATACTGTAACCTAAATTCATAATCTAAGGATATTGTTTATCATTAAATCATTTTGTAACTGATACTGCTATAATTTAATAAACCAAACCATCTCTCTGACTTATAAACACGAGGTACATTTGTAGGCTCTTATAAAGTGTACCAAATGATATTTTTAAGGTGACAGCAAAAGAATAAGCAATGAACCAAATGGTTCAACCAGTTCACAGGTATTGTTCAAAATGTCCACCATTTGTGTAACCTGCAAGCCTCACATCTTTTTAACCAATTATGCGCACTCTAACAAAAACACCTTTATTGTTGTGCGTTTCTTCTGCTGCCAGATAAATGCATTCTCTCAAAGATTCGAGGGCAGTAATTGCTGTTTTGTAGACCTTCTTTTCATGTCTCCCCAGAAGAAAAGATCCAGGGGATTCATACTGGGCAGAAGGGAAGTCATTATATTAATTTAAAACAGTGGTAGATCTCGATATTTGGAGCATATTTTGTATCTTACATTTTTGTCTCTGACCATTTCCTATTTAGATCGTTTTGTCAAAAACAAGCTGCCGACACTACAGATTGTGTGTGTCACTTTCGCTGGTTCAGTACATAAACAAAGACTACTGCTACCAGGCATCTCATGAATGTTACCTTCTATGTTTACTGTACAAATGTAGGCCAATCACAGCCATTACCTGCCAAAATATGGGTGAAAGGGAAAGTGGTTGACCTGTTTACATTCGGAAACTGGGTCAATTCCCTGACCAACCTCAATACAATGTTGTTCACATACCTTGCATCTGAAAAAGCCGTTCAGAGTATTCCTTCATGTCTTATAAGTGATTAATTATTTTCAAACCCTATGTGATGTCCAATAATTACTACCGAAGCTATGTCAGAAATAAGTTACTCTATGCATCTTACAAGTACCAAATTGTTGTCTTCGTACATTCTTGTGGAATTATACATCCAATTTGGAAGGAAAGCTATTTATTTTTTTGAAATCGGCTAATCAAAGAACAAAATGCCATTAGACTTATTTGTTTGCAATGCTTCTATGAAGTACATATTAGAAAGAATGTAATGACTTTCCTTCCATCCTGTATGTAGACGTTCACAATTTTATTTACAAATTAAGATATAGCAATACAAAATAGAATTTAATCTCTTAATATTAACTCACATGTAATAACAATGCCAAAATATTTCATTGACCCTAATGTTGAAAAGCTTGGTTTTTTACTATTTACTTAAGGTATTTACTTAAGGTGTAATCAACTACTTAGTAGTACATGCTAAGTAATTGTATAAAGAGACAAAATTGTGTACACTAGAAACCAGTATATCAGTGTTTGTAATTAACAACTGTGTGAACATCATTTTTTGCAATGGTCACAGGCATGGCTTTTCTGAAAATGTTAATTTGGTTGATCAGGAAGGCAGAATCCACCCATTCTCCTGCTTCACTTCTATTTTATTGTATATATTAAGAGTAGGGATTTGAAAATGTCAATCACTTGAGAACAGAAAAAGTGGTAACTGATTACATAAACCTCCATAATCTTTATCCGTTACTGCTTTCTTGTTTCTGGTATGGGCCGAGTCTTGTTGGCTTATTTAAGAAATAAAAATTATTCAGACATTTTGCCACAAAACTATGTTTGGCTTCTTTAATGGATGACTGCAAAAAATCCATCAAATCAGTCACAGCCTACTCTGATTGGCATAGGATTACAAGTGGGATGGGACAAGGCCAATCAGAGTAGGCAGTGACTAATTAGATGAATCCTTTGCACTCACCTATTGAAAAAGCTGAGCATAGTTTAAGGTGAAACGTTAGCATCATTTATATTTTTGAAATAAGACAAGATGTGATCCATGCCAGAAACAAGAAAGAAGTAACAAAAAGTGGTACTTTAAAATAGAAAAATCTGTGGTTTGAAACATATATATGGTGCATTTGAAATTACAGGATGCAAAGTTAATATTATACATATTAACTAACCAGTGTCTACTGAAGAAACATCATGTATGTTACTTGGAACAAATAGCTTTGCATTTATAAATTAAAAGCTATGTCAATATTTAAGAACGCATTTTACTCCATCTTGCTTGCAATAATATTTAACATGATCCTCTCTGAAACTAGTAGTAAGTTGGAGCAAAATGTGTTCTGAAATATTGACAGTGTTCAATTTATCAATATGCTCCACTATTTTAAACACTCCACCATCATCAGTTTTGCATTTGTTTATCCATGGCTTAAGGAGAATACATATGTTGTACAAAATGACTATGGGCTGCATATTAAATTGTTAGTCTGGTTGTTAGTTGAATGTGATAGATAAATACAGTGTATTTTTGTACCCCAAAGTGGAAACACTATAACTACAAGTGAGGTAGATATAGAAGATTCTTCACTTCATAATTAGGGAAAATGTTGTCCTGTTCCTTCCCAAGCAAATAACATACCTACAGTATTGTGTACAGCTTTTTGTCACAGGTTCTTCACTTTTCATCTCTCCTGCTAATCAGTGCTCCACCACCAAATGCATTGCTAAATGTCCTGAGTAATACATTGAATATGAATGCAAAAGCACTACCATAAAATGCTAATCTACTGGCAGACATTAGAGATTGGAAAAAAATCCATTTCAGTTTACAAAATAAATATCTGAAAAAAAAGTTTATTTTCTTTTCTTCAACACAATGCCAATGACAAAGACAATGCTATAAACAGAAGAAGAATGGTTTGCAGCAATTGAAGAATAGTATGGACAAAATCACTATATTTAATTGCCATTGCAGTGAACAATGAAATAATATGTAACTTTCCATCGCAGCTCATCCTTATCTTCATCATCCTTTATATTCCTTTATTCCTCTCACGGTGTTGTGAACACACGCGCATTGGACGATATGTCCAATGATGAAATTAAGGATAACCTAGCAGATCAAGGTGTGATATCTGTTTATTGGGTTCAGAGAAAAGATGGAGGCGAATATCTGCCTACCGGTACCCTTTTCCTTACCTTTAATCGGGTAGATCTCCCGCAAAGGATAAAGGCTGGGTACGAGGTCATTGAAGTAAGACCTTATACTCCGAGCCCGCTTGGATGTTACAAAAGTCAGCGCTTTGGTCATACAAGTGGCACGTGCAGTGGTAGAGCTACCTGCGTAAACGGTGGAGGCTTTGCCGATGACGATGACTGTACCTCACCTCCCAGTTGTATTAACTGCAGGGGGGAACATCCAGCAAACTCCTGAGAATTCCGCCGATATATGGAAGAAAGAGCCATCCAGGAGATCCGGGTTAGAGAGAAGGTGTCGTTCTCGGAAGCTCGGAAACTCTTATTTTGCACCAGGCCACTATCCCGAACTCCGGTACCTATAGCTCGGTTGCAGCTAAACCAGTACCGCGTCGGGAAATCACAACTCAAACTAGCGATGCATACGGGGTAACAATTTCAGATAAAATTCACGTAGGTAGGTCACATCCAAAGCCTTTGACATCACCTAAGTCCGCTACAGCATCTACAAGCACCACAATTCAATCCAGCAGACCAGGAAGGTCGCCAACAAAGAAGCCGACCTCGAAAAGTAGACCGATTGTATGCTTCATCGATCAAGTTTAAGACCCAGTATAAAATATCTGATTTCCTCAAAGACAGTAACATATCTCCCAAGGCACCAAAGGGAAAGAAAAGCCGAAAGACATCTCCCAGGTGATCCGCTTCAGAGGAATCCACTGGGGTGGCTCCAGATCGGCCAATGTCATCTTCGCCGGTCTACGTGTCGAATCTGTTCGAAGCTCTCGAACCGAAATTCAGTATCGGAACACGGACGTCCTCGACAGAGGACATGGAGCTGGAATCTGCCCACACTGGGAGACCCCCAGTGGAAAAGAGGCACCAAAAAGCGTCTAATAATACTGTAAGCCAAAGAGAGAAGAAAAGGGCAAAATTAATTCGACAACCGCCTGCTCCAAAGTAATGAAGAATTACCTTGGAATTACCTATCCCATACACAATGCAATATGGCTGTCCTACAATGGAACATACGTGGAATTCGAACTCAAAGGCCAGAACTTGAGCGTTTGCTCAAAGAAAACGAACCTCTGGTCGCATGTTTGCAAGAGACTAAGCTTGTCCTCATGACGCCTTCCATCTAAGGCAATACACCCCAATACGGTGTGATGTTACACCAGAAGAGGGTGTAACGGCACATTGTGGCGCTATAATACTTTGAAGAGATGACATATACACAAATTCTGTACCTTTACACTCTGATATATAGTCAACTGCTGTAAAGATTATACTGCAAAACATGAAGAACACCATTTGTAGCGTATATTTGCCTCCGTCCCATGACTTCTTGCACATCGATTTAGAAGATCTAGTTTCCCAGTTACCAACACCGTTCCTATTGGTGGGAGACTTCAATGCGCATCACCCGCTGTGGGTTCAAGTCGCGCTTGTGCGAGAGGTACGCTCACTGCCGATTTCGTGGACAGTCACAACCTAGCTCTTGTCAACACTGGAGAGCCTACATTCATTTCTGACTCTTACAATAGTTTCTCGCACCTTGATCTTGCAGTTTGTTCAACTCAATTGGCAGTCTCCTTACAATGGAATGTCATCTCTGATTTACACTCTAGTGACCACTCCCCATGTCTTGTTTGTCTCTTGACGCATGATATATGTTCCACACGTATGCCCAGATGGGTCTGGACCATTCCAACTACAACGTTTACACCCAGTTGGCTGCCTTTACGTACAACGAGCACCACTCAATTAATGATTTGGCGCTGCATCTCACGAAGACGATTCTCTCTGCTGCTGAACAGTCAATTCCGCCGTCGACTACACACCCCCGTCGATTTCCCGTCCCCTGGTGGACGGAAGAATGTCGGAATGCCATTCGTGTTCGAAGGCGTGCTCTTAGGGTTTTCCAACGTCACCCTACTTCGGATAGCCTAATTGAATATAATAAAGTGCGCGCCAGGTCCAGGCAAGTCATTAAGGATAGCAAGAAGTCATCATGGAGAGAATTTGTAGCTTCATTTAACCGACATACATATTCCTCGGTTGTGTGGGATAGATTAAGGCGTGTTGCAGCTAAAACTACTCAACTGCCAATAGCGGGACTAAAAACAGCCACAGGAGCTGTTGTTGATTCATTTGATGTGGCCAATACGTTTGGCGGTACTTTCGCTCAAGTGTCTAGCTCGGAAAACTACTCCCCTGAGTTCCTTCCAACTAAAACTCAGGTGGAATCTCAAGGCTTCGTGTTTAGGTCTAGAAACGTAGAAGATTACAATCGCCTTTTGACCATGGCAGACCTAGAACATTCTCTTAAATCTTTGCGATTATCAGCACCAGGACTGAACGGTATTCATGTACAAATGTTATAACAGCTCTCTCCTGAAGGTAAGGCATTCCTGCTCGAGGTCTACAATCGTGTTTGGGTTGACAGTATACTTCCAGAACATTGGCGGGAGGCCACCGTTCTTCCCATCTTGAAGGCTGGGAAGGACCGTCACCTTCCCTCCAGCTATCGTCCTATTTCCCTCACCAGTTGCGTTTGCAAGGTGATGGAACGCATGGTCAGTGGACGAATGGTATGGTGGTTAGAAAGTCGTAACCTGCTGACTGACAAACAGTGCGGTTTTCGCCGACACCGTTCATCTGTTGACCATCTTGTGTCAATATCGGCACAGATAATGGACGGCTTTATGAAGAACTATCACACCATTGTCATATTTTTCGACCTTGAGAAGGCTTATGATACGTGCTGGCGAGCACGGATTCTACGTTCCCTGTATGCCTGGAACATACGTGGACGCCTTTCCCTTTTCACTCAGGAGTTTATGAGGGACCGCTTTTTTCGAGTAAGGGTCGGCTCGGTTTATTCTAATTCTTTTGTTCAGGAGGAGGGAGTACCTCAGGATTCGGTATCAAGTGTCACGCTCGTTGCTGTAGCAATTAACTCCATCTGGAGATGTGTCACACCTGGAGTTTCGTCATGCCTATTCGTAGACGACTTCGCTGTCTATTGCATTTCTCAGCGCACGGCGTTCTTACAACGGCGCATGCAGCAATATTTGGACAACCTTAGAGAATGGAGCTCCAAAAACGGGTTCCGTTTCTCAACTGAGAGGTCAATCTGCGTTAATTTCTGGCGTCGTAGGAGACGATTACCACCTTCGTTTTGTTTCGGTCCAGATTTACTTCCCTTCGCAGAAGAGACGCGCTTCTTGGGTTTGATCTTGGACAGGAAGCTTAGTTGGTCGTCGCATATTGCACAGCTAAGAGCACGATGTGACCGTTCCCTAAATATCATGCGAGTACTAAATGGCAAATCGTGGGGAGCGGATCGGACAATTTTGTTGCGAATATATCGCGCATTGGTCCGATGCAAGCTAAACTATGGGTGTATTGTTTATTCGTCAGTACGACCTACTATGCTGAGAGGATTAGACGTGGTTCATAATAGGGGCATTGGCATTGCAACAGGAGCTTTCCCAACAAGCCCAGTAATGAGCCTTTACGCCGAGTCCGCAGAACCTCTCCTCCGTAACACCGGCGTGAGATTCTGTTGCGAAATTTTGGTTGTGCGCTTAGATGTATGCCTAAGCACCCAACGTTCACTTCTTTTCTCACCACCACGCTAAGAGAACGATATAGGAATATCACCCTTGGTCCTAAGCCTGCGGGGTTCCGTTTCCAAGACCTTCTAGTGAAACTTGGAGTGGAACTGCCTAGGATGTTTGCCAAGGGCGAGAGGCTTTACTGCCCTTGGCTATTTGGCACGCCCCATGTAGATCTTGGGATGACCATACACCAGAAATCCACATTGCCTATTTCAAGTATCCGCACATGTTTCTTAGAATTTTTGTCAGGCTTCACTTACCGTCGATATATTTAAGCCGATGGGTCAAAGAGCACCAACGGTGTTGGATGTGCTTATGTTTATGAAACCGAACTATATACATTCGGTTTTCCAAATAGCGCCTCCATTTTTACTGCAGAGCTTTACGCAATTTATCGAGCCGTTTTGTGAGTTCGAGGTCGTAAATTAGGTGACTGCCTGATTGTGAGCGAATCCCTTAGTGCACTGCAAAGCCTTTGTCAGTTGTACAACCTCCACCCTATTGTACAACGTATCCAGGATGCCCTTCATATTTTACACGCTTCTGGCGTTGACGCGGTGTGTGCATTTATTCCTGGTCACGTAGGTTTGCCGGGGAATGAAATGGTAAATTTAGCAGCAAAGACGCCAACTACAGAACCCAGTTTTACCATCTCACGTGTTACTTTGGAAGACTTTAGGCTTGAAGTGCAGAGAGCGGTGCTGTCGTCCTGGCACGACGAGTGGTCTGCTCTCCGCGGTAATAAGCTTAGAGAAGTTAAAGAACTTCCGATAAACTGGGTAACTTCCTGTCGCACATCTCGTCACCAGGAGGTTAGTTTGGCTCGATTGAGAATAGGGAACTGCAATTTTTCGCATGATTGCCTATTTAAAAGGGACCCTGCTCCTATATGTCCGCTGTGTGGGAACGTTTTGTCGGTTCGCCACGTGCTGCTGGAGGGTTCCTCTGGGATATTCTGCAGCTGCCTGCCAGACTTGCAGAGGTCCTAGCGGACGACAAAACAGCGGTTGATAGAGTTTTTAATTTTTTAGTGGAGTGCAATATCAATTTGAGGATTTAAAATTTTAATTATCTGTTTCTGCTTTTGGACATATTTATCACCTTGTTTCATATCTGGCTATTGCCACTGGTTTTTACCTTTGTATACTTTTCTTGTTGCTAGCATTTTTATTTTTTGAGTGAAATTTATATCTGGCTATTGCCATGAATCTTTTAAGGGCGCTGGTGACAACGAAGATGGGCGCCCTTAAACCAAACCAACCAACCTTTTATTCCTGTTATGATATCAGTCTCACTTAGGTTAAAACAGAAGCTCATATTTTTATATTTGAGTGACGTCTTCATTTACATTAAATGAACCATATCCACAGAGTCAGGCCATGTCACAGCCAAGTGGTTAGTCCATTCGTTTCTCACCAAAGTAGCCTGGGTTCAATTTCAGGCAACTGCATGTGAGATTTGTAGTGGACGTAGTGGCGCTGGGGCGGGTTTCCTCTGGGTTCTCCAGCTTCTCCCACAATTTTGTTCCACTGGCACTCCATCTTCATAGCATGTATCATCAATGTCACTGTCTACGGTGCCATATGTAGTAAAATCAGACGTTAAACACTACAACAACTCCACAAGGTCAAACACACTCACCACTGCTTAAAAATTATTTACAATGTCAGTGGTTCTTGGTGCATTTAGTTTAGTTGTTCAATGTGAAGCAACATCACTCAGCATTGTGGTGAATTGTGTGTCGTTTACCGGTAATAATATGAGTGAGTTGAAGAATTTAGTGTCATATCTGCACGTTGGCCATGATAGCTTAGTGGTAACTGGTAGATCCGTAGTTCAAATCCTGGTCATGCATTCAATTTTTCAGTCTCACTCTACCCTTTCCAGTCATGTCCTACACACGGTTCTTGTGTGAAAAAAACATTAATCACATTAATTAACCTCATAGTTGGTTAAACTAGAATCCCGGGACTTAAGTACTTACGTATTGTAAGTCGCCATTAAGGTATGTTATCTCTAGGTGAATTGAGATCCATTGTTGGCCACGATAGCTTAGTGGTTAGAGCAGCCGGACGGTAACCGGTAGATCCGTGGTTTAAATCCCGGTCATGGCATTCAAGAGTCTGACTCTACTCTTTCCAATCACTCAGCATTGTTTTAATCCTATGTTTTGCTGAATTACTGCTGCATCTTTCATCGATCTTGGTCATCTTGCATCAAATACTCCACTTTCATGTCTTCAACGTCTTTTTAATTATTCTGAGACCATCATCCAAAATGTGTACAACAGTACCCTAGAGAAGCGATGGGCTGAGTAATACCTCTACCTATTTGTGCTATCTGCTTTGGTGGTTACCAACTGCTCTTTATTACACTTTACAAGAAGTCCATGCCTGCATTATAAACTCCTGAAATATCAGTTTTTATAAACATCACATCATTAAGATGATCTGCAAGATATGTTACCAATTCATACCGTGAGGACCATCTCGTGAATACTAACATTAGAAACAATGGAACTCTTTATCTGAGTATTTCTCATTTAATAAGTTACAGAAAAGATAAAACTGATGAAAATTAAGTGTTTAGAACATTGAAGCATATTGATAAATTGAAAACAATGTCAATATTCCTAACCACATTCTGCTCCAAATTACTTGGGATTCCCCCCAGTGGTTCCCACTATGGTAGGTATGGATTTGGCATACCCCAGGCCTCGAGCCATACTCTCGATTGGGATCCTCCAAGGGGTAAAATGGCACACGCTAAACACCCAATTATTTTAGTCCACTTTTGTGTTTCACCTACCACCTAATACCTCCTAGTACACTGTATGTTGGATAACCTACGCACGGGTTGTAGGTAGATTGGGAGGTGCAAGGGGTGACTGGGCAACCGCATAATTCCCAGGCCCTAGTTATCATGTAGGATCTGTGTTCGTATTCACTGTTAAAGGTCAGTCCCGGGGAGGGACCATTGCATGAGCTGATGCACTCCTGAAGGTGATTGGGTTCCTCTATACGCTGGTGAGGTGAGACCCTAGGGTGAGCAAGGTCCAGGCCAGGACACTCACCTAAGCCGGGGAAGCGCCCAGGAAGTGATAATGCCATCGGAGACATTAGAAATGGTAGAGGATTAACTCGCCATGATGTCTAAAAACACCAACCAAAAAAAAAAAACAATACAAGTGTAAAGGAAGCAGCCGAGTCTTGTGGTCCTCACTACTTAGTAATAGCTAGAAACGAGGACGGTAACAAATTTATATAGGTGAGCCCATTTGCCATTCAAAAGGTTTTGGATGACACTGCTGGTCCAGTAGAGTCATGCCCTAGATCTCGCAATGGTACGCTACTAGTTGAAGCACATTCATCCACCCAGGCAGCTAAAATACTGAAAACGAATATGCTAGAAGTTATCCTATATGTGTTGAGATACACAGAACGTTGAACTCCTCGCGCAGCGTGATAAACACCCTGCATTAGATGATCTAACAATGAGAAGATTCAAGAAAATATTTTGGAACAAGGCGTCACTAACGTTTACCGCCTTCAGCGCAGCGCAAAGACGGTGGTGAATTGAAGCAAACACGTACTCTGTTCCTGACCTTTGATCGGGCAGATCTCCAGCAAACGATTAAGGCAGGGTATGAATCCATCAAAATCAGGTCTTTCATTCCGAAGTCGCTCAGATGCTCAAGCTTTGGACACACAAGCGAGTTTCGTAAGGGACCAGCTACTTGCAATAAGTGTGGAAATGAATTACACGATGATGCATGTACTGCAGCGCCGTAACTGTAAAGGTGAACATTCATCAAGTTCCCGAGATTGCCCCCGTTTTGTAGAGGAAAGAGCGATCCAAGAGATACGGGCTAGAGAGAAGCCTGGAAGCCCTTGGGTATACGCCAACTCTCTGTTCCAAGGTCCGGCACCTACAGCTCAATTGCAGCTAAATCAGTACCGAGACGAGAAATCGCAACACAGACCAGCACTATAAACGGGGAACAATATCCAAAAAGACACTCGTAGCCCATAGATCAATTCCAAAGCCTCCTATATCGACACGCACATCTGTGTCAACGTCTACAAAGTCCATAAGTGAATATAGCATAAGCTTTACGTCACCATCAAAGACATCAAACTGACACAAACAACTAGCTAGCCCATAAGATATGAGATCTCACGGATAAAGTTCAAAAAGAGGTATACGAAAAACGATTTCGTCAAAGAAAGTGGTAAATCTGATCCCAATAGATAGAAGGGATATAAGAGTACATGAACATCTCGAAAATCTCCTAGAAGATCCCCTTCTGGGGAATCTTCCGGGGTGGACTCGGACCGGCGTCTTTCATCTTCGCCGGTCCCTGTTAGCAACCCGTTCGAGACACTCGAACCCAAGATCACTATGGTAACACGGACGTCCTCGGCAGAGGACATGGAGCTAGATGAATCTGCCTAGACTGGAAGAAACCCAGTGGAAAAGAGCCGCGAAGAAACGTCCGATAATAACGCCAGCCCAAGAGAGAATGAAAGGGCAAAATTAATTCCTACTCCAAAGTAATGGAGAGTTAACTTGGAATATCTGTCCCATACAGATATCAATATGGCTATCCTACAACAGTGGCGGCTCGTGACTTGTCGCAGTGGGTGTGTAGTATATTACATCCTCTCCACTTTTACTCCCTTTCTTTCTCTGACACACATCACGCAATTCTAATTCGTATTTCATATGGGCAATTGAGCTTTTAAAGCACTACAGTTCATATCGGACCAGGGCCGGCCAACCCGACTGCCGGCCTCACGCCCACATACGCTAGGTATAGGCGGGCGATCATCCAAACGATACAGGTCAGCATCTCGACAACCCCAGCCAGAAAGCTGGCTTTTATGACCAGCAAGCTCCTCAATTTCCTCACGATGCTAAGTGGGCACTGGTCTTATACCCGGGACTTAAAATCCGCACCGCCAAGGGTGGGATCCAAACCGAGCCACATTCCGTAGCAAGGAACCAAGGCACGACGCCCTAACCCACTACGCCACGGCGCAGGACTAATTAAGCTCTATTCTTTTTTAAATGACCAATATCCAAGAACTATTATTTATTCAGATGCCATTTCTCTCACTCGCAAACAATAAGCACGGAAAACAGCTTCTCTTCTAAGAAAAAGATTTATCTCCTTCAGTTTCGCCGTGTTATTTCTTTCCACACTTTCACATATTCAAATTTGCCGCTATGTGCAGACACAACTGCATGCAATTTGCTGCTCGAACGCAAACATAACAAACTAATAAAAACTGTTACAAAATAGCTATTCTGAACTGAAGTATTGGCTTTAGGAAATTACGACATGAAGAGTAATTATATGCATTTATAGTCGCTTAATAAGACTAGATGTAACTGTGTTTATAACATTAATATAACTGGAACATGGCTACATTATGTTTAGAACCGACACGTTGGCTACCTAGTAGGCTCTGCTAAACAACGTGAGAGGAATGCTCGTAGCAAGGTAAACGGAGGGACATGAGAACTTGCGGCTTCGCGGTAAGAATCGCATGTGTTGCCTTGTCGATTATGTTGCCTTAACTCGCCGTACTCTTAAATGCAAGCTTTGCACCCCTCCCCGCGTAACCCTCGCCTAAAAGCTACCTTTGCCAGTCGCAAAATCGGGTTTATGCGTTTCAGTTTGTTGACTGCATGAGCTGACATTTGGTAAAGAAGGCGCGGGAAAATTAAACGAGCAAGTTTATACAGAAGAAAGTTAGACATTCGACTTACTCATATGCATGTCTATAAAGGTAAATACACCTTCACATGCGGAAAAATTTAGTGGGTGTGCAGTTGCGAGTATGCCATTCCCAAGGAACCGCCACTGTCCTACAATGGAACATACATGGTATTAGAATATAAAGACCAGAACTTGAGATTTTGCTCAAAGAAACCGAACCTTGGCCAGAAGTTTGCAAGGGACTAAGTTGCGTTCACAAGACGCTTTCCATCTGCTAGGATACGGTGCAATGTTACACCAAAAGAGGGTGCTCCGGCGCATGGCGACGCTATGACGCTTGTCAGAGATCCTGTATATATGTATATGAAAACTATACCTTTACAGTCTGATATACATCAGTCGCCATAAGGATTCGACTGCGAACAGCTAAATTTATCATTTGTAACATCTATTTGCCTCCCTCTCTTGTGTCGGTCTGGCTGGCTCAGTTGGTTAGACGCAGGCCTACTGTTCCCAAGGTCGCGGGTTCAAATCCGGCCAACACCGATGGTTTCTAAGTGTGCTTAAAAACGACAGCTCCATGTCAGTAGATTTACTGGCATCTCAAAGAACCCCTGCGGGGCAAAATTCCAGCACACCGGCGACGCTGATGTGATCCTGGCAATTGACAGCGTCGTTAAACAACCAAATAATTCAATTTTAATTTCCCTCTCTTGTCTTCCCTTATAAGAACTAGTTTCCCAGTTACCAACACCGTTTCGGCTAGTGGGAGACTTCAATGGGCACCACCCGTTATGCTGTTCAAGTCGCGCTAGTGCGAGAGGTACGCTCATCGCCGATTTATTGGATAGTTACACCCTAGCTCTCCTCAACACTGGTCCCTCCGAAGAAATGTCGCCTTGACGTGGCGGAGGGGCTCAGTATCCGATCCAGATGGCCTCCTGTGTCATGTTTGACTACAGGTAGGCAAGAGGTGAGGGGAAGCAAAGAACATTCCAAACGGGTAAATGAGGCTCGTTAGTCTTGGTCGACTCATCTAGGAGAAGAGAACTCCGAAATCAAACACCCCCAGGGGCTCCTACTACGGTAGGTACGGGTTTGGCGTACCCGGGGCCCCGAGCCATACTCTCGATTGGGTTCCTCCAAGAGGTGAGAGGGCACCTGCCTAAGGCCCAATCAACTTTGATCCACTTTTGTGTTTGACCTCCCACCTGATACCTCCCTGTACACAGTCTGATGGATAACCTCGCGCGGGTTGTAGGAGGATGTTGTGATGCAAGGGCTGACTGGTTAATCGCGTAAGTCCCAGCTCCTGGTTATCATGTAGGATCTGTGTGCGTATCCGCTGATAAAGATCAGTCCCGGGGAGGGGCCATTACATGAACTGATGCACTCCTGAAGGTGATTGGGTCCCTCTGTCTATACATAGGGAGGTGAGACCCTACGGTGAGCAAGGTCCAGGCCAGGACTCTCACCTAAGCCGGGGTGGCGCCCAGGATGTGAGCATGCCATCGGAGACATTTGCAATGGTGTAGGATATCATCGCCATGAGTCCAAAAACTCCAAACAACAACAAAGCAAGTGGAAAAGAAGTAGTCGAGTGTTGTGGTCCTCGCTACTTAGTTATTACTAGAAAAGTGGAAGGTAAAAAATTTCTATCGGTGAGCACCTTTACCATTCAAAAGGGTCTGGATAACATTGCTGGTCCAATAAAGTCATGCACTAGATCTCGCCATGGGACACTGCTGGTTGAAATACATTCATCCACCCAGGCAGCTAAAATACTGAAAGCGAATATGCTAGCCAGTTATCCTATCAGTGTGGAGATGCACAGAACTCTGAACTCCCCGCGCGGCGTGATAAACACCCGTGCATTGGATGATCTAAGTAATGAGGAGATTAAAGAAAATATTTTGGAACAAGGCGTTACTAACGTTCAACGGGTTCAGCGTAAAGAGAGTGGTAAACTGAAGCCAACACGTACCCTGTTCCTGACCTTTGATCGGGTAGATCTCCCGCAAAGGATTAAGGCAGGGTATGAGTCGATCGAAGTTAGGCCTTTCATCCCGAACCCGCTCAGATGTTTTAAGACCCAGCGCTTTGGGCATACAAGCGAGTTTTGCAAGTGACTACCTACTTGCAATAACTGTGGGGATGCATTACACGATGGTGATTGTAATTCAGCGCCGTCATGCGTGATTTGCAAAGGCCAACATCCTTCTAGTTCCCGAGATTGCCTCGTTTTGTAGAGGAAAGAGTGATCCAAGAGATACGGGTTAGAGAGAAGGTGCCTTTCTCAGAAGCCCGGAAGCTCTTGCGAATACGCCAACCCTCTTTTCCAAGATCCAGTACATTTAGCTCAGTTGTAGCTAAACCGGCACCGAGACGAGAAATCGCAACACAAACCAGCGATATAAATGGGGCAACAATATCAGAAAAAACACTCACGGCCCGTAGCTCAATTCCAAAGCCTTCTACATGGCACGCACATCTGTGTCAACGTTAATGTCTACAAAATCCGCAAATGCAAAGGACATCAGTGTTACATCACCATCAAAAGCATCAAGATCAGGATAAAAAACTAGCAAGCCCGTAAGATATGAAGCCTCACAAATCAAGTTTAAACAGAGTTACACAAGTACCGACATCCTCAAGGAAAATAGTATGCCCAATCCCAGTACATCGAAGGGACGTAAGAGTCCACGAACATCTCGAATATCCTCTTCTGGGGAATCTTCAGGGGTGGACTCCGACCGGTGTCTTTCATCTTCGCCGGTCTCCGTGTCAAATCGGTTCGAAGTTCTCGAACCAAAATTCAGTATCGGAACTCGGACGTCCTCGGCAGAGGACATGGAGCTGTAATCTGCCCACACCGGGAGACGCCGAGTGGAAAAGAGCCGCGAAAAAGCGTCAGATAAAAATGTTAGCCCAAGAGAGAAGAAAAGGGCGAAATTAATTCGACAACAGCCTATTCCAAAGTAATGAAGAGTTACCTTGGAATTATCTGTCCCATACACAATGCAATATGGCTATCCTACAATGGAACATACGTGGAATTCGAACTCAACGGCCAGAACTTGAGCTTTTGCTCAAAGAAACCGAACCTCTGGTCGCATGTTTGCAAGAGACTAATCTACGTCCTCAAGACTCTTTCCATCTAAGGCTATACATCCCAGTACGGTGTGACGTCACACCAGAAGAGGGTGTACCGGCACATGGCGGCGCTATGATGATTGTCAGAGATGACGTATATATGCAAACTCTACCTTTGCACTCTGATGTACAATCAGTTGCTGTATGGATTAAACTGCCAAACATTCATTTCACCATCTGCAATCTATATTTGCCCCCGTCCCATGACTTCTCGCACATTGATTTAGAAGATCTATATTCCCAGTTACCAACATCGTTTCTGTTGGTGAGATACTTCAATGCGCATCACCCACTTTGGCGTTCAAGTCGCGCTTGTGCGAGAGGTACGCTCATTGATGATTTCTTACATAGTAACAACTATGCCTACATTCATTTCGGACTCTTACAATAGTTTCTCGTACCTTGATCTTCTAGTTTGTTCACCTCAGTTGGCAGTCTCCTTACAATGGAATGTCATCTCTGATTTACACTCTAGTGATCACTTCCTATGTCTCATTAGTCCCTTGGCGCAAGATACATGTTCCACACGTATACCCAGATGGCGCTTGGACCATGCCAACTGGAACCTTTACAGCCAGTTGGCTGTCTTTACGTACAACGAGCACGACTCAGTAAATGATTTGGTGCAGCATCTTACGCAGACGATACTCTCTGCTGCTCAACACTAAATTCCGCGGTCGACTTCACACCCTCGTCGATTTCCCGCCTCCTGGTGGACGGAAGAATGTCGGAATGTCATGCGCGCTCGAAGGCGTCCTCTTAGGGTTTTCCAACGTCACCCTACGTTGGATAACCTAACCGAATACAAGAACATACCCGCCAGGTCCAGACAAGTCATTAAGGATAGCAAAAAGTCATCGTGGAGCAAATTTGTAGCTTCATTTAACCGACACACGCCTTCGTTGGTTGTGTGGGATAGACTAAGGCGTGTTGCAGCTAAAACCACCCAGCTATCAATAGCGGGATTAAAAACAGCCAGAGGAGCTGTTGATTCATTTGAGGTGGCCAATACGCTTGGCAGTGCTTTCGCTCAAGTGTCCAGCTCGGAAAACTACTTCCCTGAGTTCCTTCCAATTAAAACTCGGGTGGAATCACAAGGCTTCTCGTTTAGGTCTAGAAGCGTAGATTACAATCGCCTTTTCACCATGGCGGAGCTAGAATATACCCTTAAGTCATTGCAATTATCAGCACCAGGACCGGACGGCATTCATGTACAAATGTTACAACAGCTCTCTCCTGAAGCTAAGGAATTCCTGCTCAGGGTCTATAATCGTTTTTGGGTTGACAGTATACTCCCAGAAAATTGACGGGAAGCCAGCGTCATTTCCATCTTGAAGGCTGAAAAAGACCGTCATCTTCCCTCCAGCTATAGTCCTATTTCCCTCACCAGTTGCGTTTGCAAGGTAATGGAACGAATGATCAATGGACGATTGGTTTGGTGGTTAGAAAGTCGTAACCTACTGACTAACATCCAGTGTGGTTTTCGACGACGCCGTTCAACTATTGACCATCTTGTGTCAATATCGACACAGATAATGGACGGCTTTATGAAGAACTGTCAAACCGTTGGCATATTTTTCGATCTTGAGAAGGCTTATGATACGTGCTGGCGAGCAGGGATTCTACGTTCCCTGTATGCCTGGAACATACGTGGACGCCTACCACTGTTCATTCAGGAGTTTATGAAGGACCACTTTTTCCGAGTAAGGGTCGGCGCGGTTTTTTCTAATTCTTTTGTTCAGGAGAAGGGAGTACCTCAGGGTTCGGTGCTAAGTGTCACGCTCTTTGCTATAGCAATTAACTCCATCTGGAAATGCGTTCCACCTGGAGTTTCGTCATGCCTATTCGTAAACGACTTCGCTGTCTATTGCACTTCTCAGCGCACGGCGTTCTTACAACGGCGCCTGCAGCAATGTTTGGACAACGTTAGAGATTGGAGTGTGAAAAATGTCTTCCGTTTCTCAACTGAGAAGTCAATCTGTGTTAATTTCTGGCGTCGCAGGAGACGATTACCACCTTCGCTCCGATTCGGTCCAGATTTGCTTCCCTTCGCAGAAGAGACGAGCTTCCTGGGTTTGGTCTTGGACAGGAAGCTTAGTTGGTGGCCGCATATTGCACAGCTAAGAGCACGATGTGACCGTTCCCTAAATATCATGCAAGTACCGAATGGCAAATCGTGGGGAGCGGATCTGAAAATTTTGTTGCGAATCTATCGCGCACTCATCCGATCCAAGCTAGACTATGGGTGTATTGTTTATTCGTCAGCACGGCCATCAGTGCTGAGAGGATTAGACGCGGTTCATAATAAGGGCATCCGCATTGCAACAGGAGCTTTCCCGACAAGCCCAGTGGCGAGCCTTTACGCCGAGTCCGCAGAACGTTCTCTACAATACCGGTGTGAGATTCTCTTGGCAAATTATGGTTTTGCGCCTAGATGTGTGCCTAAGCACCCAACGTTCGCTTATTTTTTCACCACCACGCTAAGAGAACGATATAGCAATAGCACCCTTGGTCCTAAGCCTGCGGGGTTCCGTTTCCAAGACCTTCTAGTGAACCTTGGAGTGGAACTGCCTAGGATGTTCGCCAAGGGCGAGAGGCTTTACCCCCTTGGCTATCTGGCACGCCCCATGTAGATCTTGGGATGACCGTACACCAGACGTCCACGATGCCTATTTCAAGCATCCGCACGTGTTTCTTAGAATTTTTGTCAGGCTACACTGACCGTCGATATATTTACACCGATGGGTCAAAGAGCACCAATGGTGTTGGATGTGCTTATGTTTATGGAACCAAGCCATGTACATTCGGTTTTCCAAGTAGCACCTCCATTTTTACTGCAGAGCTTTATGCAATTTATCGAGCCGTTTTGTATGTTCGCCGTCGTAAATTAGGTGACTGCCTGATTTTAAGCGATTCCGTTAGTGCATTGCAAAGCCTTTGTCAGTTGTACAACCCCCACCCTATTATAGAACGTATCCAGGATGCCCTCCACGTTTTACACGCTTCTGGTGTTGACGTGGTGTATGCATGGATTCCTGGTCACGTAAGTTTGCCGGGGAATGAAATGGCAGATTTAGCAGCAAAGGCGGCAACTACAGAACCCAGTATTACCATCTCACGTGTTATTTCGGAAGACTTTAGGTTTGAAGTGCGGAGAGTGGTGCTGTCGTCCTGGCACGACTTGTGGTCAGCTCTCCGCGGTAATTAGCTTAGAGAAGTGAAAGAACTTCCGATAAACTGGGTAACTTCCTGTCGTACATCTCGTCGCGAGGAGGTTAGTTTGGCTCGATTAAGAATAGGGCACTGCAATTTTTCGCATGGTTACCTATTTAAAAGGGACCCTGAACCTCTTTGTCCGCTGTGTGAGAACCTTTTAACTGTCCGTCACGTGCTCTAGCACTCTAGCGCACCTTCGAGATTCTCTGCAGCTGCCTGCCAGGCTTGCAGAGGTGTTAGCGGACGACAAAACGGCGGTTGATAGAGTTTTTAAGTTTTTAGCCGATTGTAATATCAATTTGAGGATTTGAAATTTTAGATATTTGTTTATGCCTTTTGACCTATTTATTACAAATTTTTATATCCGGTTATTGCCGCTGGATTTACGTTTGTGTATTTTTTTTTTTTTTGTTACTAGTAATTTATTTTTCATTCAAGTTTATATCTGGCTATTGCCATGAATTTTAGAAGGGGGCTAATGACCTAGAAGTTGAGCGTCCTTAAACCCATAAATCATCATAATCATCCAATTTCCTCAATGAGAGTAAGGTTTCTCCCAAGACATAAACGGGAAAGAAAAGTCCAAAGTCATCTCCTAGAAGACCCTCTACTGGGGAATCCTCTTGGGTGGCTACAGACAGGCGAATGTCATCTTCGCCGGTCTCCGTGTCCAATCGGTTCGAAGCTCTCGAACCAAACTATGGGAACACGGACGTCCTCAGCAGAGGACATGGATCTGGAGGAATCTGACAACGCTGGGAGGCACCAAGTGGAAGAGGCGCGAAAAAGGCTCAGATAAAAACGTAAGTCCAAGAAAGAAGAAAAGGGCAAAATTAATTCGACAAACGCCAATTCCAAAGTAAAGAGGAGTTACTTTTAAATACCTGTCCCATACACAATGCAATATGGCTGTGCTACAAAGCAACATACATCTTATATATTTAAACGAGCAATTCTTGTATACAAATATATACATATATTTATTCCGCGAAACTTGGAAACGACTCTAACGATTTCGATCAAATTTTGTATTGAAATAGGGTTTTGCTTTTTAAGTTCATCTATTTAGGTGTAATTCCCGAAAAAACGCGATTATACATAAAAAATAACATTTTTTATTCCCGCTGCTACAGAGCAATTCTTGTATATATTCCCGGTATTTCAGAAACGGCTCTAAAGATTTGGTTAACTTTTTGTACACAGGCATATTACATTCACAGTGTTTTCTCTACTCACTTTTAGTTAACACTCTTCTATAAACAATTCTCCATAAAAAACATGATTTTGCACCAAAAACATTTTTATCCCCACTTTTGAAATTAGTCATACCATGTTCTGTATGTTTGAAATAGAAATGCTATTACTTTCACACTGTTCTCTCCTCTCACTTTTAGGTAACACATTCACATCTCTTTCTCTACTCACTCTTCTGCAAACAATTTTCCATAAAAAGCGTGATTTTTCACCGAAAAACACTTTTATCCCCACTTTTAAAATAAGTCAAACCATGTTCTGTATGTTTGAAACAGAAGTGCTATTACATTCACACTGTTTGCTCCTCTCACTATTAGGTAACACATTCACGTCTCTTTCTCTACTCACTCCTCTACAAAGAAGTCATGCAATTTTCTGTATGTCTGAAATAGAGATGCTGCATATTACATTCACAGTGGTTTCGCTACTCACTTTTAGGCATCACATTTACATCTCCTTCTCTACTCACCCTTCTATAAATAATTTTCCATAAAAAACGTGATTTTGCGCCAAAAAACACCTTTATCCCCACTTTTAAAATTAGTCATACCATGTTCTCTTCACTACTCACTCTTCTGTAAACAATTTTCCATAAAAAACGTGATTTTGCACCGAAAAACACTTTTATCCCCACTTTTAAAATAAGTCATACCATATTCTGTATGTTTGAAACAGAAGTGCTATTACATTCACACTGTTTTCTCCTCTCACTATTAGGTGATACATTCACACCTCTTTCTCTACTCACTCTTCTACAAATAAGTCATGCAATTTTCTGTATGTTTGAAATAGAGATGCTGCATATTACATTCACAGTGGGTTTTCTACTTACTTTTAGGTATCACATTTACATCTCATTCTCTACTCACCCTTCTATAAAAAATTTTCCATAAAAAACGTGATTTTGCACCAAAAACACTTTTACCCCCACTTTTAAAATTAGTCATACCATGTTCTGTATGTTTGAAATAGAAATGCTACATATTATATTCATACTGTTTTCTCTACTCACTCTTAGGTAACACATTCACATCTCTCTCTACTCACTCTTCTACAAATAAGTCATACAATTTCGTGCATGTTTGTAATATAAATGGTACGTATTACATTCATACTGTTTTCTCTACTTGCTTTTGGGTAACACACTCATAACTGTTTCTGTTCTTACTCTTCTAGAAATAAGTCATACAATTTTGTGCATGTTTGATACAGAAATGCTGCATGTTACATTAACAGTGTTTACGCTACTCACTTTTAGGTAACACCTTCACATGTCTTTCTCCACTCACTCTTCTACAAACAATTCATATCATCTATACAACTTGAATGTTTGTATATATCTAACTGTTAATCTCAAAAACTGCTCAACCGATCACCGCGAAATTCGGCACGTATATGTATTTTTTTTTTTTCATGGAGAGTTTTTATGGTAACAATATTACTACACAATGTATCCTAGGCGGCCCGGGTTCGATCCCAGGGACCCGCATGTGGTATTCGTGATGACGAAGCGGCGTCAGGGCGGGTTTTCTCCGGGTTCTCCGGTTTCCCCCGCCATCTCATTCCACCGGTGCTCCATCTTCATTGTCGGTCTGGGTGGCTCAGTTGGTTAGACGCTGGCCTACTGTTCCCAAGGTCGCGGGTTCAAATCCGGCCCAGACCGATGGTTTTTAAGTGTGCTTAAAAACGACAGCTCCACGTCAGTAGATTTACTGGCATGTAAAAGAACTCCTGTGGGACAAAATTCCGGCACACCGGCGACGCTGATGTGATCCTGGCAATTGATAGCGTCGTTAAACAACAAAATAATTTTTTTTCCATCTTCATTCCATGTATCATCAGTATCTCCGCCTGCGGTGCCGTAGTAGTAAAAGCGGGCGTTAAACACTACAACAACAATACACAATATATTACTTTCAAATGGTTTTCTACTCGCTTTTCTTTTACGTAGCGCATTCATGTATCCTCTGTTTGCCCTTCAACATACAATTCATATAATACTCTAGGATTTAAATATAAATGCAGCGTATTACATTCACACGATTTCCTCTACTAATTCTTCCTTTACGAGACACAATCAGTCTTCTTTCGCTATTCGCCCTTCAACATATAATTCATACAATTTGCTATATGTTTGAAACAAATACAACGTATTACATTCATATTACTTTCTCTACTCACTTTTGTTTTACGTTACAATTCACATGTTATTCCTATGGTTTATCAACTTCAAACATACCAAGGCCTATACATATCTTATGTTGAAGAGTTATTAAATTCCAAAATAGGTTGACCGATCGCCATGAAACACATATCTAATTTGTTTCATGGCGAAGGTTTTTATGCAATCCATTTTACCACGCAATGTATTACGTTCACATGGTTTTCTCTAATCCCTTTTGTTTTACGTAACATATTACTCCCTCCTCTGCAAGCAATCCATACATTTTTCCATACACTTGAAATATAAGTTCAACGTATAACATTCACACGGTTTTTCTACTCATTTTTCTTTAGTAAAACACAATCACATTTCTTTCACTACTCCGTCTCCGACGAACAATTCATGCAAGCTTCTATATGTTTGAAACATAAATGCATAGTACTTTCACATGGCTTTATCAATCATCTTTTCTTTCTGTACTATTTGTTATTCTTCAACATTGCTTTTGCTTAGTGTCGCTCCGGTGTTTTAATAAAAAATAAAGAAATAGTTAAAAAAGTAAAGTAATCACAATTGGTGTCCGGAGTGCGACGAAAAGCACGATATGGAACAGTTGATGAAACAAATGTTAGCCAAGCTGGACATAATGGGAAATGAAATGAACTCCGGAATGCGGCAGAGGAAACAATTAATATGAAAACCGAATTGGAAAAATGTAAACTGCGGAATAGAAAATATGGGAACAAAAATGGAAGGCAAATTGAAAATGTAAACTCCGAAACGGAAAAGATGAAGACGGGAATTCCAATATGAAGACAGGTCTATCGAAGAATACTAACGAGCGACTGGCCGGGGTTTAGGAAGCCATGGAAGAACTCGACGGAAGTATGAAGGACCTTGGCCAACGTGTTAACGTCCTGGAGTCAATCACAACAGCAAAGAACTGAACTCTATAATGGAACAAGTGCTCGACGAAAACCTCAAGCTGGGTGGATATCTATGGGGGAGGCCTGCTTTCAGCAGTACACGTTTTACAGCTGAAATGATGGTGTTTATGAAATATTTTTATGTATTTATATATCTCTTGTATCTCGGACATTACTCTTAACAATTGCGACAAGTAGTTTTATTTAGTTAACGTTTTGCCTTTCAAGTTTATCTAAACAAGTATCTTCTCCCACAAAAAACCAGATTTCACAAAAACAGAGGCGAAAAACGCAGAGCGAAGCTCGGTCGCCCAGGTACTGGTATTAGAACTCAACGGCCAGAACTTGAGGTTTTGCTCAAAGGAAACGAACCTCTGGTCGCATGTTTGCAAGAAACTAAGCTGCGTCCTCAAGACGCTTTCCATCTAAGGCAATATACCGCAGTACGGTGTGATGTTACACCAGAGAAGGGCGTTCCGAAAAATGCGGCGGTATGATGCTTGTTAGAGATGATGAATATGTGCAAACTCTACCATTGCACTCTCATATACAATCAGTTGCTGTACGGATTACACTGCCAGACATCCATTTCACCATTTGTAATCTATATTTGTCTCCATCCCATGACTTCTCGCACATTGATTTAGAAGATCTTGTTTCCCAGTTGCCGACACCGTTTCTGTTGGTTGGAGACTTCAATGCGCACCACCCACTTTGGGGCTCCAGTCGCGCTTGTGCGAGAGGCAATCTCTTAGTTGATTTCCTGGACAGTTGCAACCTGGCTCTCCTCAACACTGGAGAGCCTACATTCATTTCTGACTCTTACAATCGTTTCACGCACCTTGATCTTGCAGTTGCTTACCTCAGTTGACAGTCTCCTTACAAAGGAATGTCATCTCTGATTTACACTCTAGTGACCACTTCCCATGTCTTATTAGCCTCTTGACGCAAGATGCATGTTCCACACGTATGCCCAGATGGCGTTTAGACCATGCCAACCATAACCTTTACACTCAGTTGGTTGTGTTTACATACAATGAGCACCACTCACTGAATGATTTGGGACAGCATCTCTCGGAGACATTTCTCTCTGCTGCTGAACAGTCAATTCCGCGGCCGACTACATACCCCCGTCGATTTCCCGTACCCTGGTGGACAGAAGAATGTAGGAATGCCATTCGTGCTCGAAGGCGTGCTCTTAGGATTTTCCAACGTCACCCTACTTTGGATAACCTGATCGAATACAAGAAAATGCGCACCAGGTACAGACGAGAACTTAAGGATAGCAGAAATTCATCGTGGAGCAAATTTGTAGTTTCGTTTAACCGACACACGCCCTCCTTGGTTATGTGGGTCAGGTTAAGGCATGTTGCTCGGCAATCGACCAACACAGCAATAGCGGGACTGAGAACAGCCACAGGAGCTGTTGTGATCCATTCGAACCGGCTAATACGTTTGGCAGTGCCTCCGCTCAAGTGTCTAGCTCGGAAAACTACTCCCCTGTGTTCCTTCCAATTAAAACTCAGGTGGAACCTAAGGGTTCGCGTTTCGTTCTAGAAACGTAGAAGATTACAATCGCCTTTTCACCATTGCGAAGCTAGAATAATCTCTTAAATCTTCGCGATTATCAGCACCAGGACCGGACGGTATTCATATGCAAATGTTACAGCACTTCTCTCCTGAAGATAAGGCATTCCTGCTCGAGGTCTATAATCGTGATTGGGCTGACGGTATACTCCTAGAAAATTGACGGGAGGCCACCCTTATTCCCATCTTGAAGGCTGGAAAGGACCGTCATCTTCCCTCCAGCTATCGTCCTATTTCCCTCAGCAGTTGCGTTTGCAAGATGATGGAATGCATGATCAATGGACGATTGGTATGGTGGTTAGAAAGTCGTAACCTACTGACTAACATCCAGTGTGGGTTTCGACGACGCCGTTCAACCGTTGACCATCTTGTGTCAATATCGATACAAATAATGGACGGCATTATGAAGAACTGTCAAACCATCGGCATATTTTTCGATCTCGAGAAAGCTTATGATTCGTGCTAGCCAGCAGGGATTTTACGTTCCCTGTATACCTGGAACATACCTGGACGCCTACCGCTCTTCATTCAGGAGTTTATGAAGGACCGCTATTTCCGACTAAGGGTCGGCTCGGTTTTTTCTAATTCTTTTGTTCAGGAAGAGGGAGTACTTCAGGGTTCGATACTAAGTGTCACGCTCTTTGCTATAGCAATTAACTCCAGCTGTAAATGTGTTCCACCTGGAGTTTCGCCATGACTATTCTTAGACGACTTCGCTGTCTATTGCACTTCTCAACGCACGGCGTTGTTACAACGGCGACTGCAGCAATGCGTGGACAACCTTAGAGAATGGAGCTCCAAAAGCGGGTTCCGTTTCTCAACTGAGAAGTCAATCTGCGTTAATTTCTTGCGTCGCAGGAGACGATTACCACCTTCGCTCCGTTTCGGTCCAGATTTACTTCCCTTCGCAGATGAGACGCGCTTCCTGGGTTTGATCCTGGACAGGAAGCATAGTTGGTGGTCACATATTGCACAGCTAAGAGCACGATGTGACCGTTCTCTAAATATCATGCGAGTACTAAATGGCAAATCGTGGGGAGCGGATCGGACAATTTTTTTTTTCGAATCTATCGCGCATTGTTCCGATCCAAACTACACTAAGGGTGTATTGTTTATTCGTGAGCACGACCACCTGAGCTGAGAAGATTAGGCACGGTCCACAATAGGGCATCCGCATAGCAATAGGAGCTTTTCCAACAACCCCAGTGGTGAGCCTTTACGCCGAGTCCGCAGAACTTCCTCTGCAATATCGGCGTGATTTTCTCTTGGCGAATGATGGTTGTGCGCTTAGATGCATACCTAAGCACCCAGCGTTCGCTTATTTTTTCACCACCACGCTAAGAGAAGGATATAGGAATAGCACCGTTAGTCCTAAGCCAGCGGGATTTCGTTTCCAAGATATTCTAATGAAGCTTGGAGTTGAACTGCCTATGATGTTCGCCAAGGCGAGAGGCTTTACCCCCCTTGGCTATCTGGCACGCCCCGTGTAGATCTTGGGATGACCGTACACCAGAAGTCCACGATGCTTATTTCAAGTATCTGCACACTGAGCGTTAATGTATTAATACCGACGGGTCAAAGAGCGCCAACGGTGTTGGATGTGCTTATGTTTATGGAACCGAACCACAAACATTTGGTTTTCCAAATTGCACTTTCATTTTTACTGCAGAGCTTTACGCAAGTTACCGAGGGGTTTTGTATGTGGACCGTCGAAAATTAGGTGACTGCCTGCTTTTGAGCGATTCCCTTAGTGCTCTGCAGAGCCTTTGTCAGTTGTACAACCCCCACAATATTGTACAACGTACTGTATGCCCACGGCATGAAGGCTAGAGAGGAATAAAGGGCAGAGGGGGCTTGAACTGTGTATCTACTCCGGTAGCGGACCTGTTTACTAGGAAATGAGTGTATGAGAGTGCATATTTCTAGCTATGGGTGAGTTATGTGACAACATTGTGTATTTTAAACGAGCCTAGCATCCTTGTCATTCTCGGAAATTCGGCATAAACACCGTGTGGGAAGCACAAAATGATTACGCTACACATTACTAAGACTTGCCTTCTTGTCCTGGGCATACGGTAGCCCATGTTTTACACGCTTCTGGCGTTGACGTGGTGTGTGCATGGATCCCTGGTCGCGTAGGTTTGCCGGGGAATGAAATGGCAGATTTGGCAGCAAAGACGGCAGCTACAGAACCCAGTTTTACCATCTCACGTGTTACTTCGGAAGACTTTAGACTTGAAGTGTGGAGAGCGGTGCTGTGGTCGTGGAACGATGAGTGGTCAGCTCTCCGCGGTAATAAGCTTAGAGGAGTGAAAGAACTTCCGATAAACTGGGTAACATCCTGTCGCACATCTCGCCACGAGGAGGTTATTTTGGCTTCATTAAGAATAGGGCACTGCAATTTTTTGCACGAATACTTCTTTAAAAGGGACCCTGCCCCTCTATGTCCGCTGTGTGACAATCTTTTGTCTGTCCAACACGTGCTGCTAGACTGTTCCTCTCTAGAGCAGCTTCAAGATTCCCTGCAGCTGCCTGGCAGGCTTGCAGAGGTCTTAGCAGACGACAAAACAGCGGTTGATAGAGTTTTTAATTTTTTAGCGGAGTGTAATATCAATTTGAGGATTAAATTTTAGATATTTGTTTATTATGTTTGACATGTCTATTACCTTGTTTTATATCTGGCTATTGCCAGTATATTTTACGTTTGTGTGTATATGTTTATTGTTACCAGTGATTTTATTTTTGTTTGAAATTTGTATCTGACTTTTGCCATGAATTTTATAAGGGCGCTGATGAGCTAGAAGTTGAATGCCCTTAAACCCGCAAATCCATCTATCCACAAAATAATATATCCGAAATGACAAACAGCGGTGGTGGAGCTATTTTGGGTCCTTGTTGAGAAGTTAACTTGTTTGTCTTGTGGTATGTTGCAAATAAAGAGCCATGTTGTTCAGTTCAAAGATTAAAGTTCTAATAATACATCTCTATATCACCACATGTGATGAATGCTCACTTTGGTTGAATACAAATTTTGAAGCATTTTCTAGCACTTATTTAAATGTTTTAAAATTCCAAAGTGGAGGTCAATATATGACTACTATTATTAAACTAATTTGGTTTTCACTTTCTTTACCGCACACTTAAAAATCTCATTCAACACACATGTTCAAGGTACCTAAAGTTTTAGATGATAAATAATATCAAATGTATACACACAGTCTGTTGCAATGTAAATTCTTTCTTCATAGTTCGACTGCTAAAGAGCACATAATTAAAAGGTTCAGGCACAACATCAGGGCCATTGCAGTAAAAGCAAAGAAATATAGAACAAGATAATGGATTATAACATATATCAGTTCATTATCTGCTTTTCTTGTTTTGTAACCTGTATACTATTTTCAGATATGAAATTGGAAATCCCAAATGATGCTGAGTTAATCCTACAGTTTAAAGAATTTGAAGCAAGCTTTTCACAAATTCTGAATTTATCACAGGCTTTTAATAGAACTTCTTCTAGTGTTACGGTGAGTGATTTTAAACTAATTGCATAGGACACAAAGTAACTAACCAAAACATTTGTGACGTAGAAGTAGAACTGAAAGGTCTGTGGTTCAAACCCCGGCTATGACGTTGAATTTTTCAGTTCTGATTCTACCTCTCAGACATTGCCCACACACAGCTTGTGGGTTTAAAAATGCCAGCAACAAGTTTGGTGGCATAAATAAATAATAGCCAAAACACTATTAAGCTTTGAAGGCCACTCTGAAATTTCACTTTAAGGAAGTAAATTCCCATCTTGGGGGTCCATAATGGCTTGTAGGTGAGAACATTTCTATTGTTTATTGGTGGTGTGCACATTGTACCATCTTAGTGATTGTTCACCCAGTGTAGCTGTAATATGTTATTTGAAGTTTTATCCCACAAGGGGCCTGTAGGTATGGTTTTGGTGCACCTGGTGTCCCAAGCCATACTCTTAATTGGATTCCTCTAAGGGGTGAGAAGGCATATGCTAAATGCCCAAGCAACTTTGGTCTGCGTATACATTGGGTCTTCAAAATTATACCTCCCTGAACACAGTCTGATGGACAAACTATGCATGGGTTGTAGGTGGGAGGGGTAATGCAAGGGGTGACTGGGTAACTACACAATTCCCAGCTCCTGGTTATCATGTAGGAACGTGATTGTAACCACTGAAAATGTCAAGTTCCATGGAGGGGCCATTGTCTGAGCTGATGTACTCCTGAAGGCAATCGGGATCTTCTGTCTCTCCACTGCGAGGTGTGATCCTAGGGTGAGCAAGGTTCAGGACTCTCAACTAAGCCAGGGTAGCACTCAAGAAGTGAACATGCCATCCAACGCATTTGTAGTGGCATAGGATATCATCATCATTAGTCCATCAAAAACTGAAAATAAAACAAAAAATAGTAGTTAGTGTAAAGAAAGTAGTTGAGTGTTGTGTTTCTCGCTATTCAGTTATTTCTAGATTTGAGGAAGGTAAAATGTTTTTATTCGTGAGCCCATTTATAACCCAGAAGGGCCTGGATAACATAACTGGTCTAGTGAAGCGATGCACTGGATCTTGCAAGGGCATGCTCCTGGTTGAATTTCATTCAGCAGACCAGGCAGCAAAGATACAAACAACAAACATGTTAGCCAACTATTCAGTATGTGTTGACCAGTACGGAACATTGAACTCCTCACACTGTGATTAATACCCAAACATTGAATGGATTAACCAATGAGGAGATACAAGAAAATCTTACAGAGAAAGTTGTTACTAACATTTACCAGGTTCAACACAAAGAATGTGGTGAATTAAAGGCAACCCATACTCCGTTCCTGACCTTTGATAGGTAGATCTCCCAAAAAGGATTAAGACAGGGCATGAATCCATCAAAATTGGACCTTTCTTCCCAAAACCATTCAGATGTTTCAAGTGCCACTGCTTTGGACATGCAAGTAATTTTTGTAAGGGATAAGCTACATGCCCTAACTGGGGAGACAAAATCCATCATGGTGCTTGTACTGCAGATCTGTCATGTGTGAACTGCAAAGGTGAATATACATCTAGTTCCCGAGATTGCCCCAATTTGTAGAGGAAAGAGTGATTCAAGAGATACAGGTTAGAGAGAAGGTACCCTTCTCAGAAGCCCAACAGTTCTTGCGTATACCCTAACCCTCTGCTCCAAGGTCCAATACCCATAGCTCAGTTGCAGCTAAACCATTAACAAGACATGAGATTGCAACACACACCAGCAATGTAAATGGGGCAACAATATCAGAAAGGACACTTGTAGTCCATAGCTCTACTCCAAAGCTCTACATCAACAACACACATTGGTGTTAATGTCTACAAAGTCGGTAGCTGAAAAGAACACCAGTGTTATACCACTGAAAAAACATCAAGCTCAACACCAAAGACTACCAAGCCTGTAATATATGATGCTTCGCTAATAAAGTTTAAAAGGAGTTGTACAAGAAATGCATTGCCCAAGGAAAGCAATAAGTCTGATGCCAGTACACTGAAGGGATTTAAGAGTCCATGAACATCTCGTTGAAGATCCTCTTCTGGAGAATATTCCAGAATGGACTCGGACCTGCATCTTTCATCTTTGCCAGTACCTATGAACAAATGGTATGAGGCATTCAAACCCAAGTTCACTATAGAAACATGAACAACTTTGGCAGAGGACATGGAGCTGGAGAATTATGCCAACACTGGGAGAACCCAATTGAAAAAGAGGCAGGATAAGGCCCAGAAAACTGCAAGCCCAACATACAAGAAAAGGGCTAAATTGCATCGACCACTACCTACTAGGTAATGGAAAGTTACCTAGTGTAATTAACCCACACAACTGTTACAATGACTATCTACATTAGAACATATGTGGAATTAGAACACAGTGACCAAAATTGAGCTTTAGCTCATTAGAATGAGCCTTTGATTGCATGTTTGCAAGAGACTAAGCTGCATCCATAAGACGCTTTCCAACTAAAGTGGCATACCCCAGCAGTGTGATGTTATAAAATAAGAGAGTGTTCTGGCACATGGCAGCACTATGATGCTTATCAGAGATGATGTACATCTGTCATCCTTATGATCTGATATATCATCAATCGCCATAAGGATTCTTGTACCATCCATCCAGTTCACCGTTTTTTATATATGTGTTTGCCTCTGTCCCATGACTTCTCGCTCATTAAATTAGAAGAACTAGTTTCCCAGTTAGCAACACCAGTTTTGATGGTGGGAGACTTCAGTGCACTTACTCTGGGGTTCAAGTCACGCTTGAGCATGAGGGAAGCTCTTTTTGGATTTCATGGATAATTTCAACCTAACTCTCCTCAACACTGGAAAGCCTATAGTTCTGACTCTTTCAATAGTCTGTCACCTTAATATTTTAGTTTTTGTTAACCATGGTTAGTAGTTTTCTTACAATGGAATATAATTTCTGATTTAGACTCTAGTGGCCACTTTCCAAGTTTTATTAGCCTCTTAACGCAAAATACATGTTTCACACATGTCCCTAATGACCTAGCTGTCGATGGGCCCTTAAACACAACAACAACTCCACAAAAAAAATGATTTTGTTGTTTAAGGATGCTGTCAATTGCCAGGATCACATCAGCGTCGCCGGTGTGTCGGAATTTTGTCCCGCAGGAGTTCTTTTACTTGCCAGTGAATCTACTGACATGGAGCTGTTGTTTTTAAGCTCACTTAAAAACCATCGGTCTGGGCCGGATTTGAACCCACGACCTTGGGATTAGTAGGCCAGCATCTAACCAACTGAGCCACCCAGACCGACAACAACTCCACATATGTTCCATGCCAAATGTAAACTTTACTCCCAGTTGACAGTGGTCACCTACAACGAGCATGACTCAGTGAATGACTTGGCGCAGCATCTCACCGAGAGGATACTTTCTACTGCTCATCCATCTATTCTGTGATCGACTTACCACTCCTGTCAATTTCCTGTCCCTTGGTACTTGGAAGAATTTCAGAATGCCATTTGTGCTTGAAAGCATGCTTTTATGACTTTTCAGTGTCACCATACATTGGATAATCTAATCCAATGCAAGAAAATGGGTGCCAAGTCCAGACAAGTCATTTAGGATAGTGAAGAGGCATCATGGAGGAAATTTGTAGCTTCATTTAACCGACATAACTTTCCTCGGTTGTATACAATAAGTTTAGGCGCGCAGTCGGTAAATTGACCCATATACAAATTGTGGGCTTGAAAACAGTTGCAGGAGCTGTTGTTAATAATTTTGAAGTGGCCAACATGTTTAGCAGTGCTTTCACTGAAGTGTCCAGCACTAATAACTATTCCTCTGATTTCCTTCCTATTAAGACTCAGGTGGAATCTCAAGGCCTCGCCTTTCACTCTAGAAATGTAGAAGACTACAATTGCCTTTTCACAGCTCTCTCCTTAGGGAAATACCTTCCTGCTCGAGGTCTGTAGTCAAATCTGGGTTGGCAGTATAGTTCCAGAGAATTGGCAGAATGCCACCATTATATTCATTGTGAAGGTGGAAAGCATTGCCATCTTCCCTTCAGCCTCCGTCCTATTTTGCACACCAGTTGGGTTTACAAGGTGATGGAATGCATGTTCATTGGCTGTTTGGAATGGTGGTTAGAAAGTTGCAACCTAATGGCTAACATCCAGTGTGGTTTTCGACGACACTGTTCAACTGTAGACCCTCTTGTGTCAATATTACTCAGATAATGAATGAATTTGGAAGGAACTGTAAACCGTTAGCATAGTTTTCCACCTGGAGCAGTTTATGAAAGTCTGCATTTTCCATGTTCAGGACAAGGGTGTATCTCAGGGTTCGGTACTAAGTGTCATGCTGTTTACTATAGCAATTAACTCTATCTGGAAATGTGTTCCACCTGGGGTTTTGTCATGCTTATTCGTGGATGACTTTGCTGTCTATTGTACTTCTCAGTACACATTCTTATAAGGCCACCTGTAGCAATATTTAACCAGCCTTCGAGAATGGAGCTCAAAAATAGTTTCCGTATCAACTGAGAAATCAATTTGCATTAATTTCTGGCACTGTAGGAGACAATTGCCATCTTCGCTCCATTTCTGTGCAGATGTACTTCGCTTCGCAGATGAGATGCATCTTCAGGGGTTGACCTTAGATAGGAAGCTTAGTACACATAGCACAGCTAAGAGCCTGATGAGACCATTCCCTGAGTATCTTGCATCTACTAAATGGCAAATCATGGGGAGCAGATCAGATAATTTTGTTGTGAATATATCGTGCACTGGTGTGATCCAAACTAGACGCAATTTGTTTATTCTTCAGCATGATCATCTGTTCTCAGAAGATTAGACGCAGCCCATAATAAGGGAATCCGCATGGCAATAGGAGCTTTTACAAGAAGCCCAGTGGTGAGTCTTCAAATTGAATTTGCAGCACCTCCACTGCAATATCAGCATGACATTCCCTTAGCAAATTATGTTTGTACGCTTAGAAGTATGCCTAAACCCCCAACGTTCACATCCTTCTTCACCACTATGCTAGGAGAATGATATGGCAAAAGCACACTTAGCCCTAAGCCAGCAGGTTTTTGTTTCCAGGAGTTTCTAGGGAAGCTTGGAATTTAAATGCCAAAGATGTTTCCCAAGGGTGACAAGTTCTACCCGCCTTTATTAACTAGCATACCCCATGTAGATCTTGGGATGACTGCACACCGGATGTCCATGATGCCTGTTTCAAGTGTTCACACTTGATTTTTAGAATTTTTGTCAGGCTACACTCACCGACATTTTATTTACACCAGCGGTATTGGACGTGCTTATGTTTATGGATCCAAATCGCATACACTAAGTTTCCATAATAGCACTGCAGAGATGTACACAATATACCAAGCAGTTTTAAATGTGCACCGTCATAAATTAGGTGAGAGTCTGATTTTGATTGATTCTCTTGCTGAAATGGTAGATTTGGCAGCAAATGCAGCAACCACAGAACCCAGTACTATGATCTCTCATGTTACTCTGGATCACTTTAGGCTTGAAGTGCTGAGAGTGATGCTGCCGTGCAGGCACGAAGGGTGTTAGCTCTCCACGGTAATAAACTTAGAAAAGTGAAAGATCTTCCGATAAACTGGGTAATTTCCTCTCATATATCACATCGCGAGGAGGTTAGCTTGGCTCGGTTGCGGATTGGACAATGCAATTTTTCACATGATTCCCTATTTGAACGGGGCCCTGTTCGTCTTTGTCCGCTCTGCAACAACCTTTTGTCAGTCCATCATATGCTGTTAGAGTGTTCCTCCATAGCGCATCGAGACTCTCTCCAGCTGCCTGCCAGAGTTGCAGAGGTCTTGGCGGATGACAGAACAGCGGTTGGTAGAGCTTTTAAGCTTTTAGCAGAGTGTAACATGAGTTTGAGGATTTGAAACTGTAGATATTTAACTGTAGATATTTATTTATTTTTATGCACTTTTACATCTATATCTCTGTTTTAATTTTGGCTGTGAACACTCTGCTTTATATGCGTGTGTGTGTGTGTGTGTGTATGTTGCTTTTTTATATTAATTTTATTTTTTATCAAAATTTATATATGACTATTGGCATGAATCCTTTTTTAAGGGCACTGAGGACCTTGTAGTTGAATTCCCATAAATGTGCATCTAACCTAGAGGATCCCAAAATGCATAGTTTTAGGGAAATTTTGATATCAAGTATTTGGATACAATACACTATTTCCTGTAATCTACTATACTTACTGGTAGAGAAAATAAAAGTAGAAAAATGCAGGAAATGTGATACAATACTTTTGATGAAATGGTGATTTTCACATCTGGTTTAATAGACCTTATTAACATTATGTGCCAAAACTGGTTTCCAAACAAAACACTATGAATATTCCCTGCCATGTTATTAATTTTTATTTCTTCTACCACATACATAGTAGGTAGAGAAAGTAATCACTCTACCCAATAAGCTGATAAGTACTGTGATATCAATAAAGTTACATAGTTTGTGTTCCCCAAAAAAGTTTTAGAAAAGGCTTGTTTGCATGTTTGTGGGTGTTTTTTGTATGTGCTTATCCATATACTATGTGTTTATGAACAGCATTAAGTAAATGTCAGAAACTAGTTAAATACCAAGCTTAGCATTTAAGTTCAACTTTCAAGGATATAACACAAAGATTTACAAACAAATCCTCCTACCCCAGGTTACCCTTTACATGGAACATATTTTTGACTTTCTTAGAAAATAGCTCTAATGATTTTGTTTATAAATACCAGATGTTTAAGGTTCTTTGAAGATGTGACTTATATAACTGGTAAACCGTAAAAGGTAGAAAAGAATCTTACTGAACAAAAAATGTAGAGCTCATTAAAACACACAGTTGTGTCCCGTACCTTTTATTTGTGGAGTCATTTCAAAGATACCCCCTGTTATATGTTAAATTTTTCAATACCTACACTTTTCTCAAATAGGTATCCTTCCTCATTTTCTTTTTCTCTCTCGGTCATGCAAAGGGAATGGAATTTCAAAGGTGACTATAGTAATCCGCTCTTTAAAGATTGCACTCAGTGGCATAGCCTGACTATTAGGCCTGGGTGGGTAACCCATGGAATATTGTAAAATTTGTTAAAATATAACCCAAACTACTCAGAATTACACTTCAAGTTTTTTGGCTTTCATCATTGTTTAAAAGTAATGTTTGATAATACTGTGAGCATGATTCAAAAGAGAACTTGATTTTCCCTCAGAACTTACATCTGTAAATCAAATAAACATCTGTTCAACATTTCCATGAACATGTATGTAACGAACGGTACAGATGGTAATTATTATTTATTTATGCCAATAAACTTACTGTTGGTGTTTTTAAACACACAAGCCGTGTGTGTGCTCAGTGGTAGAGCATCCGCCCGGTAAGCGGAAGGTCTATGGTTCAAATCCCAGTTGTGGCATTGAATTTTTAAGTTCCAGTTCTACCTCTCGAATGGTTCAGAATTGTTCTCCACCATTAAGGTCAGGAGTTTCATCTAATATTAAGTAAACAAAGAAAGCATCAGAAATTTGTTTTAATTCCTTATATCATAATGGCACTCAACTTGGAATTAAGTCATTCTGAAGATCAAAAGTTGCACGGAATACAGTTGATTTCTCTAACTGCACTTTCAGAGAGGCATCATATATTGCGAATTAATTTAGATATTCAATATAATTGCATCTGTTTGAAGATCCTTCATTCTCATTGTAACCATGAAAAGCAAAAAACATGCATCCCGTGCAAAATGAGAAAGTAAAACTCTGTGTTCTTTCCCAGTTAATGGTTATACCATTCAACTGAGAGCTTATACTGATTATTCAATCCAAATTCTGTTTTTGGCTCTATCCCAACTGTTTTTACTATTTCTTTTTGGATATTATATGATTATAAGAAGAGTTGTGGTTTTTGGCTGCCTTATAAGTGTTATTTAAGTCTTCTTAACAACTAGAATTCCAAACACACTTTTCTTTTGAAAAAAGATCAACAAACATCTGCTTTAGCTATTATCTTACAGCTGGGATTCACTTTCATTAACTTTGATGTTGAAACACCTTATACAATTATTATTTATTTATGGCAACAAACTTACTGTTGGTGTTTTTAAACACACAAGCCGTGTGTGGGCAAAGTTTAATAATACTGAGTGTGAGTTTGTACTTTAATTACACATTGCTTTTCAGAGGAATTTTAATGTTTGGAAGCTTATTCCATTGATTTTGTCGATCACACAACACTTTATTTAGATCTTCGTTGCAATAATGGCACAGAAACAAGGTTTTGTTTATGTTCTAGCTCTGATTCTTTTCACAACCTCTCGGAAGTAACTGGCTGTCTGTACAACTTCATCCTGAGAATTTGTACACATCTTAACGTATATTTGCTTTAATATAAATAAGTAAGTATCCTAATCATGGTCAAATGATCACAATTGAAGAGCATACATACAGGAAGCAAAACAAATTGTGAATTACTCTCTATTCATGGCTATAAATGCAATAGTGTTAGTGAAATTCTTAATGCAAGATGTGGTCTGAGACATTGCATACCTTGAGTGGGGTGCACAACACCAATTTTCTGCAGCTGATGACAGATGTTGCTGACCCAACCTTTGTTTCCAGACATACTGCTGCAGAGTCACATAAATTTAAACCATAATATTTATGAAAATTTGAACTTTAACAACATAAAGATTAGGTACCATAAAATTATAATGCACACAAATTTGAAGAAGAATACAGGGTATGTAATACATCTCTCACATCCATTGATGCTACACCTCTGATTTCACTATTCTAAGGCCTACTGTATTCCCATACTCTCCTTGTACCAGCAAGAAGCTTACCAATAATTTCTACAAATTTTTATCTCAATTTACATAAAGTAGATAGAGAAGTAATTATTATTTATTTATGCCAACAAGCTTACTGCTGGTGTTTTTAAACACACAAGCCATGTGTGGGCAATGTTTAAGAGATTGCATTAGATTTAATCTCTTAGAGAAATAAGTGTTCATAAGAATAATTTGTGCAGGAGTAGAGAAACCCACATGAGTGCAAAAATCAGATTTTTTATGGAAAAAGATAAATGTAAGACTTGAAGCTTTCATAGTGAGTTATTGACTAAGGTTCTATGGGTGATCAGACATGTAAAAGTCTGTGAAGGTTGCACATCAGACTTTGTCCTATTTCTTCTTTTCCTAAGCCTTGTTTTTCTTTCTTCTGTATCTCTATCTACCTGCCTGCCCATCTGCCTGTCTGCCTGCCTTCCTATCTGCCTACCTACCTGCCTGCCCGCCCACCCGCCCGCCTGCCTGCCTGCCCACCCACCTGCCCGTCTTCCCGTCCGTCCATTAGTCTGTCTGTGTGTCTGTCTGTCTGTATGCCTGTCTGTCTCTCTGTCTGTCTGTTTGTCTGTCTGCCTGTCTGTCCGTTTGTCTGTCTATCTATTTATTTATCTATCTCTCTCTGTAATTTTGTTCTTTTTTTTTTCTTCTTTCTTTATTAATACATGAGACCTTTTTCCTTTTGTGTAAAAAGCTGTCCAGTGGGTTGCATAGTAGTATGTACTTAGAGTTATAATTCAGACTTAGAAGGGCTGCATCGTAACCGAGTGTTTAGACCATTTGCTTCTAATCAAAGTGGCCCGGGTCCAATCCCTGGCAACAGCATGTGGGATTTTTGGTGGACAAAGCAGTGCTGGGGTGGGTTTCCTCTGGATTCTTCGGTTTCCCCTGCCATCCCATTCCACCAGTGCTCCATCGTCATTCCATGTGTCACTGCCTGCAGTGCTGTATGTAGTAAAAGCATATGTAAAACACTACAAAAAAAAAAGACTTAGAAGAGCAGCAAATACAGCTGAGTGTATAAATACCCTCCCTCTTCTGTAATGAATAAGAAAAATTCTACAATGCAAGAAGTACAGTAAAACCTCATTAATTCAGACCAATTGGGGCTTAATGTTCTCCACATTGTCAACAGTTCAGACTAAGTGAATTAAACATCACAGAGAAAAATTATGAATGAAATTAGAGTATGTACTGTATAATGTTATTAGAATGAAAAATGGTGAATGAACTTAATATGCATTGCATAATTTAATTAAAATGTAAGATACAATAAGCCATTCTTTATTTTTTAGGTTTATCACACATCTCTTTCACAGACAGAATGCAGAAATCTGTTTACTGTCAGTTTTCTTGATAAAGTCTATCACATCATTCAGGTGCTCTTTAACCTCACTTAACTTCACTTTCAACTTTCCGAAATCCACATCCTCAGCCAGACTTGCTATTAGTGACCATTGCATTGCTCACACTTTCCACAACTTCATCAGTCATAATGTGATAGCCTGGATCATCTATATCTCCATCAAGTCAGTCTTCAATGTAGTCTACTGTGACAGCTTTCTCACCACTCGCAATCATGTTTGTTGAAAATCATTTAATTCAGTTGCACTGGTGTATAATTCAGCACTGTCATCATACGAGTACAAAAGTTTCTTCCATGCATTAGAATGTAGAGTTTGAAATGCTGTTTACTGCATTTGCAAAATTGAAAGTCATGGATCTAAAATCATACAATTTTATATTCCGGAGTGCTTTTTCTGCCCATTTATCTTCAGTGTCCAGAGGCTCCTCAACTTCAAAAAGTTCTGACAGGGATTCTTTTCTGTACAACTGTTTTGCAGTGTAGATAATGCCTTGATCCATCGGCTGTATCAGGGAAGTTGTGTTAGGTGGCAAGAACACACATTTGATGTTACCATCAGCATTACACGGTTTCTTTGCATCTGAATACATGGGTACATTATCTAATAGGATTATGGCTTTCATATCATTTTGGTTTTTATTTTCTTGGTGCCCTCGTACTGCAGGTACAGCATGGTTGTGAAACCAATCATGGTTGATGCCTCCCATAAATCACATATTTTTACTATCTCTCCTACATTTAGTAAAGTACAGGAAGTATTGTATACCACCCAAAAGTTTGATGTTGAGATTTCACCGGAAATACAAGATGGAAGGGAAGTCATTATATCAATTTAAACCAGTGATAGATCTCGGTAAATGGAACACATTTTGTATCTTACATTTTTGTCTCTGACCATTTCCTATGGAGATATTTTACGTTTATAAAAAACAAGCTGGCAATGCTGCGGCTTTCACTTTCATTAGTTCAGTAGTTCACTAGTTCAATTCATTTGAATTCTCCAGTAACTCATACTGTAACCTAAACTCACAGTCTAAGGAATCATTTATCATTTCCTTCAACATGAAACTTAAATTGTTTTGTAGCTGATACTGCTATAATTTAATAAACCAACCCATCTCTCTGACTTATAAACACAGTGAGTGAGTGAATTTTGTTTAAGGGCCCATTGACAACTAGGTCATTAGGGCCCATACACTTGTAGGCTCTTACAAAGTGTACCAAATGATATTCTTAAGGTAATGATATTCAAAAGAATAAGCATTCAATCAAATGGTTCTCCCATTCACAGGTATTGTTCAAAGTTTCCACGATTTGCGCACCTGCAAGCCTCACACCTTTTTAACTAATTATGTCACATTCTAACAAAAACACCCTCATTGTTGTATATTTCTTCCGCAGCCAGATAAATGCATTCTCTCAAAGATTCGAGGGCAGTAGTTGCTGTTTTGTAGATCCTGCTTTTTATGTTTCCCCAGAAGAAAAACTCCAGAGGATTAATACTGGGTGGAAGGGAACTCATTACATTAATTTAAACCAATGGTAGATCTCGGTATTTGAAGCACATTTTATATCTTATGTTTTTGTCTCTGACAATTTCCTATGGAGATCATTTTGTCGAAAACAAGCTGGCAACACTTGTGTGTCACTTTCACTGGTTCTGTACTTAAATAAACAGGCTTCACTACCAAGTGTCTTGTGAAGGTCTCCTTCCATGTGTAGGCCAATCACAACTGTTACCTGCCAAAACTTTAGATGAAAGAGAAAGTCTTTACATCCGGAAACCACGTCAATTCCCAGACCAACCTCAATGCAACGTTGTTGACATGCCTTGCCTCTGAAAAAGATGCTCAGAAAATTCCTTCACATCTTTTGAGTGACTAATTATTTAGAAACCCTGTGTGATGTCCCATAATTACTACTAAGCTATGTCAGAGATAAGCTACTCTACGCATCTTGTAAGTAACAAACTCTTATCTTCATACATTCTTATGGAATTACGCATCAAATTTGGAACAAAACCCATTTATTTTTTCAAAATCGGCTGATCAAAGAACAAAATACCATTAGACCTTTTTGTTTGTAATGCTTCTATGAAGCACATATTAGAAGGAATATAACGACTTCCCTTCCATCCTGTATATGTTTTGAGGTCCGCTAACTCCAAAAAAAAGCATTTTTAGAAGAAGGTCCATGTGTATGTCGGTCTGTCTATCTATCTTCTGTCAGTCTGTGGACAGAATAACTCAAAAACAAAAGTCAGTTAAAAACCAAGTTGGTATTTAAGTTTAATGTCCTTCATGGACGCAACATAAAAATTTTGAAGAAAATTGTTCCACCCTAAACCACCCTTTGCATGGAAAATGTTTTGAAAACTTTGATTTTCTTGAAAATGTCTCTAACTATTTTGATTAAAATGCTATACAGTTATATAGCTATGTTTTTATGACAAATGAAACATATATCTTGAAATTTCTGGCTATAGCCCATGAAGTTCTATTTACTCTGGATGACTTTTGCGTAACTGGTAAACCGTAAGAGATAGACCAAATCTTACTATACAAAAAAGAAGATTTTGCTAAAACACACAATTTATGTCTAAATGAATTTTTGTTGTAGGGTGAAGCATTTCAAAGATATTCCTTATTATTTGTGTAAGTTTTGGAGAACTTATACTTCTATCAAATGGAATATTGCTAGTCATTTTTTTCATATGTTAACCATGCAAAGAAAATGAAATATGAAGGCTTTAAAATATTTTACTATTGCTCAAAGCCTACTGTATTCCCATATTTCCATTGCATGTGCAAGAAAACGAGGAAATGCATTCTTTGCCATTTTTCATCCAGGTGTATTTTTTAAGGATTTGAAGGTTTGGATCAACAGCTCTTAAGCTCTCTCCACACATTTTTTATTCACTATGTTATGATGCTTGCAGAATCTGTATAACTAGCCTGAACTAACTGAAAATCCATTGATACTAAGCTGTTTCACATGACATTCGGTAGCGGCTTGAATATCAACACCTCTCAATGTAATTCCACTTGCACATAATTGTTTGTATCATTTGTATGTTGAATCTTCTATCTTTTATTCAGCCTGCTGCTGGATTCATTTAGCCTAACAATTTTCCTCATTAACATTATATTTAATCAAAAATTGTAAGAGTTCACCCTTTTTCTTTTTAATGCCTGAAACTGCTTGTTTTGCGATTCCATATTCTGCACATACACATGCAAAAGTGGCACATTTTCAAGCCCTTGGATAATTTTCAGTTTTGGTGTATTGTAAGCAATTTATGCCTATGTTTCCCTGATGATATTTTAAGTTTACTAAAAGACATTATGCACTTGATTTGTTTCTTTAGCTTAATGACTGAGAAAGGCAAGTGTTAAACTAAGCCTTCTGACAAGAGTTGCAAGCCCTATTGCAGGTACAGCAAGGGTGTACTGAAGGAGGGCAGCCTAATGTACCATTGTCAGTAATGCAATCCTGGTATTCCTAAGAAATTTCTGGTTTAGAGTGTGCAAGAATAAAATTGACAATTTACTTAAGTTTATCTTTGCGCAGTACTATAGTTTAATTTAGCAATTAGCAGATTGAGATTTTTTTAAGGTTTGCTGTTCAGATTAAGTAAAATCCAGTTCAAAGGGGTTTGGATTAACGAGGCTTTACTGTGTAATAGTGATGGGCTACACAGAATACAGGAAATTGGGAAAAGAAGATGTCCTTGTATCTCCAAATTCTGTCTTAGTCCTGTGCTTCAAAATGGCAAACTATAGGGTGCCATTTATGAAGTGTTTCATAAATCAACTAAATAGACTGTGTGCACGTAGTGCAATTTTGTCTTAGGCTATGTATATAAACTTCTGAGTACCTACATTTACATAAGACATGCACTTTGCACTTCTTTTTGTCTCCTAGAGTAATGCTTTAAATGTGTGGCTCACTTACACATTCATTCCTGCTTTAATCACCATCCAATGTAACTGTCCAGGATATTAAATTAAGAAAAGATGAAAATAAAAGTGAGAGACAAAGAATAGAAGTGATTGGTCACCCCACTCCTTGCATATTTTAGAAATTATATATTTACTGTAGATGACTTATTTCCTTTTTCAGTTTCAAAGTTCCTTCAGTAAAAAGCAGCAAAGAAGAACAAATACTGGTGAAATGAGCAGGAGAAGAACTCAAACTGATAGTAAAAATGCTATGGTATGGTGCTTCTTGCTTAAATAATCTTTAATATATGTAAAATTAAGCGTAGGTATGTATGTGTATGCTCCTTATATGCTTCCACATTGTTGCACCAATTTCAAACGGACTTGAAACACATAACATTTGATATACGGCAAATATTACCATCTAGCTTAGAATTCAAGATCCTATTCCATTTCATGCACCTCCTTATTTCAAATATTACCATCTAGCTTAGAATTCAAGATCCTATTCCATTTCATGCACCTCATTATTTCATTGGTTTATGTAATACACACAAAAGCTCACAAGGTATTTATAGTTCTGTCAACTCAAAATTTTGTCGTTCCATTATGTAATGCTACATTGTGTTTCCCTGGCAGCCCTTTGGGGCTCTCTGCAACTACTGGTCAGCCTTGAAGAGGTCTTGGCAGACAATAAACAAACAGTAATTAAATATTTATTAATGCTAAACTTCCAAATACCTAATAGTTTATTAGTATAGTAATCAAGTTTTTGTACCTCTTGGACTTAAGTGTATATCTTGGATAGGAGGCTAAGTTGGGCATTGCATAAAACACAGCTGAGAACACAATGTGCTGAATATTTTGCGGGTACTAAATGACAATTCATGGGGAGTGGATTGGACAATTCTGCTGCGAATGTATCACATTTGCCAAATCCAAACTTGACTCTGGGTGTATTGTTTATTTATTAACATGACATCTGTGCTGAGAAGATTAGATGTGGTCCATAACAGAGGCATACGCATGGCAATAGAAGCTTTTCCAACAAGCCTAGTCATGAGCCTTTATTCCGAATCTCAGAACCTCCTTTGCAATATTGGCATGAGATTCTCTTAGAAAATTATGGTTGCGCACATATATTTATGACTAAGCACCAAAATTGGCATCATGTTTCATTATCATACTGAGAGAACAATAGAGCAAAAGTACACTTAGTCCTAAGCCAGCGGGTTTTCATTTCCAGGAGCTTCTAAGGAAGTTTCCAATTTAAATGCTTAACATGTTTCCCAAGGACGAGAAGCTCTACGCCCCTTGGTTATCTGGCACCCCATGTAGATCTCGGGATGAACGTACACCGGAAGTCCACGATGGTTATCTCAAGTATCCGCACTTGTATTTTAGTATTTTGTCAGGCTACACTGACCGACGTTTTACTTACACCAATAGATTTCTGGGATTGATCTTCGCCAGGAAGGTATGCGGGTGATCATATATAAGATAGCCAAAAACACAATGTGACCATTCCCTGAATATCTTGCAGGTACAAAGTAGCAAATAATGGGAAACGAATAGGACCATTTTGCTGTGAGTGTATCGAGCATTGTTCCAATTCAAAATAAACTATGGAGTATTGTTTATTTTGCAGCACGGCCATTTGTGCTCAGAAGATTAGTCACAGTCCATGATCAGGGCATATACATGCATATGGGAGGTTTTCCTACCAGCCGATTGTGAGCCTTAATGCCGAAACAGCAGACGGCCCTGGGTAGGGTTTCCTCCGCGCTCTCCGGTTTCTCCCGCCATGTGATTCCACCGGTGTTCCATATTCATTCCATGTCTCATCAGTGTAATCGCCTACGGTGCCGTATATAGTAAAAGCGGGCGTTAAACAAAAAGAAAGAAAAGAAAAACAAAGAGAAACAGCAGAACATATTCTGCATATGCGCCTGAGATTCTCTTCGGAAATTATGGTCGTACGCTTGTATGTATGTCTAAACACCCATGATTGTCTTTATTTTTCACCACCATGCTAAGCGAACAATATAGGAAGAGCACCCTTAGCTCTAAGTCGGCGGGTGGTTTTATAGAATTTATGTCAGGCTACACTGATCGCTGTTTGATTTACATCGATGGATCTAACAGCACCAGCGGTGTTGGATGTGCTCATGTTTATGGAACCGAACCATATGCACTCGGTTTTCACTTTAGCACTTCTATTAAATCCATTTATACTGCAGAGCATTATGCGATATACCGAACTGTTTTGCATGTGTGTCGTAATAAACTGGGTGATTTTGAGTGACTCTCGTTTGCCGTTTGTCTGTTTGTTCCTTGCCCTCATATATAAAGCTAAAGCTGAACTACCTATTTATAAAACAAATTAGGTAAGGGAGATGGATCATATAGATACTTCCTAAACTTCGAGGTACCTGGTTATGGTTGTGGGAAGTGATAAGGGCGAACTGTTAGTTTTAAAACATTTAACCTTGGTTTATTGAAAATATAACTTCTTGCTCTGATTGCAATAATAAATTATGTCTTGGTGTTCATCTCTTATTACATGGATGTGCAAGATGATCTTCAAACAACCTCTTCAAAACCTCCTCTGCAATATTGGCGTGAGATTCTCTTGGCAAATTATGGTTGTCCACTTGGATATATGCCTAAGCACCCAACGTTCGCATCTTTTTTTTCACCACCACTCTAAGAAAACGATATAGGAAAAGCACACTTAGTCCTAAGTCAGCGGATTTTCGTTTCCAGGAGCTTCTAAGGAAGCTTGCAATTGAACTGCCTAGGATGTTTGCCAAGGGCGAGAAGCCTTAAAACTTCTCTTCCACCCCCCCCCCTCCCCGCCTTGGTTACCTGTCGCGCCCCATGCAGATCTTGGGATGACCGTACACCGGAAGTCTACGATACCTATTATTGGAATTTTTGTCAGGCTACACTAACCGAAGTTTTAGTTACACCGATGGACCCAAGAGTACCAGCGGTGTTGGATGTGCTTATGTTTATGAAGCCGAACCATATACATATACATCCATTTTTAATGCGGAGCTGTACGCAATTTACCGAGCCGTTTTATTTGTGTGCGACCTTTTGCGCGGTGATCCGGAGCCTGTCTGTGCGACATGCAATATTCCACTTTCCTCGCACATTGATTATTGATTGTCCGCGGTACGCTCGTGAGCGCCAGTCCCTGGCCTAGGCATTACACTGTGCACCTTGTTAGGCAACGATCTAGTAGCTGTAAATACAGTACTGCGATTTGTTGCCAGCATCGACTTTGGTAAACAAGTGTAAGGTTCCTTTTATCTTGGCGGATAAGAACTTTTAGAATGTTTTTACTTGTGATGTTATTTCCTTTTTCACTACCTTTTAAAGGTTTTATCAGCTTTCGCTTTTAAAACTTACGTTTTTACCAGTTTGTTTAACCGTTTAGCTTTTTAGCTCTTGTTTTTAAACCTTTCAACATTTTAGATTATTTTAACTCTCCCTTTTTAGCTTTTTAGGGTGAGGTTTTATTGTTCGCTTGTTTTACTGTTGGACTTCGGGCCCTAATGACCTAGTTGTCAACGGGTCCTTAAACAAAACACACTCACTCACTCACTCACTCACTCACTCACTCACTCACTCACTCACTCACTCACTCACTCACTCACCCACTCACTCACTTATTTGTGCACCGTCGCAAATTAGGTGACTGCCTGGTTTTAAGTGATTATCTTAGTGCACCTCAAAGCCTTTGTCGGCTATACCACCCCCAGTCTATTGTACAACGATGCCCTCCATGTTTTACACGCTTCTGGCGTTGACGTGGTGTGTGCATGAATTCCTTGTCACGTAGATTTGCCGGGGAATGAAATGGCGGATTTGGCAGCAAAGATGGCAACTACAGAGCCCAGTATTACCATCTCACGCATTACTTCGGAAGATTTTATGCTTGAAGTGCAGAGAGCGGCGCTGTCGTCCTGGCACGAAGAGTGGTCAGCTCTCCGGGGTAATAAACTTAGAGAAGTGAAAGAACTTCCGATATACTGGGTAACTTGTCGCATATCTCGCCGTGAGGAGGTTAACTTGGCTCGGTTGCGAATAGGTCACTGCAATTTTTCGCATGGTTACCTATTTAAAAGGACCCTGCCCCTCTATGTCCGCTGTGTGACGTTTTGTCCGTCCGTCACGTGCTGCTGGAGTGTTCCTCTCTATCGCACCATCCAGATTCTCTGCAGCTACCTGCCAATTTGCAGACGTCTTAGCGGACGACAAAACAGCGGTTGATAGAGTTTTTAAGGTTTTAGCGCAGTGCATCGTGAAATTGAAAATTTGATATTTTAGATATTCAAGTTTTTGTATTATTTTGACATATTTATAACTTTATTTACATTACTTTATTTTAATTGTGGCGTTTGCCGTTGTTTTGTATATTTGCATATTTTCCGTTTTGGAAATATTTTTATTTTTGTACTGAAATTTATATCTGGTTATTGCCATGAACAGGTTTTTTTAAATTTATTTTTAAGGGCGCTGATAACCACGAAGTTGAGTGCCCTTAAACCTACAACCCCCCCCCCTTCAAACAATACAAACTTTAAAAAGAAAAACAATGATTTCCATTTCTTTTCCACTGTCCTGGTACGGATAGTTCGCCCTGAGTGGCGGATATAAATAAGAGTAACACATAGTACGTTCTTTAGCACAATTCCAATTCAGAAAATAACAAGGAATTTTGGCAAATCAAATATAAGACTTTAATGAAAACTTTCTACACACCGAAAATACTGATAAGGCAAGATAGAACTTACGCGGAGTGAAGGTAGAAGTTCAATATAAGCAGTCCAATTTGATAAAAGTAGCTACCTCACCATTTTGCTTGGCTTTCTCCCCAACCAGCTTTTTCATGTGCATTCCTCGTTATTCTGACTCGGTCTCTGGCCCTGATGTCTCCTTTCGATTGCCTGGGTCCCTGTCGTGAAGGTCCTACGTCACGAGAACCTTGTCGTTGTGTGACATAATTATGAGGTGACGTCAGCGATATAGCATGATCTGTCGGCTTGTCCGACAGCTTGAAAGTGCTGTAGTTTAAGGGGAGGGTACAAGCACCGTGATGTGTTGAAATGAGTTCGAATCGGTGCATTCTTAATCCACTTCAGCTGCTTCGTTAGCTGTAGAACTATAGGTCCCGCGTTAGTTCTTGAAGAATGAAAATTTTATATGATAGGTTGGATACGAGTCATTACTCACCTTTTGCAGGAACTTTGGCATGGAGAGAGAGCGGAGGTACAGTCTGCAGTGAGATGACGTGCGTTTACGCACATGCTTCTGAGCTGAAGTAGTACAACACTACAAATCAATCTATCACACTTCCAGTAATATCAGCCACGCGTGTTACTCACTATACCTCTATAACTGTTTCCACTTTCTTGCATTTCTTCTATTCCCGACATTTCTTCCTTGTCTGAATTGCTGTTAGTTTCGTTATCTTCGTCGCTGCTTCCCATTCCATTATCTTGGATAATAATTTGATCAATCCTTTCTTCCAATATGGCATCTATATCCGAGTGTTTTTGTTCAATTTCTTCGACATGACGGTATGCCTTTTCCCATTCTATTTGTCCAATTTCCTCAAATCTCTGCCCACAGAGGTTTTCAACATTTTTTAATTTAAATGTTACATTTCTAGCAGCTACCCATTGCTTTACGTCTCCCCATACTGACTCAATGGGATTCAGATCTGGGTGGTACGATGGAAGTCTTAAAGTTGTGTGGTTATTTTCGGCCAATATTTGATCAATCAAATATTTCTTCTGAGCCGGCTTATTGACTAAGAGTACGTCATACAAACGCATCTTCCTACTGTACTCATCAAATGAAATGTGATTTTACAGCAGGACTGCATGTCTTTTTAAAGAATTTGATGTTGGAGGTTTGTCTAACTGTGCATTATGGCAGGACGCATGGTCAATTACTAAAACAGAGGTAAATTTGGAATTAACATTATACGAAGCCACTTGATATAGTTTTCAGTGTTCATTTTCTTTATGAAAGTCTCCCACAATTCTGTGAACTGAGCTATACGATATCTTGGTGGCTGCAGCAACTCTTTCTTGCACCTCATGAATAAGCCGGCTTTTAAAATACATTGGAGAAAATAGATCTTTATGTTTGACTTGTTCCTTCATATACTCATAAACATTGGCATTAATCTCGTGACTTTGACTATGCAGAGTTTTTCCTTTTATTTTTGACACTGTAGGAGGCAATGTCAAGTAAGTAACTAATACGTAACTACGCAACTAACATTCGTTAAAACACTTGCATACATACATCTGTACCGCACAAAACTTTTGCAGTCGACTGTATACAGAAACGCGACAGAGGAAAACAGAGGTGTCTGTCATCATAGCATAAACATTTGCTGACATTGTTTATTAATGCCAACAAAGTTACTGTTGGTGTTTTTAAACACACAAGCCGTTTGTGTGTGTGTGTGTGTGTGTGTGTGTGTGTGTGTGTGTGTGTGTGTGTGTGTGTGCGTGTGTGAATTTTTAAGTTCCAGTTCTACCTTTCAAACTTTGCTGACCTGTTTATTAAGGGTAGGTCAGCTCACTGGATTTGTGCTCAAGGTCATTCCTCAAGAACTAACGCGCAACCTATTCCGTCCTATTGTACAACATATCCAAAATGCCCTCCATGTTTACGTTTCGGGCGTTTTAAAGTGGTGTGCGCATGAATTCTTGGACACGTAGGTTTGCCGGAGAATGAAATACCGGATGTGGCAGCGTATGCCGCAACCACAAAACCCAGCATTACCATCACTCGTATTACATCGGAAGGCATTTGGCTTGAAGTGCGGGAAGCTGCGCTGTCGTGCTGGCATGAAGAGTGTTCAGCTCTCCGCGGAAATAAGCTTAGAGAAGGGAAAGAACTTCCGATGAACTAGGCAACTTCCTCTTGAATTTTGAGAAGATGATTTTGGTTTGGTTGCGATTTGGCCACTTCAATTTTTTCTCTTTAAAGGTAACCCTGCTCCTCTTTGTCCGCTGTGCAGCAACCTGTTATCAGTCTGTGACGTGCTTCCCTGACGCACCTTCAACATTCTCAGCAACTGCGTGTCAGACTTGCAGAGGCCGTGGTGGACGACAACGATAAACGAGTGTTCAAAAGAGTTCTGTAGTTTTTAGGAATGGTAAACATGAACCTAATGGTTTAGAATGTTAGTTGTCTAGCTTTATATCTTTATTCTGTATTTTAACTTTTTGTTTACTATATTTATGAATGTTTGTTTTTTGTTAGTATTCTGATTTTATATTGAAAATATGTCTGACTTTTTCCATAATCTACTTGATAAGTACATCTTCAACATGGTCATCATCGTCATTATGATTATCTTACCATCATCATATCCAGCCAGTCCTCATGGCCTGGTGAACTACAATCAGGCACTCAAAAGGATTTTTATTGTATTATCACTGGTAAACTTCCAACTATAAATGCAGCACAAATTATAGATATTGAGTCATTATAAACATTGGAAAGAACATGAATTAATAATTGAATAGAATATCAAGCTATCATGAGCTCGTATCAAGATATACATGTGTAAAATCCATGCTAACAGACTGGTTTATATTTCAGAGAACGTGTTTCCACTTTATTTCATCTAATTATTGAAACGTTTTGGACCACGGGTTTAAAATATTTTTTGTATTAGAAATGTAAATGAAGTGCACCATGTTTTCAGTTGTATTTTGGGTAACAGTTTTAAATACTTGATACATTGTACATATTCTTTTTCCTAGAATTGGAAAGAAAAAGAATCATTGAGTTCACCATGTGAGCTGTCATTATGGATAATAAATAGTAAAGATACAGAAAGCTCAATCATGGAAGGTGTGTATAAGGAGCTTCTTAAAAACAAGGAACTGGAATTGTTAAAATGTGAGTTACACTTGTAATACAATATATTGATAAGTAACTATAAGAGATGGTTAACAAATTAGCTAATATCACACAATGTTCACTAATATATGTATAAAGTGGAACTGATGATGGCAGCATAGCATCACTGTGTTGATTAAGATAACTACATATAGGTATGTTTTCATCTTTGTTTCTCTTAGCCTTAGAAAACGGTACCGTTAGAAAACTGTTTCATCTTCAAGGAGGAAAATATTGAATGCAGGTATTTGAGTATAAAATAAATTAACCTATCATAATGATTCTGAAAAGGACTTGTGCCACTTTGTTTTGTGATCACGTTGGAAACTTTGAGGAAGAAATGTCTTGCACAAGGCACTACTTCACCCATTTGAATTGACCCTTGTCTAAACAGTGTGCCAAACCTGAAACGAAAGCGAGTTTTCCCATTTCATGGGAATAGGAAACAATAATACATAATACAATATGAATAGTGTTGTAGATGTTCTCAGTCTGATGAAGAAAACACGCAGAAGCTCCCAGGTTCAATTCCGGGAGGGAACACCTTCGTTTTGCCCCCCAGGAGCCTATTACGTTAGGTCCTGGTTTAGCGCAACCGGGGTTCCGAGCCATACCCTCGATTGGGTTTCTCTAAAGGGTGAGAAGGCTTTGCCAAACGCCCAATCAACTTTGGTCCACTTTCGTGTTTGACCTCTCACCATATACATTCCTGAACACACTCTGACGGCGACCTATCACGCGGGATGTAGGTGGTGTGGGTGACGAAAGGGGTGAATACGTAACCGCATAATTCCCAACTCCTGGTTATTGGTGCTGAGTTTTTCATAATATTGTACTTTGAGTTGAGCTATTAGATTCTTTTTCTATCCCAGGTCGTGGAACGGATGAAATGAACGAACACAGGATGTAACCCTACTGTATCACTTTTATTTGCACTTTCTTCGTCGAATGTTACACTCGGTACATTTAACTTAACTTTCGTTGCACCTGATTATTTTTCCTTGATAGTCTTTTCACGTTATCAGTTCTTTTAGACCGGTTTTAGCGTCCGTATCTAAGCGTGTCACAAAACGTGTCTTTCCTTTCCGGAATCCAAGACACTATTAAGAAATAAGTGGGCGCCTCTTTACATAATACTTTTGTATTCATACGCTTAAGCGCTTCTTTTCCCGCGAAGTACACTTTGAAACCCTCCTACACATCAAATAGTTCCTCTAACGTTAGGGAAGCGATCTTTAACTATCCTCGCTACACTTTTAACAGTAAATATATATGATTCTTATATTTATACATATTAAATTTGAACGTGTAACTTAACATTTATGACACTTTTAAACAATTAATTCTTTTTTAACAATTAAGACAATGGCAATAAATTTTCAGTACTCAACAAATCCTTACCAACATGACAAATAAACTATATTTACAACAAATATTTACATAAAAGCCCTCTTTTCGGGAACTAACCATATACTCTGTCTTATTGTCATATAAGATCTGTATTCGTATTCGCTGATAAAGGTCAGTCACCGAAAGGCGCCATTGCATGCGCTGATCCACTCCTGAAGGCGATTGGGTCCCTCTGTCTATATACTGGGAAGTGAGACCTTAGGATGAGCCCCTACGGGGAATGTCGCTTTGACGTGGTGGAGAGGCTCAGTACTCGATTCAGATGGTGTACTAAGTGGGACATTTTTGACTACTGGTAAGTAAGAGGTGAGGGGAAGCAAAGAAGATTCCAAAACGGGTAGATGAGGCTTGGTTTTGTTGGTCGACGACTCGTCTAGGAAAAGAGGACTCCAAAATCAAACTCCCCCAGGGGATCCTACCACGGTAGGTACGGGTTTGGCGTATCCGGGGCCCCGAGCCACACCCTCGATTGGGTTCCTCTAATAGGTGAGAAGGTACCTGCCAAACGCCCAATAAACATTGGTCCACTTTTGTGCTTGACCCCTCACCTGGTGTCTCCCTGTACACAGTCTGATGGGTAATCTAGTGTGCGTATCCACTGATAAAAGCCAGTCCCGAGGAGGGGCCATTGCATGAGCTGATGCACTCCTGAAGGCAATTGCGTCCCTCCATACATTGGGAGGTGGGACCCTACGGTGAGCAAGGTCCAGGCCAGGACTCTCATCTAAGCCAGGGAGGCAACCAGGATGTGAGCATGCCATCGGAGGCATTTGCAATGTTGGAGGATATCGCTATGGGACATCCCAAACCAAACTTCAAAACGCAGAAAGAAATAGGAAAGGAAGTTTCAGAGTCGAGTGGTCCTCGCTACTTAATAATTACCAGAATTGACGAAGGAAAAAAAATACATCGGTGAACACATTTGTCATACGAAAGGGTCTTGATAAAATCGCTGGCCCAGTTAAAGCATGTACAAGATCTCGGAACGGCACGCTCCTGGTTGAAGCTAATTCAGCATCCCAGGTGGCTACTTTACTTAAGGTGAATATGTTGGCCAGCTATCCAATACGCGTATAACTGCATAGAACTTTGAACTCCTCCCGCGGAGTTGTGAACACCCGGGCATTGGACGGCATGTCAAATGAGGAGGTTCAGGAGAACTTCGAAGATCAAGGAGTAACAGCAGCATACCGGGTTCAGAGGAAAGAGGGAGGCCAGCTTCAGGCCATTCATAGCCTATTCCTCACCTTTAATCAGGTAGATCTCCCGCAAAGGATTAAGGCTGGGTATGAAGTCATTGAAGTTCGACCATATATCCCGAATCCTCTGAGATGCTACAAATGTCAGTACATCTGTCCCACAAGTGACTCGTGTAATGGTAATGCTACCTGCGTCAACTGTGGAGGCATCGCACGCGACGATGACTGTCCATCACCTCCAGTTGTATTCACTGTAGGGGAGAACATCCATCAAACTCCCGAGAATGCCCCCGTTATAATTAGGAAAAAATCATCCAGGACACCCGGGTTGGAGAGAAGGTGTACTTCTCTGAGGCCGGAAAGCTCTTACGTTTGCGCCAGCCCGCTATCCCGAACTCAGGTACCTTTAGCTCTGTTGCAGCTAAACCGGTACCGCTTTGGGAAATCGCAACTCATACTAGCGATATAAGCGGGGCAACAATTTCAGACAAACTTTTTATAGTTAGGTCACATCACCTAAGTCCGCTACAGCACCTACAAGCACCGCAGTTCAATCCAGCAGATGAGCAAGGTCGCCAACAAAGAAGCTGACCTCGACAAGTAGACCGATAGTATATATACGATGCTTCACCAATAAAGTTTAAGACCCAATATAAAGTATCCGATTTCCTCAAGGAGAGTAAGATATCTCCCAAGGCACCAAAGGGAAAGAAAAGTCCAAAGACATCTCCCAGGAGATCTTCTTCGGAAGAATCCTCTGAGGTGGCTACAGACCTGCGAATGTCACCTTCGCCAGTCTCCGTGTCCAATCGGTTCGAAGCTCTCGAACCAAAATTCACTACGGGAAGAAGGACGTCCTCGGCAGAGGACATGGAACTAGAATCTGCCCACACCGGGAGATCCCCAGTGAAAAAGGGGCGCAAAAAGGTCTCAGACAAAGCTGTAAGCCCAAGAGGTATAATTAATTCGACCACCGCCTACTCCAAAGTAATGAAGAGCTACTTTGAAATACCTGTGCCATGCACAATGCAATATGGCTATCCTACAATGGAGCATACGTGGTATTAGAACACAGAGGCGAGAACTTGAGCTTTTGCTCAAAGAAAACGAACCACTGGTCGCATGTTTGCAAGAAACTAAGCTGCGTCCTCAAGACGCTTTCCAGCTAAGGCGATACACCCCAGTACGGTGTGATGTCACACCAGAAAACGGTGTTCCGGCACACGGCGGCGCTATGATACCTGTAAGAGATGACATATACACAAATTCTGTACCATTACACTCTAATGTACAGTCAGCTGCTGTAAAGATTATACTCCAAAACATGCAGATCACCATTTGCAGCGTATATTTGCCTCCGTCCCATGACTTCTCGCACATTGATTTAGAAGATCTAGTTTCCCAGTAACCAACACTGTTTCTGTTGGTGGGAGACTTCAATGCGCACCACCCACCTTGGTGTTCGGGTCGCGCTTGTGCGAGAGGTACATTTATTGCCGATTTCTTGGACAGTTACAACATAGCTCTCCTCAACACTGGAGAGCCTGCATTCATTTCTGACTCTCACAATAGTTTCTCGCACCTTGATCTTGCAGTTTGTTCAATTCAGTTGGCAGTCTCCTTACAATGGAATGTCATCTCTGATTTACACTCTAGTGACCACTCCCCATGTCTTGTTAGTCTCTTGACGCAAGATACATGTTCCACACGTATGCCCAGATTGCGCTTGAACCATGCCAACTGGAACCTTTACACCCAGTTGGCTGTCTTTACGTACAACGAGCAGAACTCAGTGAATGATTTGGCGCAGCATCTCACGGAGACGATTTTCTTTGTTACTGAACAATCAATTCCGCGGTCGACTACACACCTCCGTCGATTTCCCGTCCCTTGGTGGACGGAAGAATGTCGGAATGCCATTCGTGCTTGAAGGCGTGGTCTTAGGGTTTTCCAACCTCACTCTACGTTGGATAACGTAATCCAATATAAGAAAATGCGCGCCAAGTCCAGACAAGTCAATAACGATAGCAAAAAGACATCATGAAGCAAATTTCTAGCTTCATTTAACCGACACACACCTTCCTCGGTTGTGTGGGATAGGTTAAGGCGTGTTGCTGGGCAATCGACCCATGCACCCATAGTGGGACTGAGAACAGCCAAAGGAGCTGTTGTTGACCAATCGAAGTGGTGAATATGTTTGGCAGTGGTTTCGCTCGTGTCTGGCTCGGAAAACTGCTCCCCTGAGTTTATTCCAATTAAAACTCAAGTGGAATCTCAAGGCTTGAATTTTCGTTCTAGAAACGTAGAATATTACAATCGCTTTTTCACCATGGGGGAGCTAGAACATTCTCTTCAATCTTCGCGATTATCAGCACCAGGCGGGACGGTATTCATATACAAATGTTACAACAGCTCTCTCCTGAAATTAAGGCATTCCTGCTCGAGGTCTATAATCGTGTTTGGGTTGACAGTAAACTCCCAGAAAATTGGCGGGAGGCCACCGTTATTCCCATCTTGAAGGCTGGAAAGGACCGTTATCTTCCCTCCAGCTATCGTTCTGTTTCCCTTACCAGTTGCGTTTGCAAGGTGATGGAGCGCATGATCAATGGACGATTGGATGGTGGTTAGAAAGCCGTAACCTACTGACTAACATCCAGTGTAGTTTTCGACGACGTCATTAAACTGTAGGCCATCTTTTGTGAATATCGACACAGATAATGGACGGATTTATGAAGAACTGTAAAACAATTGGCATATTTTTGACCTCGAGAAGGCTTATGATACGTGCTAACCAGCAGGGATCCTAAGTTTCCTGTATGACTGTAACATACATGGACGCCTATCGCTGTTCATTCAGGAGTTTATGAAGGACAACCTTTTCCTAGTAAGGGTCGGCTCGGTTTTCTCTAATTTTTTTGTTTATGAGGAGGGAGTACCTCAGGCTTCGGTATTAAGTGTCACGCTCTTTGCTGTAGCAATTAACTCCATCTCGAAATGTGTTCCAAGGAGTTTCGTCATGCCTATTCGTAGACGACTTCACCGTCTATTGCACTTCTCAGCGCCCGGCATTCTTACAACGGCACCTGCAGCAAAGCTTGGACAATCTTAGGGAATGGAGCTCACAAAACTGCTTTCGTTTCTGAACTGAGAAGTCAATCTGCGTTAATTTCTGGCGCCGTAGGAGACGATTACCACCCTCGCTCCGTTTCGGTCCAGATTTAATTCCCTTCGCAGAAGAGACGCACTTCCTGGGTTTGATCTTAGGCAGGAAGCTTAGTTGGCCATCGCATATTACACAGCTAAGAGCTCGATGTGACCGTTCCCTAAAGATCATGCAAATACTAAATGGGAAAATCTGGGGAGCAGATCTGACAATTTTGTTGCAAATTTATCGCACACTGATCCGATCCAAACTAGGTCGTAGATGTATTGTTTATTCGTCAGCACGATTATCTGTGCTGAGAAGATTAGATGCGGTCAACAGTAAAAGCATCCGCATTGTAATAGAAGCTTTTCCAACAAACCCAGTGGTGAGCCTTTACGCCGAGTCCGCAGAACCTCAACTGCAATATTGGCATGAGTTTCTGTTGGAAAATTATAGTTGTGTTAAACGCATGTATGCCTAAGCACCCAACGTCCACATGTTTTTTCACCACCACGCTAAGAAAACGCTATAGGAAAAGTACCCTTAGTCTTAAGCTAACGGGATTTCGTTTCCAAGGTGTTCTAGAGAAGCATGAAATGGAACTGCCTGGGACGTTCGCCTAGGGCTAGCAGCTTTAGCCCCTTGGCTGTCTGGCACGACCCATGTAGATCTTGTCATAACCGTTGAGCGCCCTTAAACCTACAGATCCAAATCCAATTGTCATAACCGTGCACCGGAAGTCCACGATGTGTATTTCCGCACATGTTTTTTAGAATTTTTGTAGGGCTAGGCTTCACTACTCTGTCCTCTATGTGATCTGCAAGAGGAAATGGACTAACACCACCTTCAAATATGCCCGGCTGCTTCTAGCACCCCATCCATCAGTGAAAAATATTGGAGAGCAAGAGGACTAATGACTTCATTGTCAGAAATCCAGCATTAGCCAACAACAACGGATATTTTCAAATACAAAAGATGATGCAGTACCAGAAACTATTTCTAGTATTGTGGGTAATTAAACCAAATTTGTAGTAAATTGTGCAGCATCATTTCATATCTAAGCTGGCATGACATGTGCATTATTCATTTAGCTTCAATTTGTACACCTTAGTTGCATATCAACTGAGTATTAAATGCAAAAAGCCTTCCTTTTCCGTATGGAACAATAATCTGTTGTGTAGATATGTCACATATATGCACCTATGTTTTATCTATATTCATACTTTAACTGCATTCATTTTCATAAAGTAATGTTTCAGTTTCATAACTTCAGTAGATGATTTCCAAGTACATGAAATCTTATGGATTTTCATGGGCATATATGTCTGCCATTGTAACACGAGGAAGTGAAAAGATAAGCAAACTATTATATTTATCTTCTTGAATTACAGATCCATCATTAGATTTAACAAGCTTGGCAGATAACAGAATGGCTGTGTATTCGGTATTGACAAAGCCACTTCCAAGATTAAAAGCTTCAGACACGCAGGTTTTCACACTAACACTTGTTGAAAAAATAAAACAAGTGACTGAATTGGAAAAAGAAGATGTGAGTAGATAGTTATATTAATAGCACTCAAAAGTAAAATAATTAGAAGCACTAGAAAAGTGTTACTGGAGATGTTCATGGATAGACAAACAATAAGATGTAACAAAATGAACAGGTTTAACTATCTCATCTATATTTTGTGACTTTAAATGAATTTTAGTGATTAACAATCCTGAAGTAGCTTTCTGCTTCTTGCATATATTAATATCATTTAGATTAAAGTGCTAGGAGTGGTTATTTTGACCAGCACAAGCTAGAGGAAGTTATATGTTTGCTGTCATGCTACAATGTTAAATTTAAACCATAAAGGTAATTCGATTAATAGCACAAAATAACACCATTATCAACCGGGCATCGACTGGTTCTCCCTGGTGTGGTTGAGTTTCCTCTGAGGTCTCGTCTAGCAGTGGTTCAAGAAATTTGCCTTCTTGGGGATGTCAAAATTGAATACTCTGTTTATATTTTTTGAAAATAAAGATTTTCTCTTGTTTTCCCATTACTTGTTTGAGGAGTTTCGGTTCTGGCTTTTTGCTATGGTTTTTTGTCCAAAGTAAGTGGCAACTGCTCATTTTTCCAACTGTTTGTTTTTTATGTTGCTAAAGTGTTCTTTGGATCTTATTTCTAAGTTGCTTTAGGTTTTTACTGTATACAATTCATTACAGTCACTGCATTGAATTTGGTATATGCCAGATTTTTTATTGGGTGGGATGGCATCCTTGATTTTTGAATTCAGCAGATATTTTATGTAGTAGTGGTTCGCTGGTGCTAGCTGAATGTTCTCTTCTTTGAAAACTGTTTCTGAATTTTTTGAAGGCTCAAGGATGGAATGTGACTTATTTAAACGTAATTTTTGTTTCTGCTGCTGTGAGTGTTGTAGTTTATTTCAGTAACCTTTTTGTTTGGCTCATTTTACTTTTTTGTCTACTAATGATTTGGAGAAACCGGTTTTTTGTGCTATTTCGATTATTTGACAATTTTCTGCTTTATATTCTTCTGTTGCAAGCATGTACATGTTCAATGTACCCTCATTGTAGCATTCCTTTTTACCACTTAAGGGAAGGTATGTATAACAATATAACCTGCTATTAACAGCATTCGCAGTTAACCATGAGACCTCTCATGCCAGTCTGAAAAGTTACATATGATAGATAACTCCATCCGGAAATGTGTTCCACCTGGAGTTTCGTCATGTCTATTCGTAGACGACTTCGCTGTTTATTGCGCTTCTCAGCTCACGCCATTCTTACAACGGCGCCTGCAGCAATGTTTGGACAATCTTAGAGAATGGAGCTCAAAAAACGGCTTCCGTTTCTCAACTGAGAAGTCCATCTGCGTTAATTTCTGACGTCGTAGGAGACTATTACGACCTTCGCCCCATTTCACTTCAGATTTAATTCCCTTCGCAGATGAGACGAGCCTCCCGGGTTTGGTCTTATACAGGAAGCTTAGTTGGTCATCGCATATTACACAGCTAAGAGCACGATGTGACCGAACCCTAAATATCGTACAAGTACTAAATGCCAATTTTGTTGTCAATGTATCGCGCACTAATCCGATTCAAATTAGACTATGGGTATATTGTTTATTCGTCAGCACGACCATCTGTGCTGAAAAGATTAGACTCGGTCCACAATAGGGGCATCCGCATTGCAATAGGAGCTTTTCCAACAAGCCCAGTGCTTACCCTTTACACCGAGTTCGCAGAACAGCTTCTGTAATATCGCTGTGAAATTCTCTTTGGTAAATTATGGTTTGCACTTAAATGTATGCCTCAGTAACCAACGTTCGCTTCGTTTTTCACCACCATGCTAAGAGAACGGTATAGGAATAGCACCCTTAGTCCTAAGCCTGCGGGGTTTCGTTCCCAGGAACTTCAAGCGAACCTCGAAAATGAACTGCCTAGGATGTTCGCCAAGGGCGAGAAGGTTTACCCCCCTTGGCTTTCTGGCACGCCCAATATAGATCTCGCGATGACCGTACACCGGAAGTCCACTATTTCAAGTATCCGCACGTGCTTTTTAGAATTTTTGTCAGGCTACACTGACCGTCGATGTATTTTTACCGCTGGGTAAAAAGCACCAGCGCTGTTGGATATGCTTATGTTTATGGAACCGAACCATGTGCATTCGGTTTTCCAAATAGCGCTTCCATTTTTTTCTGCAGAGCTTTATGCAATTTACCGAACTTTTTTGTATGTGCGCCTTCGTGAATTAGGTGACTGCCTGATTTTGAGCGATTCCCTTAGCGTACTTCAGAGACTTCGCAAGCTCTACAACCCCCAGCCTATTGTACAACGTATTCAGGATGCCCTCCATGGTTTACACGCTTCTGGCGTTTGCGTGGTGTGTGCATGGATTCCTGGTCACGTAGGTTTGCCGGGGAATAAAATGGTGGATTTGGCAGCAAAGACAACTGCAGAAACCAGCATTACCATCTCACGTTTTACTTCGGAAGACTTTAAGCTTGAAGTGCGGAGAGCGGCGTTGTCGTCCTGGCACGAAGGGTGGTCAGCTCTCCGTGGTAATAAGCTTAGAGAAGTGAAAGAACTTCCGATAAACTGTCACACATATCGCCGCGAGGAGGTTAGTTTGGCTCGATTAAGAATAGGGCACTACAGTTTTTCGCATGGCTACTTATTTAAGACAGATGTTGCCCCTCTATGTCCGCTGTGTGACAATCCTTTGTGAGTCCGTCACGAGCTGCTAGAGTGTTCCTCTCTTGCGCATCTTCGAGATTCTCTGCAGTTGCCTGCCAGACTTGCAGAGGTCTCAGCGGACCACAAATCAGCGCTTGATAAAGTTTTTAAGCTTTTAGCAGAGTGTAGTATCAATTTGTTGTTGTTGTTGTTGTTGTTGTTTTCTAGTGCCTTGCATCTGGCAATGAAGCCATTAGCATTCGTGTTTTCCAATACTTTTCAACTGTAGTTTCTTCTGATCTTAATTGTAGTACCAATTTTAGGATTTAAAATTTTTGAGATTTCTGTTTATGCTTTTTCACATAGACTTGCAGAGGACTTAGCGGACCACAAATCAGCAGTTGATAAAGTTTATATGTTTTTAGCAGAGTGTAGTATGAATCTGAGGATTTAACATTTATTATATTTCTTTTTGTGCTTTTTGACATCTTTATTACTTTGTTTTATTCCGGGCTATTGCCACTTTTTAGGTTAATGTGTATATTTTCTTTGTTTCTAGTAATTTTATTTTTGATTCAAATTTATATTTGGCTATATAAGGAAAGATTGAAGCTATTAACAGTGAAGCAACAAGATTCTAAAGTAAGAACAAATTAGAAACTAAAAACTTCACTTATCTTAGCAATGTTGTTATTCTTTTGCTAACCCTGGGCTTTCAAGCTGTATCCGGCTCATTCTCAAAGCCATATAAACAAACTCGTTGCCAAGCTACAATCTTTTATTTTTTCTGAAAAACAATTATTCTTATTCAATTTTATTTACCAATCTCTGAAAACAAAAATTTATAAATAGAATCTATAGATAGTAATTCGAAGTTCATGACACGGTTCCTGTTTTTTAAAATAATTTTTTTTTCCAAACCATTAAATCTATCGGATTACTTAATTGTTTTAGTAATTTAACCTCTGGATTAATTTCATGATTAAATGACCAAAAATAATCTGCCACAGCTGATTTATCAGTTTGTTTATATTTAATATTTCTAAAATGTTCTTTTATTCTGGTTTCTAGATGATGTTTAGTTTTACCAATATAAACTTTATCACAATCTGAACAGCTAAATTGATAAATACCTGATTTTTTATAATTTGGTATTTTATCTTTTTTTTGAAAAATTCAGTAAATTTTGAATATTAAATTTATTTTGAGGGACCAAATTTATTCCTTTTTCTTTAAAAATCCTTTAAATTTTTTATTAGCCCATGGATGGTAAGTAAACTTTTTAAAAATACAATTATCTTTTATTTTTTTAAGGGTTGAAACTTCCTTGACAGCTTTTTGATACTTAAATTCCCCTATCCTTTTATGTATAAAATCTGTATTAAAACCATTAATTACTGCAGTGTTAATAATATGTTTATATTCTATGTCAAATTCATCTTTATTAAGTGGTATATTTATTAATATATAAATTAAACTATTAATTAAACTGTCAAAGAAGTTTCAAGCCTTAAAAAAATAAAAGATAATTGTATTTTTAAAATGTTTACTTACCATCCATGGGCTAATAAAAAATGTACAAGGATTTTTAAAGAATATGGAATAAATTTGGTCCCTCAAAATAAATTTAATATACAAAATTTACTTAATTTTTCAAAAAAAGATAAAATACCAAATTATAAAAAATCTGGCATTTATCAATTTAGCTGTTCGGATTGTGATAAAGTTTATATTGGTAAAACTAAACGTCATCTAGAAACCAGAATAAAAGAACATTTTAGAAATATTAAATATAAACAATCTGATAAATCAGCTGTGGCAGATCATTTTTGGTCATTTAATCATGAAATTAATCCAGAGGTTAAATTACTAAAACAATTGAGTAATCCGATAGATTTAATGGTTTGGGAAAAAATTTTTATTTTAAAAAACAGGAACCGTGTCATGAACTTCGAATTACTATCTATAGATTGTATTTATACATTTTTGTTTTCAGAGATTGGTAAATAAAAATTGAATAAGAATAATTGTTTTTCAGAAAAAATAAAAGATTGTAGCTTGGCAACGAGTTTGTTTATATGGCTTTGAGAATGAGCTGGACACAGCTTGAAACCCCAGGGTCAGCAGCAAATCAATAAGATAAGTGAAGTTTTTAGTTTCTAATTTGTTCTTACTTTAGAATTATATTTGGCCATTTCCATGAATTTTTTAAAGGTGCTGATGACCTCGAAGTTAAGCGCCCTTAAGCTCACAGACCAACCAACATTTGGCCATAAGAAAAATAAGCAAAGAAAGTAACATTGATGTTATAAATCTAGAACAAACTCACAGTGAGCATGGAAACTAAATATTCGGCATTAGAGGCGTCATATCGGTCTATAATAAAATGAAATTTAAACAATTTTAATATACCACACTTTTTAAGCTAGTTTCCGCGTGACCGAGCTTCGCTCGTCGTTCGCCCCTCTTTTTTTTTTTTTTTTTTTTTTTTTTTTTTTTTATGTGTGAATCTGTTTTCTTCGGGGAGGGGGGTCAGAAGATATTTAGATAAACCTGAAAAGCAAAACCTTAACTAAATATAAATTTTTATCGCAATTGGTATGAGTCGTTTCCAAGATACATGAGATATACAGATACAGATAAATATTTCATAAGCATTACCATTTCAGTCGTAAAACGTCCACTGCTGAACGCAGGCCGCCCCCATAGACATCCACATAGTTTGAGGTTTTCCTCGAGCATTTGTTGCACTACGAGTTCAGTTCTTGGGTGCTTCTGTAGACTCTATCTTCCAGGGCGTTAACATGTTGGTCGAGGTCCTTCGTCTTTCCGTCTAGTTCTTGCATGCCTTCCTTAACCCTGGCCAGTCGCTCCTTAGTATTATCCGATAGCTCTATTTTCTCATTGGACATTCTCGTTTTCATCTTTTCCACTCCGGAGTTTACGTTTCTCAATTCGGCTTCCTTTTTTGTTTCCATTTTTTCCATCTTGTTTCCATTTTTTCCATTTTGTTTCCATTTTTTTCCATTTTTGTTTTCATTTTTTCCATTTTTGTTCCATATTTTCCATCCCGCAGATTGCATTTTTCAATTCGGCTTTCGTATTTGTTTCCATCTGCAGCATTCTGGAATTCATTTCATTTCCCATTATGTACATCTTGGCTAAAATTTGTAACATCAGCTGTTCTATATCGTGCTTTTCGCCGTACTCCTTACACCAATTGTGACAACTTTACTTTTTTAACTAGTTCTTTGTTTTTTATTAAAACACCAAAACGACACTAAGCAAAAGCACTGTTGAACAATAACAAATACTAGAGAAAGAAAAGCTGGCTGATAAAGTCATGTGAATGTAATGCGCATTTCTGTTTAAATCTGTTGCTGAGTTTTTAATAATTTACTTTGAGTTGAGCTATTAGATTCTTTTTTCTATCCCAGGTCGTGGTGCAGGGTGAAATGAACTAACACAGGATGTAACTTCACTATATCACTTTTATTTACACTCTTTTCGTCGAATATTACAATCGTTACAATTGGATTAACTTTCGTTGCACCTGTATAAACTTTCTTGATAGTCTCTTCACTTTATTAAATATTTTAGACCCACATCTACGCGCGTTACAAAAACGTGTCTTCACTTTCCAAGCTCAGAGACGCTACTGACAAAAAATTGGCACCTCTTTACATAACACTCTTTGTATTCATGCGCGTATGTGCTCATTTTGCCGCGAAGTACACTTTGAAATCCGCCTACGCTAAATAGTTCCTGTAATGTTAGGGAAGCGATCTTTATCTATCCTCCCTACATTTTTAACATCAAATATATATGGTTCTTATATTTATACATATTAAATTTGAACATGGAAATTAACATTTATGATGTTTTTAAACAATTCTATTTTTCGTAACAATTGATAAAATAGCAATACGTTTTCATTACTCAACTAATCCTTACCAACATAAAAAATAAACAATATTTACAACAAATATTTACATAAATTCTTTCCTTTCGGGGTCTAACCACATATTCTGTCTCAAATCATATAAAAAATTGTATGAATTTTTCGTCAAAGAGGGAGTAGTGAAGAAAATGTCATTGTGTTTAGTAAAAGAAAAATAAGCATAAAAACCCAGTGAACGTTATACGTTGCACTTATATTTCAAATGTATGGAAAAATATACTCAAGATGTTCTCGGGCTTCTAGCCAGGTGTAGTGATGCATAGCCATCGACGTTTCGGGAGTGTACATCTCTCCCATCATCAGGATGATGTATGGATTGTTTGTAGAAGAGGGAGTAGTGTGTTATGTAAAAGAAAAGGGAGTAGAGAGAACCATGTGAATGTAATACGCTGCCGGGCAAAATGGATTGCATAAAAGCCTTCTCCATGAAAAAACACTGAGATATGCAAATTTTCAGGGCAATTGGTCAACCGGCTTTGAAGTTCACTCACTCCTCAACTTAGAATATGTATAGGCGTTGGTATGTATGAAGTTGATAAAGGATAGAGAATAACATATGAATTGTTACGTGAAACAAAAGTGAGTAGAGAAAATAGTATGAATGTAATACGTTGCATTTCTATTTCAAACATATAGCACATTGTATGAATTTTATGTTGAAGGGTGAGTAGCGGAAGAAGACTGATTGTGTGTTGTAAAGGAAGAATTAGTAGAGGAAATCGTGCGAAGGTAATACGTTGCGTTTATATTTCAGTCATAGGAAATTCCATGAATTGTATGTTGAAGAGCTAACAGAGGACATATGAATGTGCTACGTAAAAGAAAAGCGACTAGAAAACCATTTGAAAGCAATATATTGTGTAGTAAAATGGTTACTATAAAACCTTCCTCCATGGAAAATACATATACGTGCCAAATTTCGCGGTGATCGGTTAAGCGGTTTTCGATATTAACACACACACACGCGCGCACGCACGCACGCACGCACACACACAGATATAGAGAGAATAGAGAAACAGTTATGAATGTTTAAAAGGTAGAACCGGAACTTAAAAATTCAATGCCACAACTGGGATTTGAACCACAGACCTTCCGGTTCTACCTCTTAAACTGTGCCCACACACGGCTTGTGTGTTTAAAAACACCAACAGTAAGTTTGTTGGCATAAATAAATAATAGTTATGAATGTGTTACCCAAAGGTAAGCAGAGAAAACAGTGTGAATGTAATACGTAGCCTTTCTCGTTCAAACATCCGGAACATGGTATTGCTTATTTGTAGAAGAGTGAGTAGAGAAAGATATGTGAATGTGCTATCTAAAAGTGAGCGGAGAAAACAGTGTGAGTGTAATAAGTAGCATTTCTATTTCAAGCATGCACAACATGGTATGACTTATTTGAAAAGCGGGGATAAAAATATATATTTTTTGTGTGTAAAATCGCGCTCTCTATGGAAAATTGTTTATAGGAGAGTGAGTAGAGAAAGAGATGTGAATGTGTTATCTAAAAGTGAGTATAGAAGACAGTGTGAAAGTAATACATAGCATTTCCATTTCAAACATACAGAAAGTTGTATAACTTATTTTTAAATAGGGGATAAAAATGTCTTGTTTTATGTAAAATTACGTTTTTTATGGAAAATTGTCTATGGAAGAGTGAATAGAGAAAGAAATGTGAATGTGTTACCTTAATTTGAGTAGAGAAAACAGTGTAACTGTAATACGTGGGATTTCTATTTCAGATATACAGATAATTGTATAATTTGCAGAAGAGGGAATAAAAGCATGTTTTTTTATATAAAATTGTTGTTGTTCTTTTTTTTTTTTTTTTTTTTTTTTTTTTTTTTTTCAGGCAAGACACCAATGTGAATAAACTTAAGAAGCAAAACCTTATCTGAACACAAAATTTGATCAAAATCTATAGAACCATTTCCGAGATAGGTACACATAATATATGTAAGAATTGCTTTGTGTAAGAGGAAATAAAAAAATTGTTATTTTTTGTGTAAAATTGCTTTTCTTAGGGAACACCCACATACATATATAGGTAAACTTAAAAAGCAAAATCTTATATGTGTACAAAATTTTAACCAAATCTTAAGAGCCGTTTCTGAGATACCGGGAATACATAAACAAGAATTGCTCTGTAGAAGCGGGAATAAAAAATGTTATTTTTTATGTAAAATTGCTTCTTTTTAGGGAAGGCACCTACATACATATATAGATAAACTTAAAAAGCAAAGCCCTATCTGAATTTAAAGTTTGATCGAAATGGTTAGAGCCGTTTACAAGTTGCGCGGATTATACTTACATAAATCTATACAAGAATTGCTCGTTTAAATACATAAGATTCGTGGAGAAACACGCATGCGCACTGTAAAATTTGCAAATTGCTTTTATTTAGCAAACATGTTAGCTAATGCTGGATTTCTGACAATAAAATCATTAATCATTAATCCTCAATACAGAAGGGAACAATAGCAGTAACAGTAACCACTTTTTAGAGAGCACAATATTTTTATGTTTTGGCGGTTACATCGCTCTCTCACAACCCCCAGAATGTCTGGAGGACCTCATCTGTCGTTGGTTTACGGGTCTCACCGTAATTTATCAAAATAAATTCACTGACATATCTTCTGCTTACCAATCAGAGGACGTATTACATACCACGTCAGGTAGCATGATAGGGGTTAAGGGTCTATAGAGAAATTAGAGAAATGGAAAGGTCGGTAAAGCGTATTATAATTGCTGTTCTGGAATCTGAGAGAATAACTGCTTGATGAAAACGTGAAATTCTATACAATTTGCTATTGCTCTCTTCAGATATTAAATATATAGACAGATTGATAAATCAGCTGAGGCAAATTATTGTGGCCATATATAATTAAATAAATCCAGAGGTTAAATTATTAAAACAATTAAATGGACCTACAGATTTAATGGTTTGAGAAAAGATATTCATTTTAAAAACAGAGACCGTGTTATGAATTTTGAAACACCACCGGTAGATTGTATTTGTAGGTTTTGTTTACAGAGTTTGGCGACACATAGATGTATTAAGTAGTTGAGCATCTGTAACTATGGTAACTGTTTTAAATAGAACTTTGAAAATGTGGTGGAGGTATCATGAAACATTGTTAGCAGAATATTAATTCAAGAACTTGCAGCAGTCACCAAGATAAGTGAGGCTTTTCGTCTAAATTTATTTTTAGCACCTGGGCGACGGAACTTCGCTCGGCTTTTCATTTCTTTTCCTTTTTTTAATCGTGTTTTTTTTGGGGGGGGGGGGCGGGGGAGAAGATACTTATTTAGATAAACTTGAAAAGCAAAATGTTAACTAAATATAAATTTTCATCCTAATTGTTAGAGTCATTTCCGTGACGAGACCTTTAATATCCTGGCTTGTTTGTTGAAATTGGTCAATTAACAGAGAAATTATGGGCAAAATCAGGTTTCGAATATTTGTGAACGTTACGCGAAGACTAAGATAGCGAAGTCAACTTTCTTTAGGTTTTCTGAAAGCTCTTGATGATACCTTTAGTATACTGGCTCGTTTGTTCAAATTGGCCGTTTAACAGAGAAATTGTGGTCAAAATAAGGTTTAAAGAAATTGTGACTGTTACGCGTAAAATCGTGTTTTTTTTTTTTCCAGGAATTAAACCTACAGGATGGAAGTGAAACAGACTTCAACAGCGAATTTCTCTTATTGTGAATAACAAGAAAGTCTAATACCAAAAACCTGAAGAGTTTATAGTTTTCTAGAAAAAATATTTTTATCAAAAAAGTTTATCATCACCTGGCTGAATTGTTATTGATTAAAGCTTCTTGATTTATGGCTATATTCATAGACAACTGAATAAACGACCACTTTGTCCTTCAGAGTACTTTAATAGATTCAATGGTTTTTGTGTGAATTCAATTAAAAAAATATAATAATTTGTTGCTTTCTTGGTTCTTGTGGAACTGGAAAGATCGCATTAGCTGTGTTTGCTTTCCTCACATATCTGTGCACATCGCGCGAAATGTTTACTTAATCGCATGCATTTTTTTTTTTTTTTTTTTTTTTTTTTTGGTTTAAGCCCCAAAAAATGTGAAGCCTGACCACAGGTTTTGAATTCTTGCTGTAAACTCTTATTTCAAGTTAATCCCAATGTTACACACTTGTTACTGCTAATAAATGTTGGTTATTAACAGTATGGCCACTTTTTGCTTCTAAAACTACCACGTAAATAATGGTTAATCCGTCACTGTGGGCACGAACACCAATGTCATATTTGTTTATACATTACTTGAAATATTTTGATACCTTGTCGGAAACTTCGTCTTGCAAATTTCACAAACTCGAGTTCTTTGGTGCTCATAAGATGCTTGTTAAAACTTGTTGGAGTAATTGCATCATGTTATACAAATTCCTTTTCTTAGGTGTAGGCATGTGCTTGCATAAAGCACATTAGTCCCGTTTTAAATCGGGTATACTATAAACTACGAGAAAGACAATTGCACACTGGGCCAAACGTGTAAGCAATTGCACATACATTTTGTTTAAATATTTTGCAGTGGAGCGTAAATTCACATTACGTATAAGCTATGCTTTCCTAAAAGTTTAGCAATCACTAGTATAATATTGTAAAATTCCATATGGAATAACGGTATTAATAACGCACGAGGTGTTTCAGCAAGAGTGACAACCTTTGGAATACTCAACGCACGTAGCCTAACCTAGCCCCTCCGAAGGAGTGTCGCCTTGCCGTGGCGGAGGGGCTCAGTACCTGAACCAGACGGCCTACTAAGTGTTCTTTCGACTACTGGTAGGCAAGAGGTGAGGGGAAGCAAAGAACATTCCAAACGGGTAGATGGGGCTCGGTAGTCTTGGTCGACAACTCATCTAGGAGAAGAGGACTCCGAAATCAAACTCACCCAGGGGCTCCTACTACGGTAGGTACGGGTTTGGCGTACCCGGGGCCCCGAGCCATACTCTCGATTGGGTTCCTCCAAGAGGTGAGAGAGCACATGCCAAACGCCCAATCAACTTTGGTCCACTTTTGTGTTTGACCTCCCACCTGTTACCTCCCTGTACACAGTATGACGGATAACCTACGCGCGGGTCGTCGGAGGATGGGGTGACGCAAGGGGTGACTGGGTAATCACGTAAGTCCCAGCCCCTGGTTATCATGTAGGATCTGTGTGCGTATCCGCTGATAAAGGTCAGTCCCGGGAAGGGGCCATTGCATGAGCTGATGCACTCCTGAAGGCGATTGGGTCCCTCTGTCTATGCATTGGGAGGTGAGACCCTAGGGTGAGCAAGGTCCAGGCCAGGACTCTCACCTAAGCCGGGGTGGCGCCCAGGATGTGAGCATGCCATCGGAGACATTTGCAATGGTGGAGGATATCATCGCCATGAGTTCTTTTAAAACTCAAAAAACTAAACATGCCAAAGCCAGTGAAAAGGAAGTAGCAGAGTTGAGTGGTCCTCGCTACTTAGTGATATCAAGAACAGAGGAAGGTAAAACATTCCGATCGGTGAATCCTTTCGTGATACAGAAGGGTCTCGATAAGATAGCTGGCCCAGTGAAGAACTGCACAAGATCTCGAAACGGCACGCTGCTTGTTGAATCTATTTCAGCAGCACAGGCAGCTACTATTGTAAAAGCAAACATGTTAGCCAGCTATCCGGTGCGTGTAGATATGCACAAAACGTTGAACTCCTCTCGCGGCGTTGTGAACACCCGGGCATTGGACGGCATGTCCAATGAGGAGATTCAGGAGAACCTCGAAGATCAAGGTGTAACAGCAGTATACCGGGTTCAGAGAAAAGATGGAGGCGAATATCTGCCTACCCGTACCATTTTCCTTACCTTTAATCGGGTAGATCTCCCGCAGAGGATAAAGGCTGGGTACGAGGCCATTGAAGTAAGACCTTACATTCCGAGCCCGCTTAGATGTTATAAATGCCAGCGCTTTGGTCATACAAGTGACACGTGCAGTGGTAGAGCTACCTGCGTAAACTGTGGAGGCATCGCCCATGACGATGACTGTACCTCACCTCCCAGTTGTATTAACTGCAGGGGAGAACATCCAGCAAACTCCCGAGAATGTCCCCGTTATGTGGAGGAAAGAGCTATCCAGGAGATCCGGGTTAGAGGGAAGGTGTCCTTCTCAGAAGCCCGAAAGCTCTTACGTTTGCGCCAGCCCACTATCCCGAGCTCCGGTACCTATAGCTCGGTTGCAGCTAAAGCAGTACCATGTCGGGAAATCGCAACTCAAACTCGCGATATAAATGGGGCAACAATCTCAGAAAAAATTCTTGTAGCTAGGTCACATCCAAAGCCTCAGACATCACCTGAGTCCGCCAGAGCATCTACAAACACCGCAGTTCAATACAACAGACCAGGAAGGTCACCAACAAAGAAGCCGACCTCGACAAGTAGACCGACTGTATACGATGCTTCACCGATCAAGTTTAAGACCGAGTATAAAAGATCCGATTTCCTCAAGGCAAGCAAGGTTTCTCCCAAGCCATGAAAGGGAAAGAAAAAGCCATCTCCTAGGAGATCCTCTTCAGAGGGATCCTCTGGTATGGCTACAGACCGGCAAATGTCATCTTCGCCGGTCCCCATTAGCAACCGGTTCGAGACACTCGAACCCAAGTTTGCTATGGGAAGACGCACGTCCTCGGCAGAGGACATGGAACTAGAATCTGCCCACACTGGAAGACCCCCAGTGGAAAAGAGGCGCGAAAAAGCGTCCGAAAAGAACGTCAGCCCAAGAGAGAAAAGGGCTAAATTAGTTCGACAACCGCCTGCTCCAAAGTAATGTAGAGTCACCTTGGAATTACCTATCCCATACACAATGAAATATGACTATCCTACAATGGAACGTACGTGGCATTCGTACTCAGAGGCCAGAACTTGAGCTCTTGCTCAAAGAAAACGAACCTCTGGTCGCATGTTTGCAAGAGACTAAGCTGCGTCCTCAAGACGCTTTCCATCTAAGGCGATACACCCCAGTACGGTGTGATGTTATACCAGAAGAGGGTGTACCGGCACATGGCGGCGCTATGATACTTGTCAGAGATGACGTATATATGCAAACTCTACCTTTGCACTCTGATATACAATCAGTTGCTGTATGGATTAAACTGCCAAACATACATTTCACCATCTGTAATGTTTATTTGCCTCCGTCCCATGACTTCTGGCACATTGATTTAGAAGATCTAGTTTCCCAGTTGCCAACACCGTTTCTGTTGGTGGGAGACTTCAATGCGCACCACCCACTTTGGGGTTCAAGTCGCGCTTGTGCGAGAGGTAAACTCATTTCCGATTTTTTGGACAGTCACAACCTAGCTCTCCTCAACACTGGAGAGCCTACTTTCATTTCGGACTCTCACAGCACCTTCTCGCACCTTGATCTTGCAGTTTGTTCACCTCAGTTGGCAGTCTCCTTACAATGGAATGTCATCCCTGATTTACACTCTAGTGACCACTTCCCATGTCTTATTAGTCTCTTGACGCAACATACATATTCCATACGTATGCCCAGATGGCGTTTGGACCATGCCAACTGGAACCTTTACACCCAGTTGGCTGTCTTTACGTACAACGAGCACGACTCAGTGAATAATTTGGCGCAGCATCTCACTGAGACGATTCTCTCTGCTGCTGAAAAATCGATTCCGCGGTCGACTACACACCCCCGTCGATTTCCCGTCCCCTGGTGGACGGAAGAATGTCGGAATGCCATTCGTGCTCGAAGGCGTGCACTTAGGGTTTTCCAACGTCACCCTACTTTGGAAAACCTAATCGAATACAAGAAAATGCGCGCCAGGTCCAGACAAGTCATTAAGGATAGCAAAAAGTCATCATGGAGGAAATTTGTAGCTTCATTTAACCGACACGCACCTTCCTCGGTTGTGTGGGATAGATTAAGGCGTGTTGCAGCTAAAACGACCCAAATACCAATAGCGGGACTAAAAACAGCCACAGGAGCTGTTGTTGATTCATTTGAAGTGGCCAATACCTTTGGCAGTGCTTTCGCACAAGTGTCTAGCTCGGAAAACTACTCCCCTGAGTTCCTTCCATTTAAAACTCAGGTGGAATCTCAAGGCTTCACGTTTCGTTCTAGAAACGTAGAAGATTACAACCGCCTTTTCACCATGGCGGAGCTGGAGCATTCCCTGAAATCTTCGCGATGTTCAGCACCAGGACCGGACGGTATTCATGTACAAATGTTACAACAGCTCTCTCCTGAAGGTAAGGCATTCCTGCTCGAGGTCTATTATCGTGTTTGGGTTGACAGTATACTCCCAGAAAATTGGCGGGAGGCCACCGTTATTCCCATCTTGAATCCTGGGAAGGACCGTCATCTTCCCTCCAGCTATCGTCCTATTTCCCTCACCAGTTGCGTTTGCAAGGTGATGGAACGCATGATCAATGGACGATTGGTATGGTGGTTAGAAAGTCGCAACCTACTGACTAACATCCAGTGTGGTTTTCGACGACGCCGTTGAACTGTTGACCATCTTGTGTCAATATCGACACAGATAATGGACGGCTTTATGAAGAACTGTCAAACCGTTGGCATATTTTTCGATCTTGAGAAGGCTTATGATACGTGCTGGCGAGCAGGGATTCTAAGTTCCCTGTATGCCTGGAACATACGTGGACGCCTACCACTTTTCATTCAGGAGTTTACGAAGAACAGCTTTTTCCGAGTAAGGGTCGGCTCGGTTTTTTCTAATTCTTTTGTTCAGGAGGAGGGAGTACCTCAGGGTTCGGTGCTAAGTGTCACGCTCTTTGCTATAGCAATTAACTCCATCTGGAAATGTGTTCCACCTGGAGTTTCGTCATGCCTATTCGTAGACGACTTCGCTGTCTATTGCACTTCTCAGCGCACGGGGTTCTTACAACGGCGCCTGCAGCAATGTTTGGACAACCTTAGAGAATGGAGCGTGAAAAACGGCTTCCGTTTCTCAACTGAGAAGACAATCTGCGTTAATTTCTGGCGCCGTAGGAGACGATTACCACCTTCGCTCCGCTTTGGTCCAGATATACTTCCCTTCGCAGAAGAGACGCGCTTCCTGGGTTTGATCTTGGACAGGAAGCTTAGTTGGTCGTCGCATATTGCACAGCTAAGAGCGAGATGTGACCGTTCCCTAAATATTATGCGAGTACTGAATGGCAAATCGTGGGGAGCGGATCGAACAATTTTGTTGCGAATATATCGCGCATTGGTCCGATCCAAGCTAGACTATGGGTGTATTATTTATTCGTCAGCACGGCCATCTGTGCTGAGAAGATTAGACGTGGTCCATAATAGGGGCATCCGCATTGCAACAGGAGCTTTTCCAACAAGCCCAGTGGTGAGCCTTTACGCCGAGTCCGCAGAACCTCCTCTGCAATATCGGCGTGAGATTCTCTTGGCAAATTATGGTTGTGCGCTTAGATGTATGCCTAAGCACCCAAGGTTCGCTTCTTTTTTCACCACCACGCTAAGAGAACGATATAGAAATAGCACCCTTAATCCATAGCCTGCAGGGTTCCGTTTCCAAGAGCTCCTAGTGAAGCTTGGAGTGGAACTGCCTGTGATGTTCGCCAAGGGCGAGAGACTTTACCCCCCTTGGCTATCTGGTACGCCCCATGTAGATCTTGGGATGACCATACACCAGAAGTCCACGATGCCTATTTCAAGTATCCGCACGTTTTTCTTAGAATTTTTGTCAGGTTACTCTGACCGTAGATATATTTACACCGATGGATCAAAGAACACCAACGGTGTTGGATGTGCTTATGTTTATGGAACCGAACCATATATATTCGGTTTTCCAAATAGCACTTCCATTTTTACTGCAGAGCTTTATGCAATTTATCGAGCCGTTTTGTATGTTCGCCGTCGTAAATTAGGTGACTGCCTGATTTTGAGCGATTCCCTTAGTGCACTGCAGAGCCTTTGTCAGTTGTACAACCCCCACCCTATTGTACAACGTATCCAGGATGCCCTTCATGTTTTACACGCTTCTTTTGTTGATGTGGTGTGTGCATGGATTCCTGGTCACGTAGGTTTGCCTGGGAATGAAATGGCAGATTTAGGAGCAAAGACGGCAACTACAGAACCCAGAATTATCATCTCACGTGTTACTTCGGAAGACTTTAGGCTCGAAGTGCGGAGAGCGGTGCTGTCGTCCTGGCAGGACGAGTGGTCAGCTCTCCGCGGTAATAAGCTTAGAGAAGTGAAAGAACTTCTGATAAACTGGGTAACTTCCTGTCGCACATCTCGTCGCGAGGAGGTTAGTTTGGCTCATTTAAGAATAGGGCACTGCAATTTTTCGCACGGTTACCTATATAAAAGGGACCCTGCGCCTCTATGTCCGCTGTGTGACAACGTTTTGTCGGTTCGCCACGTGCTGCTGGAGTGTTGCTCTCTAGCGCACCTTCGGGATTCTCTGCAGCTGCCTGCCAGACTTGCAGAGGTCCTAGCGGACGACAAAACAGCGGTTGATAGAGTGTTTAATTTTTTAGCGCAGTGCAATATAAATTTGAGGATTTAAAATTTGTAATTATCTGTTTCTGATTTTGGACATATTTATCACCTTGTTTCATATCTGGCTATTGCCACTGCTTTTTACCTTTGTATATTTTTCTTGTTGCTAGTATTTTTACTTTTTGAGTGAAATTTATATCTGGCTATTGCCATGAGTCTGTTAAGGGCGCTGATGACCTAGAAGTTGAGCGCCCTTAAACCAAATCCAATCCAATCCAATCCTAACCTAGCCATCAGCTGCCATTCTCCGTACCAATGCTTCAGGTATACGGCTTACAGACCATGTGAAAACTGCATATATTCACCACAGGTGAAAGTGTTTGAAACAAACTATCTTACTTATTATTTATTTATGCCAACAAACTTACTGTTGGTGTTTTTAAATACACAAGCCGTGTGTGGGCAAAGTTTGAGAGGTAGAACTGGAACTTAAAAATTCAATGCCACACCTGGTATTTGAACCACAGACCTTCCTCTTACCGGGTGGCTGCTCTAACCACTGAGCTATTGTGACAAACTATCGAGCCGTTTTGTATGTTCGCCGTCGTAAATTAGGTAACTGCCTGATTTTGAGCGATTCCGTTAGTGCACTGCGGAGCCTTTGTCAGTTGTACAACCCCCACCCTATTGTACAACGTATCCAGGATGCCCTCCATTTTTACATGCTTCTGGCGTTGACGTGGTGTGTGCATGGATTCCTGGTCACGTAGGTTTGGCGGGGAATGAAATTGCAGATTTGGTAACAAAGACAACTACAGAACCCAGTATTACCAGCTCACGTGTTACTTCGGAAGACTTTAGGTTTGAAGTGCGGAGAGCGGTGCTGTCGTCCTGGCATGCACAGTGGTCAGCTCTCCGTGGTAATAAGCTTAGAGAAGTGAAAGAACTTCCGATAAACTGGGTAACTTCCTGTTACATATCTCGCTGCGAGGAGGTTAGTTTGGCTCGATTAAGAATAGGGCACTGCAATTTTTCGCATGGTTACCTATTTAAAAGGGACCCTGTGTCTCTACGTCCGCTGTGTGACAACTTTTTGTCAGTTCGCCACGTGCTGCTAGAGTGTTGCTCTCTAGCGCACCTTCGAGATTCTCTGCAGCTGCCTGCCAGGCTTGCAGAGGTGTTAGTGGACGACAAAACAGCGGTTGATAGAGTTTTTAAGTTTTTAGCGGATTGTAATATCAATTTGAGGATTTAAAATTCTAGATATTTGTTTATGCCTTTTGACCTATTTATTACATTGTTTTATATCTGGCTATTGCCGCTGTTTTTATGTTTATGTGTATTTTTTCTTTGATAGTAGTAATTTATTTTTGATTCAAGTTTATATCTGGCTATTGCCATGAATTTTAGAAGGGCGCTAATGACCTAGAAGTTGAGCGCCCTTAAACCCACAAATAAATCATCAACATCATCATCATCAAACATCACAATGCCGTGTAACTGTTCCATTCCCGGATGCAGTGGCGTGCATTCAACCCTTGCTACCCCAGCACTGCTGGGGTAACTGATTTATTTACAAGTTGGAAATTAAAGTAATTTTGTCATATCTCAATCAAATACGCACATTGAAGTTGAAAATTATGGTTCTTAAAATTCAAACTCCGGCCTCACCATTAGGTGGCTCTTGCTCTTGGCGGCTGGGCTTGTTTCAAAGGAAAGTTCCTCACAATACCAGCCTGCCCTCGAGTGATGTATTGACGCATGCGTGTCTTGTATAGAGCCCTAACTAGCGTAGCTCTGGCTGCCAACCGACAGCAGACAAGTGTATATTTGATTGGTTAGTTCAGTTGCATTCCAGCTAGCTAGGCTTTGACGTCATAGAGCAGAGCCTAGTTGATCGGTTACATATCGATATGGAAAGCTGGAATGACACAATAATGGTGTCTTTTTATAGGACATAGTACAATAATGCAAACAATATGAGAGGCGCATTAAAAATTGGTAAGAAATGACTTAAATGCTTTTTTATTTGTTTGTCCCTTTTTTTTTGTTTTTTTTTTTGTTTTTTTTTTTTTTTTTTTTTTTTTTTGTTTTAATGAAAGTGACCCCCATTAACAAAATAGAAATAAACAGAAACCGAGGGCCAATATCTCATCTGCTGAATTTAGAGCGCTGAAAGCACTGCGACAAGACGCGACTCTAACTGTGCTTCCTGCTGATAAGGACAATGCCACGGTCATCATGGACACCATGGATTATCACCAGAAAATTACGAAACTACTTGAAGATCCCTCTTTCAAGGAACTGGATAAGGATCCGACGACCAAGATCACCAGAACAACTACAAGTCTTATAAAAAACTCCAGCCTAACCACTGCAGTACAGAAAAACGTCATTCCACACGCAGCAGCTCCACCTAGACTCTACGGACTGCCAAAGATTCACAAGCCTGAAGTACCCCTTCGACCCATTGTGAATGTCATAGGCTCACCTACTTACCTGCTTGCCAAACATCTTACTACGCTACTGAATCCGCTGGTGGGTGACTGTCAACACCATATTGCAAATTCCAGTCACTTTATACAGAAAATTTCAGCGCTGAAAGTGGACCCGGATGATATTTTGGTGAGCTTTGATGTGGAATCCTTGTTCACCAGAGTGCCGCTAGAGGACTCACTACAGCTCCTATCTGAACGGTTTCCGGAAGACATCACCCAGCTTTTCAGACACACGCTCACTTCCACATACTTCAATTACAATGGCCAGTTCTTCGAACAGACGGATGGGGTAGCCATGGGTTCACCGTTGTCACCTGCTATTGCCAACTTTTTCATGGAGAGCTTTGAACATACTGCCCTGGATACCACCTCAGACAAACCAAAGGCTTTCTTCAGATACGTGGATGATACCTTTGTTATCTGGCCACATGGAAAAGGAAAACCTTCCACCTTCTTAGACCACCTCAACAACCTACATGCGAACATCAAGTTTACCATGGAAGTTGAGATCGATGGCTCACTCCCCTTCCTAGATGTTCTGGTCTACAAGAAGCCGGACGGCAGCCTAGGTCACACGGTATACAGGAAACCAACACACACCAACCGCTACTTGGACGCCTCCAGTCACCACCATCCTACTGAGACAGAATATTGACTAATAGAAAATTGTTCATGTAAATATTTTTATAAGAGTGTGTAAATTTTTAATTCTTTTAATTTGAATGTATAAGGGACCTAATTTTTTCAATACTCAAAATAGACAATGTCTTCTCAATTGTTTGAGTTCGACCAATGAGAACTGTTGCGCGGATGAATACAAAAGAATGGCGGTGTTGCGTCATAGGACGCTCAGAGACTACTTTCATTAGCGTCTGTGACTTCAAAGCGTAAAGACGTATAATTGTTGATAGCGTGTGAAAATGTGAATTACACAAACTTTTAACCGGCATGGACGCTATCCAATTTTAAAAGTTATTTACCAAGTGAAACAGTGATGTAAAGTGAATATAAAGAATAAATGTGTTTATAATAAAAGTACGTTGAATTTATGCATTCCATTCCACGACCACATCCCCTGATGATAAAAGTGGCGTCTGCTCCAACAAACTTTACACCTTTTAGCAAAAACAGTGCTCCATTTGCTGCTATATCCACACTAATATGTGTTAATCACTTTTAAAGAAATCCCCGCCACAAATGGCCTGCCCAACGTGGAGCGCGAATTTGGAGTGGAATGCAAAATTGAGAGTGCGAAGTGCTAACACCAAAAGAACGCTATCTTATCGTGCAGGAGAAAGACGCCATTAGACCATCGTCTGATATCAACAAAACATCGATACGCGGAGAATCAACGTGGGAAAAACACCGGAGATCATCTAGCGAAGCCAACTACCCAGGAGACGTAAATAACCGGACGAAGAACCAGCAGAAAAGAAAGTAGGATCGAAATTTTTTGTTTCTTTATTTTATTCTCATTGTGCATGTTTTTAAGAAGTGGAAAAGTGACAGGACTTTCAACATTAAGTGAATTAGATAAAGGAATTAAAATGTCGCGAAAAGAGATAGAAACAGGAGTGGGGGAAGGGGCAGATAGGCCTAGTTATCAGGAAGGATTAGAAGGTGAACAGGAGGAAATAAGCAAAGATCAAAGGTTAATGATGATGATATTTGAAAGACTAGAACAGAATATGAAGGAAATAGGTCAGAAACTGGAACAAAACAAGGTAGAATTAGGTCAAAAAATGGAACAAAATAACATAGAATTAGGTCAGAAAATGGAGCAAAATAACATAGAATTGAAACAGGATATAGAACAAAGTTTAGGTCAGAGTATAGAACAAAAACTGGAACAAAACAAAGTAGAATTAGGTCAGAAAATAGAGGGAGTGAGAGAGGACTTGGAAAATAATAAAAAAGAAATAGAACAGAAAATGGAGGAAGTGAGAAAAGACTTAGAACAGAAAATGGAATTAGGTAGACAGAACTTAGAACAGCAAATGGAATTAGGTAGACAGAACTTAGAACAGCAAATGGAATTAGGTAGACAGAACCTAGAACAGAAAATAGAATTAGGAAGACAGGAGTGTAAAGAAAATATGAAAGTAATGGAAACTAATTTAAAATTAGTACATAAAAACTTAAATGAAACAAAGGAAGCCTTAGAAGCTAGGATAGAAATTGTAGGAGATAGGATGGGAAAGATAGAATCAGAGATGAGAGAGAGTAAAATTGTGTTAGAAGAAGAAATTGCTAAATGTAGGGATGAAATAACAGAAAGTAATACAAGTGTAGACTGTAAAATAACAAATGTAAAAGCAGAAATAACTGAGGAATTAAGGAAAGAGATTGAGGTAGTAAAGAAAGACATTATTAATGAAACTGTAGAACAAATTGTAACTCCTAAAATTAAGACAATGAATGATGTGATGCTTTCACAACAGGATGCTATAAATGATATGAAACAAAGCCACTTAGAAATAAAGAATGATTTAAAATCAATTTGTGAAGAAATGAAAAAAGGGAAAGAAAATTTGGCTAATGTAAATGATGTTGTGAAGGCATTACAAAGACAAGATGATTTAGATGTAAGTAATGTACAAGATGAGAGTTACTTGAGTAATGTACAAAATGTTGACTCACCATACAGAGAAAGAGGTTCACAACCAAACAATGACACAACACATAACACATGTTACACCAACAGCATATTACATGAAATTACACCACCTACATTTGACGAGGAGAAGGGAGACGATCCAAAACTCTTTGTTAAAGAGATGGAGGAATACTTTAAAGTGAAAAGGATACCAAACGAGCTTAGGATGATGATAGTAAAGAAAAGCTTAAAAAACAAGGCATTAGAATGGCTCAGGTTAACACTAGCTGGTCACGAGTCTTATAGCTCATTCAGAAATTTATTCCTATCAAGATATTGGGGCCCAGCTAAACAAAACCAAACTAGGGTAGAGCTAGCGACAGGTAGATACGATCCAGCCAAAGGATTGTCATTAGTCGACTATTTCATGAAAGTAGCCAACAAAGGAAAGCTATTAGACCCTAACTTGTCGGAGGCAGAACTAATTGCCAGCATAACGAGACATTTCCCAGACACAGTGAGAACAGGATTAATTGTTGCAAGGCCGGTAGATTTTGCAGATATGATAGAACTGCTGACAGCCTTCGAAACACAAAATGGTCGACCTAATGAACATAGACATAGGAACGGTCACCCTAACTCACCCATCCTAAACCGAAACACGGCTACGAACAACCAAAGCGAAGGAGAAAATACAAATACTAGGAGTACCCATGAAAGGGGGAGAGGGGCACACCATTTCCCACAACCACATAATCATGGCGAGAGGATGGAGAACGCAAGACAGCGGTACCACGACACAATACCGAGGGGTGAATCGAGGTACAGAACGCACAGGTATGATCGTGGAAGACCAGGAGATCGTACCCATCAAGTGAATCATATACGATTCTGTAGGGAATACATGAACAGCCATAGGCCGTCGTACAATAGGGGTTCACGCCAAAGGGGCAGAGACCAATGGTACACTGACAACGGAAGACAGCAGGAAGTAGATGAAGATGTGCCAAATAGGGCAGATACTACACAGAATACAGAAACGACAACCACCACCAACACTCAGGGAAATTACAACAACTAAGTTCGTCCCAACTGGCTGGATGACAAACAACATAATCTCAGCAACTTACAATTGACATCGACACCATGATGGCTACACGAAGAGATCTGGGAAGATGGAACTATTGTATACTGGACCACTGGTCATAACAAAACAGCTGGGTGACCACACATATGAGCTACAGAATACAAATGGCAAGTTGGTAGGAAGATACCACAAAAATAAATTGAAGCCATACAAAGAAAGAACCAAATAGCCTTGGTCAACAAATGTGTAAGGCAGGAATAATAGAGATGAAAGAAGATAACAATTTTTGATGGGTTACTTATAGGAAATTATGTTCAGAATAGGATTACAACAGGGAAGAAAATCAACATAGTCATTGGCTATATCGACCACAAAGAGCATTGTCAACAAAGACAGATGAGAACACTGATTGTCATTAAATAAATGAATCATAGCGACGGAAGATAATATGTTTTTGACATAAGGATGTCAGGGACAAAAATAAAAATGAATCAATTATGATGAAAAAGATATAATATTTCGACACAAAGATGTCGAGAGTAAATTGAGAAGAAAAATAATACAATTACAGAATAATTGTAAGTATAGAAGTTTTCTCTTATAAAAATAAGAGACAAAGAAATGACAATTAGTGAAGTGAGGAAAACTATAACCAGAAAAACAATGCCCATGAATTAAGATGAATATAGCCAATGCTAAGCTCGAAGAAATGTTGAACCAAACAGCAATGAAAAATAACCCAATCAAGAAAATTAGTACCATTAGTAACATCAGAGTTTAAGAACCGACTCAACAACCTGCCTATACATAAGCTTATAAGACAAAGAAGGCAAAGAACTGAATGAAATATTGCCATAAACAAGACCATAATCATTAGCTCAAAATTTGTATCCTGTTTTTCTCTCCTCATAGCAATGAATACAAGTCAAAAACCACATGAAACACTTAAATTATATTTGTGTCAATGTCAAATGTACAATAACTGAGTATGTGTTGTATAATAACTGAATATGTATTGTATGATAACTGGATATATTGTACAATAACAGAATATGTTGAGTAATAACTAAATGCTTTATGCCAAAACTGAATGTGTATTGTGTAATAACTGAATATGTATTGCATTAAAACAGAACACATATGTGTTATGATAGCAGGATATATTGTGCAATAACTGAATATGTATTGTGTAATAATTGGACATGTTGTGTAGTAATCAAATGTGTTGTACAACAACTGAATATGTATTGTATAATGACAGAAGGTGTGTTGTATAATAACAACATATATGGTATGATAGCAGGATATATTGTACAAGGACTGAATATGTATTACATAATAATTGGACATATTGTGTAATAACTAAATATATTGTACAATAACTGGATATGTATTGTATAATAATTGAATGCATTGTGTAGCAATCGAATATGTGAAGTTTATAAAGACATGCTGTATCATGTCAAAACAAAGGACAAAGACAAACAGTGAAGAAGACTGTAAAGAAAAAAAATATATATTGTACAAAGTGATTGAATCATAGAAGTAGGGAGAAGTATTGTGTTGTGTTTCAAGATTGTATATAAGGTGACAACTTGAAAAACAAAACAAGGGGCATATGAGACAGAATATTGACTAATAGAAAATTGTTCATGTAAATATTTTTATAAGAGTGTGTAAATTTTTAATTCTTTTAATTTGAATGTATAAGGGACCTAATTTTTTCAATACTCAAAATAGACAATGTCTTCTCAATTGTTTGAGTTCGACCAATGAGAACTGTTGCGCGGATGAATACAAAAGAATGGCGGTGTTGCGTCATAGGACGCTCAGAGACTACTTTCATTAGCGTCTGTGACTTCAAAGCGTAAAGACGTATAATTGTTGATAGCGTGTGAAAATGTGAATTACACAAACTTTTAACCGGCATGGACGCTATCCAATTTTAAAAGTTATTTACCAAGTGAAACAGTGATGTAAAGTGAATATAAAGAATAAATGTGTTTATAATAAAAGTACGTTGAATTTATGCATTCCATTCCACGACCACATCCCCTGATGATAAAAGTGGCGTCTGCTCCAACAAACTTTACACCTTTTAGCAAAAACAGTGCTCCATTTGCTGCTATATCCACACTAATATGTGTTAACCATCTTTTAAAGAAATCCCCGCCACACTACTCAAAAGAAGACAGTTATCTCCACCTTGTTTCACCGAGCTTTCGATATTACGGATGAAGACCACATTAAGCAGGAACTTAAATACCTACGAGACACATTGCTGAAAAACGGATACAGTGATAACGACATCAAAACGGCACGCAAGAAGGTTGAAAACAATCGAAACAACCCCCAACGCCTCACTCAAAGAATGGATAGCTGGCCGAGCAAAGCCTACATACCATTCTACGGTTCCGTCTCAAACAAGATCTCCCGCATACTCGCTAGGTATAACATCAAGACCTTCTTCACACCTCCAAAGAAGATCCAAGAATACCTTAGACCGGTAAAAGAACCACTTCGACTCAAGGTCCTAGGAGTTTACAGGATTCCTTGCGAATGTGGTAAAGTGTATGTAGGCCAAACAGGACGCACAATAGAAGAAAGGTGTAAAGAACATCAACGCAATATCAGGCTCCTACAACCAGATAAGTCAGCAGTGGCCGAGCATTGTATAGAGTATGTCCACAAAATAAACTTTGAAGACATCAAAGTTCTGGAGCATACGGATAAATACTGGGACAGAGTCATTAAGGAAGCCATTCAAATCAAACTACATCCAAACAATTACAACAGGGACCGTGGTCTTCAGCTAAGCCCTGCCTGGACAATAGCCATGAAACACATTCACAACAGCAACTATAGTGATTCTGTTTCAAGTACTGACCCTCAAGAAAACACTGTGGCCGGTGACAAACATAGCCCGAAACAGCAGGCCCAATCATAAATCGTCACCCGCTCATTGGCCAGGGCAACGCCACCCCCTCTCATCTAACATTGTATATATAGGGGGAGCGGGAAAATAACGGTCCTGACGAAGGCCATGGAGTTTAGAATGGCCGAAAGCTCAATATTTTCAAACCTCACACGGCTGATCGCCCGTGAAACTTTAATAAATAACGTGCGCCGTGAAAGCTTTAAATCTTACAGAAATAAACAGGGAAAAATATAAGTTGGTCATCACGCAGATCAGCTCAAACTTATATAGTGTTGTTGCCACAAGTTTGAAAGTTCGTTTGAGCCCAGCGGAAACCAAACCGCGAAGAGTTTTATACGTGTTTCTGTTGAAGTATTTAATAAATGTGACAGGTGAATTAATTGAAAATGAATGCGCGTGAGTGTGTAATAGACGACATGCAAAAGAGATCATTTTTATATATTTATATGGCTTATAGTGAGCTAAGGGTATGGTACAAATCAGAAAGGTATTTAGGATAACAAATACCTCTACATTTATAACCTGACCATTTTGGAATAAGGATTATTTATTTTAAAGTATAGGATGATTTTTCAGTTCCGTAACCTATACAGCTGGGGTAATAGTTGTGACTACTGCACGCCACTGCCCGGAAGCAAGTTAAAAATGAGAAACTTTCAGTTAAAACAAAAAGTAAATTGCAACGTAAAACTTGTAAATTCAGAATTTAGTTACTATAAATTGCAGCGTTATGTGTGTTAGTTGCCGGTGTATATATAACATGGTAAACAGTGTGAATAGTGAAAGACAATAATTTCTAGTGAACTCAATTAGTGACATCTGCAACACCAACAGTTTGTTTCATGCAAGTAGTATGCTGCTTGTATTTATACATTATCTTTTGTCTTTGTGATTTAAATGGGTAGCTGTAGTTTAGAGGAAATGTGTTATGTTGCTGCATGTAAAACTCTAAACTATAGCAAAGTTGCTTTACAATAATGATTAAAGGTTACGTATTTCATAATTTCATTTACAGTGCTGTTTTAGGGTTATTATTTCTCATATTTCATCTGCTTTTGTGGATTCCCCCTGTAAAATGAAGTGTCATGAACTGCTGAGTAATACGTTGTTGCAAACTGAGTAATCATAAGTTTTCAGTAAAAGTAAATGCAAAATTCCACCCTAAAGCTTTTGAATTCAGTAGGTAGCTAATTATTCTAAATAGCGGCATTTGTATATAAGCCATCCAGTATAATATGTTTTGTGTAGGTATATAACATTATGCACTTGGTGCAAGTGTAAAAAACAATGTAAACAATGATTAATTATTCTGAGTCAACTAAATGTCAACAGTTCTGTTTTAAGTAACATGCTGCTTGCAGTTTTGTCTATCTTCTTTGTAATTTGAGTGTGTAATGCAGTTAAATAATGGCATGTAAAACTGCAGATTGCATGAATAATATTTAAGGTTATATATATATATATCATTGCCCATGGGTTATCGTTTATTAAATTATTAAATGTCATTCCTTTTTGTTTACTTGAGGTTATCTTTAAGATAGTGCTTTTATGTTTAACACAGCCCATATTTACAAAATAGGCGTGTTATTACACCACATTTTTATTTTACTGCGTTGAAATCGTAGCCTGCAAACGAGTTGTTTATAAGTAGTTCCCACCACATTCGCCGCCATCTTGAATCCCAGTGTCAGGTCCGGTATCTAGAAGGACCTGATTGAATACATTAAGGCTACTTAAATGATTTTTATAGAGCATTGGTATAGTCAATTAATTAATCCGACGATAGATGATCAGTTCCCGATCAACAGGTTCCACCATGTTGCCACACTTTCATTTAAACACTATTATCTGTGTAACGGTGCATTTAATTTTAAAACGTTTCTGGAATTTTTGTTACTTTACATCCACTTTCTCACCTTCCCCAGTCTGACCCTCAGAAGAATGTCACCTTGACGCAGCGGAGGGCCTGAGTACTCGAACCAGACGGTCTACTGAGTCATTTTTGACTAACTGGTAGGCAAGAGGTTAGAGGGAGCAGAGAACATGAGGCTCGGTAGTCTTAGTCGACGACTAATCTAAGAGAAGGGGGTCCTACTGCGATACAGACTTCCTCGACGCAGGACATGGAGCTAGAATCTACCCACACTGGGAGAGCCCCAGTAGAAAAGAGGCGCGAAAAACCATCTGATTAAACTGTAAGCCCAAGAGAGAAGAAAAGGGCAAAGTTAATTCGACAACCGCTTACTCCAAAGTAATGAAGAGTTACCTTGGAATTACCTATCCCATACACAATGCAATCTGGCTATCCTACAATGGAACATACGTGGCATAAGAAGTCAACGTTCAGAACTTGAGCTTTTATTCAAAGGAAACGAACTTCTGGTCACATGCTTTCAAAAAACTAAGCTACGTCCTCAAGGCGCTTTCCATCTAAGGCGATACACTCCAGTACGGTGTGATGTCACACCAGAAGAGGGTGTTCCAGCACATGGGGGCGCTATGATGCTTGTCAGAGATGACGTATATATGCAAACTCTACCATTGCACTCTGATATACAATCAGTTGGTGTACAGATTAAGCTGCCAAACATCCAAATCACCATCTGTAATCTATATTTGCCTCCGTCCCATGACTTCTCGCATATTTATTTAGAATTCCTAGTTTCCCAGTTGCCAATACCATTTCTGTTGGTGATAGACTTCAATGCGCACCACCCACTTTGGTGTTAAAGTCGCGCTTGTGCGAGAGGAAATCTCCTAGTTGATTTCCTGGACAGTAGCAACCTGGCTTTCCTCAACACTGGAAAGCCTACATTCATTTCTGACTCGTACAATAGTTTTTCGCACCTTGATCTTTCAGTTTGTTCACCTCATTCGGCAGTCTCCTTAGAATGGAATATCATCTCTGATTTACACTCTAGTGACCACTTCCCATGTCTTATTAGTCTCTTGACGCAAGATTCATGTTCCACACGAATGGCTAGATGGCGTTTGGATCATGTCAACTGGAAACTTAACACCCAGTTGTTTGCCTTTGCGTACAACGAGCACGACTTAGTGAATGATTTGGCGCAGCATCTCACGGAGACGATTCTCTGCTGCTGAACAATCAATTCCACCGTCGACTTCGCACGCCCGTAGATTCCCCGTGCCCTGTTGGAAGGAATAATATCGGAATGCCATTCGTGCTCGAAGGTGCGCTCTTAGGTTATTCCAACCTCACCCTACTTTGATTAACCTTATTCAATATAAGAAAATGCGCACCAGGTACAGACAAATAATTACGGACAGCAGAAAATCATATTGGAGCAAATTTGTAGCTTCATTTAACGGACACACACCTTCCTCGGTTGTGTGGTATAGGTTAAGGCGTATTGCTGGGCAATCGCCCATGCACAAACAGCAGGTCTGAGATCAGCCTCAGTAGCTGTTGTTGATCCATTCGAAGTGGCTAATACGTTTGGCAGTGCTTTCGCTCAAGTGTCTAGCTCGGAGAAGTACTCCCCTGAGTTCCTTCCAACTAAAACTTAGGTTGAATCTCAAGGTTTCGCGTTTCGATCTAGAAACGTAGAAGATTACAATCGCCTTTTCACCGTGGCGGAGCTAGAGCATTCTCTTCATTATTCACGATTATCAACACCAGGACCAGACAGTATTCATGTACAAATGCTACAACAGCTGTCCACTGAAAATAGAGCGTTCCTGCTCGAGGTCTATAATCGTGTTTGAGCTGACCGTATACTTCCAGAAAATTGGCGGGAGGCCACCGTTATTGCCATCTTGAAGGCTGGAAAGGACCATCACCTTCCCTCCAGCTATCGTCCTATTTCCCTCACCGGTTGCGTTTCCAAGCTGATGGAAGCCATTATCAATGGACGACTGGTATGGTGGTGATAAAGTCGTAACTTGCCAACTAATAATATTCCCCTCCGAAGGAGTGTCGCCTTGTGTGGCGGAGGGGCTCAGTACCCGAACGAGATGGCCTACTAAGTGTAATTTTGACTACTGGTAGGCAAGAGGTGAGGGGAAGCAAAGAACATTCCAAACGGGTAGATGGGGCTCGTTAGTCTTGGTTGACGACTCATCTAGGAGAAGAGGACTCCGAAATCAAACTCCCCCAGGGTCCCCTACTACGGTAGGTACGGGTTTGGCGTACCCTGGGCCCCGAGCTATACTCTCGATTGGGTTCCTCCAAGAGGTGAGAGGGCACCTGCCAAACGCCCAATCAAGTTGGTCCACTTTTGTGTTTGACCTACCACCTGATACCTCCCTGTACACAGTCTGACGGATAACCTACGCGCGGGTTGTAGGAGGATGGGGTGACGCAAGGGGTGACTGAGTAATCGCGTAAGTCCCAGCCCCTGGTTATCATGTAGGATCTGTGTGCGTATCCGCTGATAAAGGTCAGTCCCGGGGAGGGGCCATTGCATGAGCTGATGCACTCCTGAAGGCGATTGGGTCCCTCTGTCTATACATTGGGAGGTGAGACCCTAGGGTGAGCAAGGTTCAGGCCTGGACTCTCACCTAAGCCGGGGTGGCGCCCAGGATGTGAGCATGCCAAGGAGACATTTGCAATGGTGGAGGATATCATCGACATGAGTTCATTTAAAACTCAAAAAACTAAACATGCCAAAGTCAGTGAAAAGGAAGTAGCAGAGTTGAGTGGTCCTCGCTACTTAGTGATAACAAGAACAGAGGAAGGTAAAACATTCAGATCGGTGAATCCTTTCGTGATACAGAAGGGTCTCGATAAGACAGCTGGCCCAAATCGGAACTGCACAAGTTCTCGAAACGGCACGCTGCTGGTCGAATCTATTTCACCATCATAGGCAGCTACTATTGTAAAAGCCAACATGTTAGCCAGCTATCCGGTGCGTGTAGAGATGCACAAAACGTTGAACTCCTCTCGCGGTGTTGTGAACACACGCGCATTGGACGATATGTCCAATGATGAAATTAAGGAGAACCTAGCTGAACAAAGTGTGATATCTGTTTATCGAGTTCAGAGAAAATATGGAGGTGAACATCTGCCTACCCGTGCCCTTTTCCTTACCTTTGATCGGGTAGATCTCCCGCAAAGAATAAAGGCTGGGTACGAGGTCATTGAAGTAAGACCTTATATTCCTAGCCCGCTTAGATGTTATGAATGCCAGCGCTTTGGTCATACAAGTGACACGTGCAGTGGTAGAGCTACCTGCGTAAGCTGTGGTGACATCGCCCATGACAATGACTGTACCCCACCTCTCAGTTGCACTAACTGCAGGGGAGAACATGCAGAAAACTCCCGAATATGTCCCCGTTATATGGAGGAAAGAACTATCAAGGAGATCCGGGTTAGAGAGAAGGTGATTTGATCAGAAGCCCGAAAGCTCTTTTGTTTCCATCAGCCCGCTAACCCAAACTCCGGTACCTATAGCTCGGTTGCAGCTAAACCAGTACCGTGTCGGGAAATCGCAACTCAAACTAGCGATGAATGCGGGGTAACAATTTCAGATAAGATTCTCGTAGCTAGGTCACCTCCAAAGCCTCAGACATCACCTAAGTCCGCCAGAGCATCTACAAGCACCGCAGTTCAATCCAGCAGACCAGGAAGGTCACCAACAAAGAAGCCGAGCTTAAAAAGTAGACCGATTGTATACGATCTGTCACCGATCAAGTTTAAGACCCAGTATCAAAGATCTGATTTCCTCAAAGACAATAAGATATCTCCCAAGGCACCAAAGGGAAAGAAAAGTCCAAAGACATCTCCTAGGAGATACTCTTCGGAGAAATCCTCTGGGATGTCATCTTCGCCGGTCTCCTTGTCCAATCGGTTCGAGGCTCTCGAACAAAAATTCAGTATCGGAACACGGACGTCCTCGGCAGAGGACATGGAGTTGGAATCTGCCCACACTGGGCCCCTCCGAAGGAGTGTCGCCTTGTCGTGGCGGAGGGGCTCAGTACCTGAACCAGACGGCCTACTAAGTGTTCTTTCGACTACTGGTGGGCAAGAGGTGAGGGGAAGCTAAGAACATTCCAAACGGGTAGATGAGGCTTGGTAGTCTTGGTCGACAACTCATCTAGGGGAAGAGGACTCCGAAATCAAACTCCCCCAGGGGCTCCTACTACGGTAGGTACGGGTTTGGCGTACACGGGGCCCCGAGCCATACTCTCGATTGGGTTCCTCCAAGAGGTGAGAGGGCACATGCCAAACGCCCAATCAACTTTGGCCCACTTTTGTGTTTGACCTTCCACCTGTTACCTCCCTGTGCACAGTCTGATGGATAACCTACGCGCGGGTTGTAGGAGGATGGGGTGACGCAAGGGGTGACTGAGTAATCGCGTAAGTCCCAGCCCCTGGTTATCATGTAGGATCTGTGTGCGTATCCGCTGATAAAGGTCAGTCCCGGGGAGGGGCCATTGCATGAGCTGATGCACTCCTGAAGGCGATTGGGTCCCTCTGTCTATATATTGGGAGGTGAGACCCTAGGGTGAGCAAGGTCCAGGCCAGGACTCTCACCTAAGCCGGGGTGGCGCCCAGGATGTGAGCATGCCATCGGAGACATTTGCAATGGTGGAGGATATCATCGCCATGAGTTCTTTTAAAACTCAAAAAACAAAACATGCCAAAGTCAGTGAAAAGGAAGTAGCAGAGTTGAGTGGTCCTCGCTACTTAGTGATATCAAGAACAGAGGAAGGTAAAACATTCAGATCGGTGAATCCTTTCGTGATACAGAAGGGTCTCGATAAGATAGCTGGCCCAGTGAAGAACTGCACAAGATCGCGAAACGGCACGCTGCCTGTTGAATCTATTTCAGCAGCACAGGCAGCTACTATTGTAAAAGCCAACATGTTAGCCAGCTATCCGGTGCGTGTAGATATGCACAAAACGTTGAACTCCTCTCGCGGCGTTGTGAACACACGCGCATTGGACGATATGTCCAATGATGAAATTAAGGAGAACCTCGCAGATCATGGTGTAATATCTGTTTTTCGGGTTCAGAGAAAAGATGGAGGCGAATATCTGCCTACCCGTACTCTTTTCCTTACCTTTAATCGGGTGGATCTCCCGCAAAGGATAAAGTAAGTAAGACCTTACATTCCGAGCCCGCTTAGATGTTACAAATGCCAGGGCTTTGGTCATACAAGTGACACGTGCAGTGGTACAGCTACCTGCGTAAACTGTTGAGGCATCTCCCATGACGATGACTGTACCTCACCTCCCAGTTGTATTAACTGCAGGGGAGAGCATCCAGCAAACTCCTGAGAATGTCCGCGCTATATGGAGGAAATAGCTATCCAGGAGATCCCGGTTAGAGAGAAGGTGTCCTTCTCAGAAGCCCGAAAGCTCTTTCGTTTGCGCCAGCCCACTATCCCGAACTCCGGTACCTATAGCTCGATTGCAGCTAAAGCAGTACCATGTCGGGAAATCGCAACTCAAACTAGCGATATAAATGGGGCAACAATCTCAGACAAAATTTTTGTAGCTAGGTCACATCCAAAGCCTCAGACATCACCTAAGTCCGCCAGAGCATCTACAAGCACCGCAGTTCAATCCAGCAGACCAGGAAGGTCACCAACAAAGAAGCCGACCTCGACAAGTAAACCGATTGTATACGATGCTTCACCGATCAAGTTTAAGACCGAGTATAAAAGATCCGATTTCCTCAAGGCAAGCAAGGTTTCTCCCAAGCCATCAAAGGGAAAGAAAAAGCCATCTCCTAGGAGATCCTCTTCAGAGGGATCCTCTGGTATGGCTACAGACCGGCAAATGTCATCTTCGCCGGTCCCCATTAGCAACCGGTTCGAGACACTCGAACCAAAGTTTGCTATGGGAAGACACACGTCCTCGGCAGAGGACATGGAACTAGAATCTGCCCACACTGGAAGACCCCCAGTGCAAAATAGGCGCGAAAAAGCGTCCGAAAAGAACGTCAGCCCAAGAGAGAAAAGGGCTAAATTAGTTCGACAACCGCCTACTCCAAAGTAATGAAGAGTTACCTTGGAATTACCTATCCCATACACAATGCAATATGACTATCCTACAATGGAACGTACGTGGCATTCGAACTCAAAGGCCAGAACTTGAGCTCTTGCTCAAAGAAAATGAACCTCTGGTCGCATGTTTGGAAGAGACTAAGCTACGTCCTCATGACGCTTTCCATCTAAGGTGATACACCCCAATACGGTGTGATGTTACACCAACAGAGGGTGTACCAGTACAAGGCGGCACTATGATGCTTGTTATAGATGACGTGTATATGCAAACTCTACCATTGCACTCTGATATACAATCAGTTGCTGTATGGATTAAACTGCCAAACATACATTTTACCATCTGTAATGTTTATTTGCCTCCGTCCCATGCTCTCGCACATTGATTTAGAAGATCTAGTTTCCCAATTGCCAAAACCGTTTCTGTTGGTGGGAGACTACAATGCGCACCACCCACTTTGGGGTTCAAGTCGCGCTTGTGCGAGAGGTACGCTCATTGCCGATTTCCTGGACAGTCACAACCTAGCTCTCCTCAACACTGGAGAGCCTACATTCATTTCTGACTCTCACAGCCCCACCGAAGGAGTGTCGCCTTGTCGTGGCGGAGGGGCTCATTACCTGAACCAGACGGCCTACTAAGTGTCATTTTGACTACTGGTAGGCTAGAGGTGAGGGGAAGCAAAGAACATTCCAAACGTGTAGATGAGGCTCGGTAGTCTTGGTCGACGACTCATCTAGGAGAAGCGGACTCCGAAATCAAACTCCCCCAGGGGCACCTACTATGGTAGGTACGGGTTTGGCGTACCCTGGGCCCCGAGCCATACTCTCGATTGGGTTCATCCAAGAGGTGAGAGGGCATATGCCAAACGCCCAATCAACTTTGGTCCACTTTTGTGTTTAACCTCCCACCTGTTACCTCCCTGTACACAGTCTGATGGATAACCTACGCGCGGGTTGTAGGAGGATGGGGTGACGCAAGGGGTGACTGGGTATTCGCGTAAGTCCCAGCCCCTGGTTATCATGTAGGATCTGTCTGTGTATCCGCTGATAAAGGTCAATCCCGGGGAGGGGCCATTGCATGAGCTGATGCACTCCTGAAGGCGATTGGGTCCCTCTGTCTATACATTGAAAGGTGAGACCCTAGGGTGAAAATGGTCCAGGCCAGGACTCTCACCTAAGCCTGGGTGGCACCCAGGAAGTGAGCATGCCATCCGAGATATTTGCAATGGTGGAGTATGACATCGCCATGAGTTTTCCAAAAACTCAAAACAAAAAAAATATTAAAGTTTATGTAAAGGAAGTAGCAGAGTTGAGTGGTCCTCGCTACTTAGTAATATCAAGAACTGAGGGAGACAAGAAATTTTTATCGGTGAGCGCATTTACTATACAAAAGGGTTTGGATAACATTGCTGGTCCAGTAAAGTCACGCACTAGATCTCGCAATGGCACGCTCCTGGTTGAAGCACATTCAGCTACCCAGGCAGCTAAGATACTGAAAGCGAATATGCTAGCAAGTTATCCTGTCAGCGTTCAGATGCACAGAACTTTGAACTCCTCGCGCGGCGTGATAAACACCCGCGCATTGGATGATTTAAGCAATGAGGAGATTCAAGAAAATCTTATGGAACAAGGCGTTACTAATGTTTACCAGGTTCAACGCAAACAAGGTGGTGAACTGAGTCCAACGCGTACCCTGTTCCTGACCTTTGATCGGGTAGATCTCCCGCAAAGGATTAAGGCAGGGTTTGAGTCAATCGAAGTTAGGCCGTTCATCCAGAACCCGCTCAGATGTCTTAAATGCCAGCGCTTTGTGCATACAAACGACCTTTTCAAGAGACAAGCTACATGCCCTCAATGTGGAGATGAATTCCACGATGGTGCATGTACAGCAGCTCCGTCATGTGTGAACTGCAGAGGTGAACATCCATCTAGTTCCCGAGACTACCCCCGCTTTGTAGAGGAAAGAGCGATCCAAGAGTTACGGGTTAAAGAGAAGGTGCTTTTCTCAGAAGCCCGCAGGCTCTTGCGTATACGCCAACCCTCTGTTCCAAGGTCCGGGACCTATAGCTCAGTTGTAGCTAAACCGGTACCCAGCAGAGAGATCGCAACGCAGACCAGCGATTTCAATGGGGCAACAATATATGAAAAGACACTTGTAGCCCGTAGCTCTATTCCAAAGCCTTCAACATCAGCACGCACATCTGTGTCAACGTCAACGTCTACAAAATCCGCAAGCGCAAAGAACATCAGCGTTACATCACCATCAAGAGCATCAAGATCAGCGCAAAAAACTAGCAAGCCCGTAGGATATGAAGCCTCTCCGATCAAGTTTAAAAAGAGCTACACAAGGACCGACTTCCTCAAGGAAAATGGTATGTCTAATCCCAGTACATCGAAGGGATGTAAGAGTTCACGAACATCTCCTCGAAGATCTCGAATATTCTCTCCTGGAGAATTTTCAGGGGTGGACTCTGACCGGCGTCTTTCATCTTCGCCGGTCTCCGTGTCAAATCGGTTCGAAGCTCTCGAAACAAAATTCAGTATCGGAACACGGACGTCCTCGGCAGAGGACATGGAGTTGGAATCTGCCCACACTGGGAGACCCCCAGTAGAAAAGAGGCGCGAAAAAGCGCCAGACAAGAATGCCAGCCCAAGAGAAAAGAAAAGAGCTAAGTTAGTTCGACAACCACCTACTCCAAAGTAATGAAGAGTTACCTTGGAATTACCTATCCCATACACAATGCAATATGACTATCCTACATTGGAACGTACGTGGAATTCGGACTCAAGGGCCAGAACTTGAGCTTTTGCTCAAAGAATACGAACCTCTGGTTGCATGTTTGCAAGAGACTAAGCTGCGTCCTCATGACGCTTTCCATCTAAGGCGATACACCCCAGTACGGTGTGATGTTACACCAGAAGAGGGTGTTCCGGCACATGGCGGCGCTATGATAATTGTGAGAGATGACATATATTTGCAATCTGTACCAATACAGTCTGATATCCAATCAGTTGCAATAAGGATTGTACTGCCAGACATCCATTTCACCATCTGTAATATATGTTTGCCTCCGTCCCATGACCTCTCGCACATTGATTTAGAAGATCTAGTTTCCCAGTTGCCAACACCGTTTCTGTTGGTGGGAGACTTCAATGCGCACCACCCACTTTGGGGTTCAAGTCGCGCTTATGCGAGAGGTAAACTCATTTCCGATTTCTTGGACAGTCACAACCTAGCTCTCCTCAACACTGGAGAGCCTACATTCATTTCGGACTCCCACAGCACCTTCTCCCACCTTGATCTTGCAGTTTGTTCACATCAGTTGGCAGTCTCCTTACAATGGAATGTCATCTCTGATTTACACTCTAGTGACCACTTCCCATGTCTTATTAGTCTCTTGACGCAACATACATATTCCACACGTATGCCCAGATGGGGTTTGGACCATGCCAACTGGAACCTTTACACCCAGTTGGCTGCCTTTACGTACAACGAGCACCACTCAGTAAATAATTTGGCGCAGCATCTCAGGGAGACGATTCTCTCTGCTGCTGAACAATCGATTCCGCGGTCGACTACACACCCCCGTTGACTTCCCGTCCCCTGGTGGACGGAAGAATGTCGGAATGCCATTCGTGCTCGAAGGCGTGCACTTAGGGTTTTCCAACGTCACCCTACTTTGGGAAACCTAATCGAAAACAAGAAAATGCGCGCCAGGTCCAGACAAGTCATTAAGGATAGCAAAACGTCATCATGGAGCAAATTTGTAGCTTCATTTAACCGATACACACCTTCCTCGGTTGTGTGGGATAGATTAAGGCGTGTTGCAGCTAAAACGACCCAAATACCAATAGCGGGACTAAAAACAGCCACAGGTGCTGTTGTTGATTCATTTGAAGTGGCCAATACCTTTGGCAGTGCTTTCGCACAAGTGTCTAGCTCGGAAAACTACTCCCCTGCGTTCCTTCCAATTAAAACTCAGGTGGAATCTCAAGGCTTCTCGTTTCGTTCTAGAAACGTAGAAGATTACAATCGCCTTTTCACCATGGCGGACCTGGAGCATTCCCTGAAATCTTCGCGATGTTCAGCACCAGGACCGTACGGTATTCATGTACAAATGTTACAACGGCTCTCTCCTGAAGGTAAGGCATTCCTGCTCGAGGTCTATAATCGTGTTTGGGTTGACAGTATACTCCCAGAAAATTGGCGGGAGGCCAGCGTTATTCCCATATTGAAGGCTTGAAAGCACCGTCATCTTCCCTCCAGCTATCGTCCTATTTCCCTCACCAGTTGCGTTTGCAAGGTGATGGAACGCATGATCAATGGACGATTGGTATGGTGGTTAGAAAGTCGTAACCTACTGACTAACATCCAGTATGGTTTTCGACGACGCCGTTCAACTGTTGACCATCTTGTGTCAATATCGACACAGATAATGGACGGCTTTATGAAGAACTGTCAAACCGTTGGCATATTTTTCGATCTTGAGAAGGCTTATGATAGGTGCTGGCGAGCAGGGATTCTACGTTCCCTGTATGCCTGGAACATACGTGGACGCCTACCACTTTTCATTCAGGAGTTTATGAAGGACCGCTTTTTCCGAGTAAGGGTCGGCTCGGTTTTTTCTAATTCTTTTGTTCAGGAGGAGGGAGTACCTCAGGGTTCGGTGCTAAGTGTCACGCTCTTCGCTATAGCAATTAACTCCATCTGGAAATGTGTTCCACCTGGAGTTTCGTCATGCCTATTCGTAGAAGACTTCGCTGTCTATTGCGCTTCTCAGCGCACGGCGTTCTTACAACGGTACCTGCAGCAATGTTTGGACAAGCTTAGAGAATGGAGCGTGAGAAACGGCTTCCGTTTCTCAACTGAGAAGTCAATCTGCGTTAATTTCTGGCGCCGTAGGAGACGATTACCACCTTCGCTCCGATTTGGTCCAGATGAACTTCCCTTCGCAGAAGAGACGCGCCTCCTGGGTTTGATCTTGGACAGGAAGCTTAGTTGGTCGTCGCATATTGCACAGCTAAGAGCGAGATGTGACCGTTCCCTAAATATTATGCGAGTACTGAATGGCAAATGGTGGGGAGCGGATCGAACAATTTTGTTGCGAATATATCGCGCATTAGTCCGATCCAAGCTAGACTATGGGTGTATTGTTTATTCCTCAGCACGACCAACTCTGTTGACAAGATTAGACGTCGTGCACAATAGGGGTGTTACGTATTACACGTTAACAAACTAAATGAAGTGTAATTTCATTTAATTATGGTGAAAACTTTATAAAATCTAAACACAAATAACTCTCGGCTTCTGATCAACAAAATCTTTATTTGCGTCCTTAGCAACAAACAACAAAACGTCGCTTCTCGTTTGCAAAGAGAATACAATCTAACACACAACATTCTCCCACCTTGCAATTTTGGAACTTCAAAAAATTGCAACACGAGAGGCTCATTCATAAAATCTTGCAGGGCGCCTCACTAATCTCCCACTACGAGTAGACAATATGTCTCTGCACTGTGAGGTCCCATTGAGATCTTCTCTCTGTTCTGAGGAATCAGTCTTCGGGGTAGTCTCCTCAGATAATTGTGTACATCACTCTAAGGGAACCAAACGTTGAACAGGACGCATTATAATTCCATTCTTTGTTCTAACCCTTACAACACGAGTTCGCCCATCCTTTCCAGGCAGGAGTTCCTCAATTACTCCGAGCGGCCACTCAAGTCTCTTCAGGTTGTCTGCTTCAACTAATACAACATCCCCTTTCTTCACGTATTCATGCTGGTTCCGCTTGAGCAGTAACTGTCCAAGGTACTCTCTACGGAATCGCTGACGCAGTGTATTTCTTAACTTCAGACAATATGCTGCCCTTCTTTTAAGTCGGTCTTCATCTATCTGATCAAGATCTGCTACACCTATTTCTTGAACCTCCTGTAAAAACAGGGCGGGCGTGATAGGCCTTAGGTCATGAGGATCTTCAGTTTCTGCAGTCAGAGGGCGGCTGTTAACAAGGGCTTCACACTCACATAGCAGAGTCAGTAATTCCTCAATAGTTAGGCACGATTTCCCAAGGACCTTACGCAGGGCATCTTTCACAAGTCCAATCAATCTCTCCCACCACCCACCCCACCAGGATGCTGTGGGTGGATTAAACTTCCATGTGATACGTTGGATGCTGCTATACACTTCTATTTTATGCCAGTCAAGTTTAATCATCATATTATGGGCACCTCTAAAATTCGTTCCATTATCACAGAAGATTGTGGAAGGCCTTCCTCGGCGTGAAACAAACCTTCGTAAACCTTGAAGAAATGAATCTGTGGATAGTGACGTAAGCAGTTCCAAATGTATAGCACGATAAACTGCGCATGTGAACAGGCAAATCCATACCTTCTGACCATCCTTCACAAATAATGGGCCAGTTAAGTCAACACCAACAATTTCAAAAACCTTTGCATCTCTCACACGATCTTTTGGTAGAGGTGGCGTAGTGACCTTCAGTCGTTCTCTCTTGTACCTCCTACAGATGGCACATCTTTGTATGGTTGACCTCACAATCCTTCTTCCATTTAGGATCCAAAATTTCTCTCTGAGAATACCCAACAGAGTCTGTGGTCCAGTATGTCCATGTCGAACATGAACATCATAAATCAGTCGCTGAACTACAGGACTGTCTGCCGGTAAGACAGCACGTTGTCGGAATTCTGGGATGTCATCTCTCTCAATTATTCCTGTCTTCACTCGCAGAATGCCATGTTCATCCAGGAATGGCACCACTGATGTAAGTTTCTGATCCTCAATTCTATGGAAATGCTGTCTCTGAATCAACTTAATCACTGTTTTTTCACTCTCTTCTATCTCTGAACATGTAAGTTCTCCTCGCTGTGGACTTGTAGACTTACAGTTTGAGACGAATCTTTTAATCCATCCAATGAACCTCACTATTTTCTCAAATCGAGAAAAATATTTGTAGTACCAGTCTGAGTCCTGTGAATTTTCCGATACCAAGAGAACTGTAGCGGATTTTCGCCTCTCAAGCACGATTTCTTCTACATTTACGCTACAACAGTCTGTAGGCCACTCATTCATGGGACGGTATAGCCAGGATGGTCCCTCCCACCATTTTGACGCCAGGAGTTCTGCTGTTGTACATCCCCGGGTAGACAGGTCAGCAGGATTCAGCACACCTGGTACGTGTCTCCAACATTCCTTTTGTGTCAGTTGTCTGATCTCTCGAACTCTGTTCTCAACAAACACTGACCACAGAACTTCTCGTTTTATCCATGCCAATACTGTTGTCGAATCGGTCCACAAATAAACATCTTCAACATTAATATCATTTTTTATAGATGATAACAAACGTGTATTAATTGTAGCTGCCATTAATTCAAGACGCGGAATAGTAGGTCGAGGCAGTGGAGCCACCCTCGATTTCGCTTGGAGGAGTTGAACACGAACTCCTGTCTCGGTGCATGCCCGCAGAAATATCACTGTTGCGTAGGCATCTCGACTGGCATCACAAAAAGCATGCAGGCTGCAATTCAGATGTGTCTCTGGAAGCCTCCTAGGAGTCTGTAGTCTACTGATTTTTTCCAGTGCAGTAAGCCACCTTTTAAACTTAGTTAAGATTTCCTTAGGTATCTCAGCATCCCAGGAATATTTATGCAGTTCTTGGAGCAGTAGCTTAGGCAATAACAAAACCGGAACTGCAAATCCAATTGGATCGTAAACCTTGTGTACAACTGACAGCATCACTCTTTTCGTTATCTTCTCTGGTGACAGTTCCTTTAGGTGATCACAGTTTAAACTAAGAGTATCGTCCGCACGATTCCATCGTATTCCCAGAACAGACGACATCTTATCCTCACCTTCATACACAATATACGAGCTCTCCCACCCTCTAAGCTCAAATTGGTGACGAGCAAGAACATCTTGGGCAACTCTAATGAACAGTTCTAGTTCACCTTCATTCGAAACACTTGTTACACAGTTGTCGACATAAAAGCTCTCTTTCAGTTCTTCAATAATGCCAGTGGTTAAAATATCTTCATTTTCCCGTGCATCTTTCAAGGCATTTTGCAAGAGATGTTCAATTACAGCTCCCAGCAGAAAAGGGCTCGATGTCACTCCGAAAACTACTCGTTTGTGTCGGTATGTTCTGATTTTATCTTTTCCCCATAGGAATCTCAGAAAGTCACGATCTTCAGGTGCCACGGAAATCTGAAGAAAGGCTTTACGAATATCAGCAATAACACCAATTTTTTTCTTCCGGAACTTGATGAGGAGAGAAGGAATAAGCTGAATCACATTTGGGCCCTTTTCTAAACAGTCATTTAGAGAAGGACTATTACCCTTTCTTGCCGAGGCATCAAAGACTGGTCGAATAGGTGTTGTTGATGAATTCTTGATAACAGGTCGATGAGGCAAGTAGTGACCACAAATGTCTGTCTCAATGGCTGGAATTTCTTCTATTATTCCTTCATCTAGCCAACATTTAAAAACTTTATCATATTCTTCTAAGTATCCACTCGCTTCCAGTTTTCTTCTAGTAACTTCCAGTCGTTTTGCTGCTAAGTCGTATGCAGAATCCAAAGGTAGATTATCATTCAACCAAGGAAGCTGAACTTCATACCTTCCATCTTCGTTTATCTTTACTGTTTCGATGAAGTTCCTCCTTGCTTGTTCCTCCAGCTGGTGTTTGTTCCTTTCTATTATTGGATCCTGTATTCCTAGCACGTCCAATTCCCATAGGTTGCAGATCTTTTCTAGGTTGAGTAGAATGGGTGTTGTGTCACTCTGCTTACTTGGTATGAACACGTCTTGACCGAATACAGTCCACCCTAAAGCAGTCTTCATAGCAGTCAACCCTCCTACTCTTTTGCACTCGTCGGAGAGTACCGATCCCAAGAAGTCTGCACCAATAAGAATCTCGATATCTTTATTCTCTCCTACATCCAGATGAATAAGTCTTAGCTCCTTCACTTGCTCTGCTGTAAGACGAGGTACATGAGTACAAATAATATGCTGACCAAGGGCAGTTAATTCTAACTGATTAGAATTATCTAAATTCTGAAGGACAACCTTAAATACTTTGTGTTCTACTGCCGATTCGGTCCGACCTCCAAAAACAGAATGATTCAAAGTGATCTTCTGAGTTGCTTTAAGTCCTATTCTCGACGCTAAATCTTCTGAGATATATGAATGTTGAGATGCTGAATCCAGAAGAGCACGCACAACTTCTACCTTATATCCAAAAACTATTTTAACTATGATTGTCTGGAGGTACACACAAGAATAATTAATACAAAAATTAGTAACTGACTTCGATTTTAATTCTGCCTGTCTTTCTTCTTGTAATTTCTTTTCGGAGATATCACACATGATTGGAAGTGCTGTCGTTTACAGACATTACACGAGAGACGCATGTGACATCTTCTAGCAGTATGTCCAATCTTGAGACATTTAAAACAGGCACCTTTCTTTGACAACTTTGTCTTCTTTTCTTCAGATGTCATCCTTTTAGCCTGTGGACACCCCGACGACAAATGGTTCTCTTCACCACAGAAAACACAGACACTTAATACTCCTAGAGTTGCCACTAAGCCCTGTGCACTAGGAGTTGGACATTTCTTCAAATATTTTACATTCTTCATTGTATCAGTTACACTAGCGTTACTAATCTTCCTCGTAAGTTGCAGGTACTCGTCAATTTCCACTTCAGATTTCAAAACCTTTAGAATATTTTTCAGTTTCTCCTGGGACCCATATTCTCGCATATTTTCTTCTTTTCTTTGCCAAATGCGGATAAGTTCATCACTTAAACATGACTCCACTAGAGGGAACAATAATGCAGCGTAGTTGTCTGTTGTTAATCCCATTGTTTCTAAGGACCTGACATTAACCTCAATCTTGTCATACAAAACTGGAAGCGGCGGCTTTTCTGTCACTAGATTAATTATATCCCTCACATAAATTTCTATTAGCAAGTCTCTACGTCCATAGCGCTCTTCTAATAGTTGTACAGCTTTAAAATAATTCTCGGCAGTCGGGGGAAATCCATTTACCAGCTCGTAGGCTCTCGTGCCTGGGGTCATAGATTCTCTTAAATACAGGATTTTTTCTACGTCCTGTAATTCATTACTTTTATGAATTCTCTTAAACTGTGCCCAGAATGGTAGCCATTGCTTAATATCTCCCGAGAATTTGACAAGTGACAACTTCGGCAATTTCGTGAGCAATCTGCTGGATTGGGACGTAACTGACCTCACAGAAGAAGCATCACACTGCACTTCAGCTCTTACAGACTTTTCATACTCACATTTAGCTATTACCCACTTGTCACGGTATGCTTCTATTTCTTCGAACTCCGTGGCTTCATCTTCAACTTCGCGAACACTGCAAGCGTCACGGATTCGTTCATCAAGTGCGAATAATCTATCAGCTTTGTCTTCAAGGATCTTAAAACATGTTAAAATATCTTCATGTACTATATTGACTTCCTTGATCTTGCTCTGAAATGCATTATAAGCTCGAGAAAACGAACGGCGTAATTGTGTTCTTTCTCTTTTTAACGAGATCACTTCCACCATTTTATTACGCATGTCTATATTTCGTGTTTTCTTTTCACCAATTAAAATAACTGCACAACCAGTCCTGTCGAGGTCGCCAGATGTTACGTATTACACGTTAACAAACTAAATGAAGTGCAATTTCATGTAATTATGGTGAAAACTTTATAAAATCTAAACACAAATAACTCTCGGCTTCTGATCAACAAAATCTTTATTTGCGTCCTTAGCAACAAACAACAAAACGTCGCTTCTCTTTTGCAAAGAGAATACAATCTAACACACAACAAGGGGCATCCGCATTGCAACAGGAGCTTTTCCAACAAGCCCAGTGGTGATCCTTTACGCCGGGTCCGCAGAACCTCCTCTGCTATACCGGCGTGAGATTCTCCTGGCATATTATGGTTGTGCGCTTAGGTGTATGCCTAAGCACCCAACGTTCGCTTCTTTTTTCCCCACTACGCTAAGAGAGCGATATAGAAATAGCACCCTTAGTCCTAAGCCTGCGGGGTTCCGTTTCCAAGAGCTTCTAATGAAGCTTGGAGTGGAACGGCCTAGGATGTTCGCCAAGGGCGAGAGACTTTACCCCCCTTGGCTCTCTGGTACGACCTATGTAGATCTTGGGATGACCATACACCAGAAGTCCACGATGCCTATTTCAAGTATCCGTACGTGTTTCTTAGAATTTTTGTCAGGCTACACTGACCGTCGATATATTTACACCGATGGATCAAAGAGCACCAACGGTGTTGGATGTGCTTATGTTTATGGAACCGAACCATCTACATTCGGTTTTCCAAATAGCACTTCCATTTTTACTGCGGAGCTTTATGCAATTTATCGAGCCGTTTTGTATGTGCGCCGTCGTAAATTAGGTGACTGCTTGATTTTGAGCGATTCCCTTAGTGCACTGCAGAGCCTTTGTCAGTTGTACAATCCCCACCCTATTGTACAACGTACCCAGGATGCCCTCCATGTTTTACACGCTTCTGGTGTTGACGTGGTGTGTGCATGGATTCCTGGTCACGTAGTTTGCCGGGGAATGAAATGGCAGATTTAGCAACAAAGACGGCAACTACAGAACCTAGTATTACCATCTCACGTGTTACTTCGGAAGACTTTAGACTTGAAGTGCGGAGAGCGGTGCTGTCGTCCTGGCACGACGAGTGGTCAGCTCTCCGCGGTAATAACCTTAGAGAAGTGAAAGAACTTCCGATAAACTGGGTAACTTCTTGTCGCACATCTCGTCGCGAGGAGGTTAGTTTGGCTCGATTAAGAATAGGGCACTGCAATTTTTCGCATGGTTACCTATTTAAAAGGGACCCTGCGGCTCTATGTCCGCTGTGTGACAACCTTTTGTCGGTTCGCCACGTGCTGCTAGAGTGTTGCTCTCTAGCGCACCTTCGGGATTCTCTGCAGCTGCCTGCCAGACTTGCAGAGGTCCTAGCGGACGACAAAACAGCTGTTGATAGAGTTTTTAATTTTTTAGCGGAGTGTAATATCAGTTTTAGGATTTAAAAATTTTAAGTATCTGTTTCTGATTTTGGACATATTTATCACCTTGTTTCATATCTGGCTATTGCTACTGCTTTTTACCTTTGTATATTTTTCTTGTTGCTAGTATTTTTATTTTTTGAGCGAAATTTATATCTGGCTATTGCCATGAATCTTTTAAGGGCGCTGATGACCTAGAAGTTGAGCGCCCTTAAACCAAATCAAATCGAATCACCAGCACCGCCACCACCACACCCCCACCCCCACCACCGCCATTACCACCGCCACCGCCGCCACCACTACCTCCATTGCCACTACCACCACCATTGCTACCGCCACCACCACCACCATCACCATCACCACCACCACCGCCGCCACCACCACCACCGCCGCCGCCACCACCACCGCCACCATTATGTCACACAATATTTACTATAATATTTAGCATAAGGTTTATCAATGTGATGCAACTGTGTTGCTGTAATGAAGATTGATTTCAACGAATAAAATATGTAGTAATTTTACTGCTTTTTTTCAGAGGTTTAGTACTCAACTGCTTGATTCTGAAGATATAGTTACATCTATGCAAAATATTTCTTCTTCGGCTTTAAGAGACAATGCTTTAAAAGATCTTGCACGAATAAATAAGACCCTAAGTACTTCTTCTACCAGTTCTACTGTGTTGGAAACAAGGAAAAGTAAGAGAGTTTCAACCGCTGCCTCATTAACTAAAAGGAAAAGTGGCAGGAAATCCAGCAGAAAAATAGGCTCAGCAGATAGTATGAATGAATATTCTGATGGTAAAGGTTACGAATATATTGTTTTCTATGTATAAATTTAAACGATTAAGTAAACCAAGATTCCATAAACATATATTTTATGTATTTTGTCTAGATGATATTCTAAAACATCACTGGATATTGGAACCACAAGAGAAACTGTTGTGGAAAATAAAATGTGAACCACCTGAACTTGGAGATTATTCTCAAGAATATAACATAGAAACTACTACATGGAAAAAATGCTATACTGTAACAGCAAAGGCTCTTGTATGTCTACCATCGTTTGTAATGTTCCCAGAGGAAATATTTCCAAAGGTATGGAATTTTAACCTATCTTAACTTACATTTTGTAATATAACGAGTCAGGAAAGGAGCTGATGTGTTTCTTTTGTCCTGCAAATAATTGTTGTAAATAATTGTTGTACATAAAGCTTATGCATACAAGGTAGGTTTCATTTAACTGATAAAATTCTGTTGCAAAGGAGCAAATAAGCTTCTGTTAGTATTATTTATACTCATATTTGAAGAATAAGAGGAGCCTTCAAGAATAACCTCCGATCATAATTACTTACTGAACAGTCAAGAGATTGACAAGCTTACGCCTACTGATAGATATGACGGTCATAAAAGAACTGAAGGGGTGGTTTGGTTTCTTTTTTCAGAACCCTTTCATATGCACATTTTAAACACTTGGTAAAACAAAGACAAACGCTTCAGTTTTGAAACAAATGAAGATGTATTATAAAAACCTTGAACAAATCCAATTTACGTAAATTCACATTAATCAACCTAATCTTTGTGTACTTTATGTTTGCAGTTTCAGATAATTATTCCTCAATAGGTTAATTGTTACAAAAACTATTAGTTAACACATTCCTCAAACAGAGTGTTAAGTTACAGCGCCTATTGTTTAACGCAACCCCTTTATTACAATAGGAGCTGTCTCAACCAGCTCAATTTGTGAGTCTTTACGCCTAATCGGCAGAACCTCCTCTGCAATATCAGCTTAAGGTACTATTAGCAAATTATGGCTTTGGGATTAAACGTATTCCTGCGCACTCAATGCATGTTTCCTTTTTCAACAACTTGCTGGGAAAATATGTTAGAAACAGCCCAAACCAGCAATGCTCAAGTACCGGCAGGAAAGGGGAGTTTAAAGTAATGGAGAGTAACATGAGTTTGAGAATTTAAAACTTTAGAGAACAAGTTTTTATACTCTGTTAACATCTTTATCACTTTTTTAATGCTGGCCTTTGACTTTTCTTTTGCATATTTATGTATATTTTCCTTTTTAGTAGTAATTTTAGTTTTTATTGAAGTTTATTTCTGGCTTCTGCCATAAATTATTTTAAGGGTGCCGATGACAGGATAGCTGAATACCCTTAAACCTACATCTCCTCTTCCTCCTTAACCCGCTGGGACTGAACATCGCAATTATCCGTGGTTACTGACCACTGGCGGCACTGCGCCGTCATTCTTACGTACAGGAAATCAAAGGCATATATATTAAAATTCTACCCCTGACTAATCCACATGATGTCTCTGAAAGTAACTATTTTTTGGGCATGATTTAGGTTTCACAAGTTCTTCAATGTAAGACTTGAAGTTTTCACTGCGATGATTATTGATTAAAACTTCTCGGGTTACCAGCCGTGTGATGATGAAGTTGCTCGAGCTTGCGGCCATCTTAACTCTATGGCCTTCATCAGGAAGTGAATTAAAGTTATAGACGGGCAGGTATATATACTCTCCATGCGGTGGGCGGGGCCACGTGGCGCGGGCCATGGAGAGTATATATATATATATATATATATATATATCCCTGCCCGACTATGGCTTTACTTCACTTCCTGATAAAGGCGATAGAGTTAAGATGGCCGAAAGCTCGAGCAACTTGAACATCACACGCCTGGTAACCCGAGAAGTTTTAATCAATGATCATTGCCGTGAAAGCTTCAAGTCTTACGTCATAACCTCTACGGGGAGGAAATATACAGCGGCCTGCGCCGGATTGAACGTCTACAGAAAAAGAGGGCAAGTAGTCTCTCCACATTAACCTTTCTTCCCAGATGCCGCGATCAAGCCATTATTCCGAATTTTGTCAGAATTCACCATCATATCAACTCCGGCCGGGCACAACGCATCCTGAGACGCGCCAGACTTGCTCTGGTAAGGGAAAGAATACATAACGTCTACATAGACTCCGTGTCCAGGGAGCTTTTTAGTTTGCATCTTAAAATCTACAGGCAGCTACGTCCATTCGATTTGGAGTGGATAGTTAACTCGATTGTTGCCCAATACTCTGAACAGAAGCATAGATCATCCACCAGACAGCTCCAGAAATTCCAAAGGCTATCGCCAATACCGCAACACCATTCAAACTTGGACGCCTTCAGGCTAGTGGTCAATCTATCCAATCATGAACTGGACGAAGCTACGCTGTCCATCCTTTGTAAAGGACGGAATTTTGCCCCAGTGCCCAAAGCACTGCAGGTTAATGACATCGTCAGCGGTGTTAAACAAGCCAGCCAAGGTCTACCTCCAGATATTAGGGAGGAAGTGCGCCATGAGGCAAATATGTCTATCGCCAAGTCAAAGAAGCCCAGGAACAACCTTTCTGTGGCGGAATACAGCTCACTCTCCACATTGAAGCAGAATCATAAATTAACAGTACTCCCAGTAGACAAAGGCAATATCACTCTAGTTTTGGAAGCGACCAATTACCATGAGAAGATTCTTGCCGCACTTGCCGATCCTGCTCACAGAAAAATCAATAAGGATCCCACTAACAAGATCACACGGACTACACGACAACTTATTAAGGCATCCAGTCTACCTCCTGAAGTCAAGAAGATTGCTACTTCATCTTACTCTGTGCCACCAAGACTATACGGACTGCTCAAGGTGCATAAGGCAGGGGTTTCGCTCCGTTCAATAGTGAGCGCGATTGGTGCACCAACATACTACCTTGCCAAACAACTGACGGGCATGCTTACCCCACTGGTGGGTACTTGTGAACAACATGTGAGGAACTCTGTGGAGTTGGTAAAAATCATTAAAAATCTGCAAATGAACCCATCGGACCTACTAGTCAGCTTTGACGTAGTTTCACTTTTCACTAGGGTCCCCCTAAACGAAACGTTAAACCTACTATCTGAACATTTCTTCGAACATGTGCTAAAGTCCACGTATTTCACGTACCATGGTGAATTTTATGAACAGACGGATGGAGTGGCAATGGGTTTACCGTTGTCTCCCGCCGTAGCTAACTTTTATATGGAACATTTCGAGCATAAAGCCCTACAATCGGTCCTACTCAAGCCCAACGCATTTTTCCGATACGTAGATGACACATTCGTAGTTTGGCAGTACGGTGAAGAAGTTCTACAAGTCTTTCTTTCGCACATCAACAGTATTCACAACATCAAATTTACTATGGAGGTTGAGAATCAGGGGTCCCTTCCTTCCTTCCTTCCATCAAAATTCACAAAAAACAAGATGGTACATTGGAACATAGTGTCTACAGAAAAGCCACACACACAGATCGTTATCTGGACGCACACAGCCATCACCATCTGGCCCAGAGGAGAACCGTCCTCACCACCTTATATCATCGTGATTACGACATTGCAGACGAAGAACACAGATCTCAAGAATTAAGCCACCTAATAGACACGTTTAAAAAGAATGGGTACACAAGCAGGGAGATACACCAGGCACACCGGAAAGTTAAGAACCATGTGGACCACACCAAGGACAGAAACAACACAGAAGAAAAACCCAAAGGGAAGGCTCTCATTCCATTTTATAGCATGGTATCAAACAAAATTGCACATATTCTTAAAAGACATCACATTAAGACGATATTTTTGCCACCAAGGAAGTTGAGGCAATATATGAAGCCCATGAAGGACAACCTGGATTTAAAAACCCCTGGCGTATACAAAATCCCATGCCAATGCGGGAAATTTTATACAGGACAAACAGGCCCTACGTTAGAAGAGAGATGCGCGAAACACAAGCGTAATCTGAGACTGCTTCAACCTGAGAAATCAGCGGTGGCTGAGCACAACCTTGATTATGATCATATAATTTTGTTTGACGAGATCACGATTTTGCACCGTAGGAACCGTTTTTATGACAGGCTGGCAAAAGAGGCGATTGAGATCAAATTGGAACCAAATAATTTCAATAGAGACAATGGCCTATGACTCAGCTCTGCATGGACTAGGACATTAAAAAACTACAGGCCTTCCATCTCTCCGTCGGACCAATCATAAGACACAGCGCTCCCATTGACCCGCACCACGTAGTCCGTCGGACCAATCACAAGACAAAGCGCTCTCTCGGCCCGTGTGCATGTAGGGCGGGGTTCCCGCTAATGAGACGGTATAGTCCCCGCCCCTTCACGTTCTGGGTGCGGCTGTGCCAGCTTGGGTGTTTGGCGTTGAAGTCACCTGCAATGCAAACCCTGTGGTGTAGGTTCAGGAGTGCCGTTATGTCCACTTCATAGAAGCGCCCATCCGGAGGATCATATACCACTACAAGTACCACGTCGCTACCGCCTAAGGATAGCCTTATGGCGGTTGCCTCTAGGTGTTGTAGCGGAGGAATGGTAACAGGAATGTGTTTGAGATTGTTCTTTATGAAAATGGCAGTACCACCGCCCTGTCGGCCGACCCAATCAGACCGATGGGCGACGTAACTTGGCATCTGAACTGTACACCGGCGTGCAAGTGTGTTTCTCAGACCATAAGGATATCAATCCCATGGCTGTCTACAAACTCTAACAGGCCTGGTCTGTGCTATCTAACTCCATTTGCGTTCCAGAACGCAGCCCTAAATGAACGCACATTTCTATGCGCCATTTAAGAGCTTATGGAGTTAGCGTAGAGTTCCTTGGCTGTTTGAAGCACTATGAGGTGCTTCTTCACAGCCGATAGTTCGGGGTTGAGGATTTGTTCCCTGCAGCGCCGTAGAATGGGGAGGGAACGTTGTACGAGGTCCGCAAACAAAGTTGCCAGTTCAATAAACTCTGCCATGTCCTCTGAGCCAAAGGCGTCTCCCAAGACTTGTGAGTGAGTGCTTATTCGTCGTGTCGTGGTGGTCCTATTTACTGAGCCAGTCTGTGATGACGGGCCAGCGCTGATTTGCTGCGCTGCTGCTGTTACCTGGTTGGCTGAAGCTGCTGTTGCCTGATTGGCTGGTGCACTCTGTGGTGCATCCCGAGCTGGGGCTGTTGGTTGGGAAGTTGGGCAACACTTTTGTTACCTGCCTCCACCATGGCTGTTTCTGGCTCTGCACTTACAGTCACATGAGCCTTTCTCCCCTTCCTCCTCTTTTTAGCAGGACGTTTGTCCTTTGGGGCAACACTGGGGGGTGGCACTGAATGTTCTGTGCCCACCTTTGGGGTGACGCTTGGGACTGGCATTGTCTTTTGACTGACAACCTGGTTTGGTGGGGTTGTCTCTGCAGTCTCGGCCTGTACTAGAGCACTTTCGTGCCCCGACATTGCCTGTGCAAAGGACACCCCCTGTCGGATCTCTGGTACTTTCCCCTGTCTTCCTTGCATGATTGCAAGTCGCTTCGGGCAACCGCGATAGATGCCTTTGTGGCTCCCGTCGCAGTTAGCGCACTTTTTATTATCCACTGGTGTCGTGCAATCCTTCACCAGGTGCCTCTCACAAGCATGGCTCGAGTGGTGAAAGCCAAAGCAATTATAGCATTGGGCTGGTCCCTCCCTGCTGTGGTAGGGCTCAATGGTGACCCTCGTATTGTACAAGTGGCTCACCTGGTCGATTTTTGGGGTTCCCTCCCCTTGCTTGTCAACTACCACTAAAAATAGAGGCAGGGGTACCTTGGTGGGTTTCCCCTCCTTTTCCTTTGTGGTGGTTAGTTGCACCACGGAGCTCGGTTTGATTCCGTGTTCATCCTGTAGGCCGTCACGGATATCCTGGGGGTCTGTCTCTGAATCAAGACCCCTGATCACTCTGCGAACCACGTGGGGACGCTGAAGCGAGTAAGTGTGGAATTTGATTCCACACTCCTTCAGTGCCCCCCTTGTGGCCGTGTGGTCGTCAGAGGTGGTGGTTCTGATGACCACCCGCCCTGGATGCCGGGTTGCCTAGAAATTGGCCTTTAACCGCCGTCTGAGTTCCTTCATAACCTTTACATGGTTCGGGAACGGATCGGACACAACCGGCGGGATTCTACCCTCCTTTTGTGAGGCCTGGTTTGGGGCGAGCGCTGCAGGTTCAGATGATGGTGAAGGAGGAGTCCCTTCCAGCTTCGAACTGGAAGGTCTCCTCCTAGGACTCTGCACTACAACGAAGCCGTCGTCATCCGGCAGTGTAGGTGCTGGGACAGGGGTCACAGGTACTGGTGGCGGTGTGAGAGGGACGATCATACTGACCTCGTGGAACAAGCAGTAGAAGACTTCTTAGAAGTCGGACCTGCGGGCCACGAGGATTTCCACATCCCGATAGTTAACCCTCGCGAGGTAACTAACACCATCCAAAACCTAAAACCTAGAAAAGCCCCTGGGCAAGACCGTGTAACAGCGGGAATGCTCCAGCACCTTCCCTTTAGAGCCGTGATGCACTTGACTCGGATCTACAGCGCGTGCCAAAGCATGCGCCATTTTCCGGAACTCTGGAAGAGGGCGCGTGTGGTATGCGTGTTGAAGCCGGGCAAGAATCCGATCTTTCCTTCTAGCTACCGTTCCATCAGTCTCCTACCAGTTATCTCGAAAGTTTTCGAAAATATATATTCTGTTGTTTAACGACGCTGTCAATTGCCAGGATCACACCAGCGTCGCCGGTGTGCCGGAATTTTGTACCGCAGGAGTTCTTTTACATGCCAGTAAATCTACTGACATGGAGCTGTCGTTTTTAAGCACACTTAAAAACCATCGGCCTGGGCCGATTTGAACCCGCGACCTTGGGAATAGTACGAAAAGTTTTAGAGAAACTGTTCCTGACCCGCCTTAGATCTCTTTTAGAGAAAACAGGCCTCCTCCTGGAACATCAGTTTGGTTTTCGTTTTGACCATTCCACAACCGAGCAACCACTGCTTACCAGGATAGGGCCAAAACGGTGGCAGTGTTGCTTGACGTGGAAAAGGCGTTCTGTACCACCTGGCACGAAGGGCTTATCTACAAGCTGATACAGCACGAAATCCCCCCTCCATACATTTACTTGGTGGCTAGTTTCCTACAGGAACGTAGCTTCCGAGTGAAAGTGGAGGGTTCATTTTCCCGAGAAAGGCTCATTGGCGCAGGGGTTCCCGAGGGCAGTGTACTGTCACCGGCACTCTTTAATGCTTACATGGCCGATCTCCCAACGCACCCCAACACTCACATCTTTCAGTATGCGGACGATCTTATGATCTTCGCAACTAACAAGAACCCGTGCTACAGCTACCGTCAAGTACAAGCCCACCTCTGTGCCATCAGTAGATGGTGCGAGAACTGGCGCATGTCTATTAACCCGGAGAAAAGCTCTGCGATTCTCCTGGCCAACACGCTGGTAAACCGCCTCCCGCAGGACCTCGTGCTTCGACGCCGTCGGATCCCCTGGGTCACTACGGCGAAGTATCTCGGGGTCACGTTGGACCGGCGGCTAACGTATAGGCATCACGTCAGGGGCAAAGTACTACAAGGTCACGGAGCCCTCCGGCAGTTTTATCCAATGCTCAGCTCCAAAACCATGCCTATTCGCCTGAACCTCCAGCTGTATTGTGCGATTATCCCGCCTCTGATCCTGTACGGATGTGAGATCTGGGGAGTGGTGGCAAAGTCCACCTTCATCAGACTCCAGACGTTGCAGAATCGGGCATTAAGGATGATCTACGATACTGGTTGGAGATTTCCTACCCACATCCTTCACGAACATTTCGGCATCCCGTACATTGTCGACGTGATTAAAACCCGCGCTCGAACAATGTACAATAAATTCCAGAACCACCCTAACCCACTGGTGAACACTCTGGGACAATATGACCAGAGACAGCCGCGCCGACAACCATCTAAAAATTGCCGAAGGACATCCTAAGTCCAACGGTCTAATTTTAGAAAATGGGAAAGGCGAAAATTACAATCTGTACTTGAAACAGAGTAAAATGCCTAACTCAGATCACCTCTCAGTGAGTGACTGACGGCCAGAACTCTGGTGGGGATTAGCGCGTCAACTGATTGATTAAACAGCCAATCAGCAGCCGGGCACTTCCCGCTCACGGACCAATCCGTACCAACCATCCATCTCGCCCCTACAAATACCCCTGATCCCACTAACATTCCCAAAAGTATTAAATCCCTGTAGACCAAACTACCATACTATCGCGCAGGGTAAGCCGTATAACGGCTAGGTACTGCGGTATAGACACTCGGGTGGGGGAATAGCTTCCCCACTCGACTCAAACTGCCTCTGGAGCCTTTCGATCAATCGGTTTCCTGTCACTAGCACTGCATTGCTCAACGGCTCCACAAGCGGCTGACGAAGTAATCAGTAGGGCAATGGTCGCTTGGATGGCTAGACATCCAAGATCTGACAGATCCCGCCGCCAGTGACAATATAGGAACGCAACCTGCACCATCAGACATACAAAAACACCAAAGCTTGTATGACCCTGACAACCTATACCACCTCACGGGTAAATCCGTAACTAAACGGATAGGTACCGTGGCCACCTTACCATCCACCTGGGTTAACCCAGGCGACTCGTATCACTCCTGGGCTCCTTTTGATCTTCGTGAAGAGAAGTGTGGTCCACAAACCCGTCCAGCTCCCGCCACTTCAAACTCTTGAGGCCACGGCCACCTGTGTCCACCTCGGCGGTACTGAAGTCCTGATGGTGTCTGCATATCACCCACCCCAGAGGCAGTTAGTTGCTAACGACTACCTCTCCATCCACGCCCTACATCCTCACGTCATTCTGGCCGGGGGCCTAAATGACAACCATCCGCGTTGGCATTGCGGCCCCGTGTGGACAGAAAAGGCAATGACATCGTCCACATGGTCGACGCGGACCCACAACTTAGAGTTGAGGGCCCCTGGCAACCCACTCATTACCCACGAGGTCTAGAACGGCCATCCGTCATAGACTTCACAATCATCAAACACTTTCCATTTCATGTATCACTCACATCGACCAACGCACTCCATTCCGATCACAACCCCGTGTTGGCTACCACTAACACTCGGGTTTCCAGCCAAGAAGTCCCGGTTCAACACCGGAACATCAACTGGGACTATGTCAAGGGTTGCCTGAATGGCTCCATCCCAGCTAAACCCAACATCACCGGGGTCCCAACCCTAGAGGCTGCGGTCTCTTCCTTCACCTCCGTAGTGAAGCGAACAGTCCACAGTATCACTGTACACACCCCAACTCCTCTTCACCCGGTCGTCTTGCCCTTAGAGCTCCTACTGCTCATCCGTCGCTCATGGGTGGCTCGCAGACTCTATCAGAGGCACCGCACGCCGCACAACCTAGCGCTTCTAAGGCGTTTACGCCATGAGGTACGTCTCCGACTGCGCGAACACAAGGTGCGCTCGTGGGAGGAGACGATGTCTCGGTTGAACCTGGGGGACGGCGATGTGTGGCGAATCGCCATGAGACTTAGAAACCGAGGTGGGTCACACACCTCCCCAAACCAAGGCACCCAAGGCCTGGCCTACGAACTCGAAGCCAAGGCAAATGTGTTTGTTGAATACCTGAAGAGGAATATGCGGCCGAGAGATAACCCACAGGACCTAGACTTCTCCGACCGTGTCCGTCAGCAGGTACGTCGATATCTCCGACGTCCTCCTGAGGAGGCGGATCTGATTCCCATCATAAAACCCAGTGAAGTCCAGGGCGCATTCCGGCGTCTCAACCACAAAAACGCCGCGGGGTCTGATGGGATAACCCCTGTCATGCTCTGCCACCTTCCATTCAAGGCCGTGCTCTACCTGTCAAAGGTCTTCAATATATGCCTTGCCCTAAGTCACTTCCTACGCGAGTGGAAAGAGGCCCGGGTGATCTGCATATTGAAACCAGGGAAAGACCCGGTTCATCCTGCAAACTACCGCTCAATAAGCCTCCTGTCTGTACTCTTGAAAGTACTCGAGAGGCTAATACTCGCCCGCTTGTCCCCTATACTAGGGGGCATTCAAGCCATCCCTCCCCATCAGTTTGGACGGTGTCGTGGCCGAGTGGTTAGTGCGCTCACCTACCACCTAGGCGGCCCGGGTTCGATACCAGGGTCCCGCATGTGGTATTCGTGGTGGAGGAAGCGGCGTCAGGGAGGGTTTTCTCCGGGTGCTCCGGTTCCCCCCGCCATCTCATTCCACTGGTGCTCCACCTTCATTTCATGTGTCATTAGTGTCACCACCTCCGGCGCACTAGTAGAAAAGCGGGCGTTAAATACTACAACAACAACTCCCCAACAGTTTGGTTTCCAGCCTGGCCCCTCAACGCCCCAGCAGCTACTGCGTGTGGTGAAGGTTGCCGCCCTGGGATACCAGGACACGGCCTACACCGCCGCGGTCTCTCTGGACGTTGAGAAGGCCTTCTCTACGACCTGGCATGCCGGTCTCCGGAAACTGATCCAACTAGAGTTACCTACACGACTGATACACCTCATACACTCATACCTTAAACATAGATCCTTTGTGGTCTCAGTGGTGGGAAATAAATCCACACGCAGGCCAATCCGAGGCGGAGTACCCGAAGGTTCTCTTCTGTCCCCCACGCTCTTCAGCGTCTACATGGCCGACATACCAACCAAGCAGCACGTCAACATAGCCCAGTATGCTGACGACGTGCTGCTCTACACAACAAATAAACACACTCACAAAACCTTCCTCCCAATAAAGAGACACCTCCGCCTCCTTCAAGATTGGTGCAGGTGTTGGTGATTGTCCATCAACACGGAGAAAAGCCACGTCATACTTTTCACCAAGCGCCCATTTCCCGCCAACTTCCCCACATTTACCTACTTATGTAGAAGGATTGAATGGGTGAATACTATCTCCTACCTGGGAGTGAAGCTAGACAAGGTCCTCACTTTTCGGGAACACGTCAACGACCTGTCGCGACGGGCCGGCGGGGCAACTGCCTCACTGTACCCTATGCTGCTGTCGGGGATGTCAATTCCCTTAAAGCTACTCCTTTTTCGAGCGCTCATAATCCCAGTCCTCCTATACGCCTGCGAAATCTGGGGCATGGCCGCAGATTCCCATCACCTGCGTCTGCAGCGTATACAGAATAGAGGACTTCGGATAATCTGTTCTGTATGCCGCAGATTCCCCTCGAGACTACTGCTCGAGGCCTTGTCTCTTCCGTATGTGGAGGACGAAATTAGGCGCCGGGCAAGAAAACTTTACGACCAGATTCCTCAACATCGGAGTGTCCTGGTTCGGTCTCTTGGGGACTATGACCCCACAGAACGCCCGCGTGTGCGAAACCGGGTTCCCCGCATGGCTTGCGGGCACCCCCAGTAACAAAGGAGACACCCCATCAATAGCGCTAGCTGAACTCCATCACAGTCCTCCAAGAGAAGCTTGGATTCAAAATTCCAAATTACTAAACCTCCATCTTTGTACCCTTACACCAGCAGTGCCCAACGAAAGTTGCACACTGTAAAGCAGCCGCTGGGGAGCATTATCTTGCTACCTCCTAACTACCTACTACCCTAATTTCACCCGCCACCTTGCAAAACCACACATCCCGTCATATAGTGGTTAAGCACTAAAAGGGCAGGTACACGAATGACACAACTTGTGCTGTTCTCAGCCTGCCATCAGTCGTCAGCGTCAGCTTTACTTCAGTTCCTGATGAAGGCCATAGAGTTAAGATCGCCGAAAGCTCGAGCAACTTCATCAACATCACACGGCTGTTAACCCAAGAAGTTTTAATCAAGCTCTTCAATATTTGGCACAAAAGATGAAGCGCACAGTCTCAAAAGATAGGCAAGATGATTTCACTTATTTTGCTACGCTACTCACTTTTAATGCAGTTCATTTTTGAAAACGTTTGTTCGGAGATATAAGCGGAGCCAAAGACAGTCATTAAAGCAAACAAGCGTCATTTCAAGCAGTCACGGCATAGCAAAGACTTAAATAATTCCCATCCAGCTTTCTCAGAACGTTTTACAGTCGTGGAACTGTGCAATGCAAATAGTCCGATTTATAGCTCATGTGGAGCCTCACTACATGGAAGCTTCAAAGGAGTGCAAAATAATTGGATTTTGGTTTGAAATGGCTTTAGGTCTTCAAATTGTAAAGAGAATGTGTCATACAATTCAAGTTCGATGTGTTTTTCCTGGCAAATAACGTTTATCGTGAACATGGAATGGACGCAAGAAACTGGAATACGAGTCTTACAAATCAGGCACTTAACTTCATCGTCTTCATCTCGAATACAAAAGTATTCGTCATCTGATTCTGTTTGACATTTTGACCCCCTGTCATCCACTTCTGACTGCTAGGTCTGTCTCTTGTTGCCTTGGTCAGTGGTGGGAAAAATAACATATGTAGGGGAAGCGAGTCTGTGCTGCTGGGTTAAGCAACTCTGGCCTAGACCAAGGCCTGCTTGTTTTCGATCCCGGGAACTTCTTAATAATCTTGCTATCCAAATACCTCATGTTTTCAAAAGAAGAGGGATTCTATCCTTTTCGTTAGGTGTCACGTGCAGTGTAGATCTTAGCAGGCTCATCTAACATAAGTCCACTATGCTTACGTCTAGCATACGCACTTGTTTCCTAAAATTAGTCGGCTACACCAACCGACATTTGATCTACAGTCCCCAGAGACTTACAAGTTTTCGTACTGGAAATGGTGCTCCACGGATCCCGAGCCACACTCGATTGCTTTCTTCCAAGGGTGAGAGATTCAAAGCCAAACGCTGAATCAATTTTGGTCAACAAACGTGTTGGACATTCAACCTGATCCTTTCTGAACACAATTTGATGGATACTGTCGCATGTGACGAAGGATGAGGTGACTCGGTAACCCGTAATTTCTAGTCCCTGATTATCATATAAGTTCTTATCCACTGATAGACGTCAGTCCCCGAAATGGGCTATTGCATGAACAGAAACACTCCCGAAGGCGATTGGATACTTTTGTCTACAAGGGTGAGACCCTAGGATCCGGGTCAGGACTCTCATCTAAGTGGGCGTGGCACCCGAAATGTGAACCTGCCACTGGGGAAATTTGCAATGGTTGTGAATTAATACTCCATGCCACCAAAGTATGCATTGGTAAGCGTAACTGCAGCAGCCGAGTTAAGTGGTGTAGGCTATTATGCTATTTCTAAAACCGAGGAAGGTAAAGGCATTATTCAGTGAGTCCATTTATCATTCCTAAGGCCTGAAGGGAGCACATAGCCGAGTAAAGTAATGTTCTACACATCAGAATGGCATGCTCCTGGCCAAATCAGATTCAAGCTCCCAGGCAGCGCAAATACTGAAAGCAACTGTGCCAAAAGGGTAACCGATACATGTTAAGACGCAAGGACTTAGTATGGAAATGGGCTTCCGAAGCCCTGAGCTACATGTTCGATTGGGTTCCTCTAAGGGGTGAGAGAACATGCCAAACGCCGAATAAACTTTGAACCACAATTTTTTCGACCTCCAAACTTGTACCTCCCTGAACATAGTCTGCTGGATAACATACGCTCGATTAGCAGGATGGCACGCTCCTGGTTGAAACAAACTCCGCATCCCAGGCAGCTACTGTATTAAAATCAAATATGTTAGCCAGTATGCGTCGAGGTGCAGAAAACCTTGAACTCCCCTTGCGGAGTAGTAAACACCCGGTATATCCAAAGAGGATATTCAGGCAAACCTAGAAGATCAAGGTGCAAAAGCAGTATATCAGGTTAAGAGGAAAGACCGAGACGAATACCTGCCCCATCAAATACCTGCCCTGTTCCTCACGCTTGATAGCGTAGATCTACAGCAAAAGATTAAGGCAGGTTATGAAGGCATTGAAGTTCAGTCTTACATGCCGAACGTACTGAAATGCTTCAAATGTAACCACTTCGGCCACACAAGTTATTTGTGTAACGATAAAGCTATGTGCGATGGCTGTGTAGGCATCACGCACGACGATGACTGTAGATCACATGCCAGTCCCCTCCGAAGGAGTGTCGCCTTGCCCTGGCGGAGGGGCTCAGTTCCCGATCCAGACGGCCTACTAACTGTCATTTTGACTACTGGTAGGCAAGAGGTGAGGGGAAGCAAAGAACATTCCAAACGGGTAGATGGGGCTCGTTAGTCTTGGTCGACCACTCATCTAGGAGAAGAGGACTCTGAAATCAAACTCCCCCCGGGCTCCTACTACGGTAGGTACGGCTTTGGGGTAACCGCGGCCCCAAGCCATACTCTCGATTGGGTTCCTCCAAGAGGTGAGAGGGCACCTGCCAAACGCCCAATCGAGTTTGGTCGACTTTTGTGTTTGACCTCCCACCTGATACCTCCCTGTACACAGTCTGATGGATAACCTAAGCGCGGGTTGTAGGAGGATGGGGTGACGCAAGTGGTGACTGGGTAATCGCGTAAGTCCCAGCCCCTGGTTACCATATAGGATCTGTGTGCGTATCCGCTGATAAAGGTCAGTCCCGGGGAGGGACCATTGCATGAGCTGATGCACTCCTGAAGGCGATTGGGTCCCTCTGTCTATACATTGGGAGCTAAGACCCTAGGGTGAGCAAGGTCCAGGCCAGGACTCTCACCTAAGCCGGGGTGGCGCCCAGGAAGTGAGCATGACATCGCAAACATTTGTAGTGGAGGAGGATAGCATCGCCATGAGTCCAAAAACTCCAAACAAAAAAAACAGCAAAGCAAGTGGAAAAGAAGTAGTCGAGTGTTGTGGTCCTCGGTACTTAGTTATTACTAGAAAACAGGAAGGTAAAAAATTTTTACCGGTGAGCCCCTTTACTATTCAAAAGTGTCTGGATAACATTGCTGGTCCAGTAAAGTCATGCACTAGATCTGGCACAGGCACGCTGCTGGTTCAAACACATTCATCCACACAGGCAGCTAAAATACTGAAAGCGAATATGCTAGACAGTTATCCTATAGGTGTGGAGATGCACAGAACTTTGAACTCCTTGCGCGGCGTGATAAACACCCGTGCACTGGATGATCTAAGCAACGAGGAGGTTCAAGAAAATCTTTTGGAACAAGGCGTTACTAACGTTTACCGGGTTCAGCGTAAAGAGGGTGGTGAACTGAAGCCAACACGTACCCTGTTCCTGACCTTTGATCGGGTAGATCTCCCACAAAGGATTAAGGCAGGGTATTAGTCGATCGAAGTTAGGCCTTTCATCCCGAACCCGCTCAGATGCTTTAAGTGCCAGCGCTTTGGACATACAAGCGAGTTTTGCAAGGGACTACCTACTTGCAATAACTGTGGGGATGCATTACACGATGGTGATTGTAATTCAGCGCCATCATGCGTGAACTGCAAAGGTGAACATCCTTCTAGTTCCTGAGATTGCCCCCGTTTTGTAGAGGAAAGAGCGATCTAAGAGATACGGGTTAGAAAGAAGGTACCCTTCTCAGAAGCCCGGAAGCTCTTACAAATACGCCAACCCTCTTTTCCAAAATCCGGTACCTTTAGCTCAGTTGTAGCTAAATCGGCACAGAGACGAGAAATCGCAACACAAACCAGCAATATAAATGGGTCAGCAATATCAGATAAAAACACTCACAGCCCGTAGCTCAATTCCAAAGCCTTCTACATCAGCACGCACATCTCTGTCAACGTCAACGTCTACAAAATCCGCAAGTGCAAAGAACATCAGTGTTACATCACCATCAAAAGCATCAAGATCAGGACAAAAAACTAGGAAGACCATAAGATATGAAGCCTCACCGATCAAGTTTAAAAAGAGTTACACAAGGACCGACTTCCTCAAGGAAAATGGTATGCCCAATCCCAGTACATCGAAAGGACGTAAGAGTCCACGAACATCTCCTCGAAGAGCTCGAATATCCTCTCCTGGAGAATTTTAAGGGGTGGACTCTGACAGGCGTCATTCATCTTCGCCGGTCTCCGTGTCAAATCGATTCGAAGCTCTCGAACCAAAATTCAGCATTGGATCACGGACGTCCTCGGCAGAGGACATGGAGCTGGAATCTGCCCACACTGGGAGACCCCCAGTGGAAAAGAGGTGCGAAAAAGAGAGAAAGAGAGAAGAAAAGGCCAAAATTAATTCGATAACCGCCTATTCCAAAACCATGCAGAGTTGCCTTGGTATTATCTGTCCCACACACATTGCAATATGGCTATCCTACAATGGAACATACATGGAATTCGAACTCAACGGCCAGAACTTGAGCTTGTGCTCAAAGAAAACGAACCTCTGGTTGCATGTTTGCAAGGGACTAAGCTGCGTCCTCAAGACGCTTTCCATCTAAGGCGATACACCCCAGTACGGTATGACGTCACACCAGAAGAGGGGGTTCCGGCACATGGCGGCGCTATGATACTTGTCAGAGATGACGTATATATGCAAACTACCATTGCACTATGATATACAATCAGTTGCTCTACGGCCTAAACTGCCAAACATACATTTCACCATCTGTAATCTATATTTGCCACCGTCCCATGACTTCTCGCACATTGATTTAGAAGATCTAGTTTCCCAGTTACCAACACGGTTCTGGTTGGTGTGAGACTTCAATGCGCACCACCCACTTTGGGGTTCAAGTCGCACTTGTGCGAGAGGTATGCTCATTGCTGATTTCTTACATAATAACAACATAGCTCTCCTCAACACCGGAGAGCCTACATTCATTTCGGACTCTTACAATAGTTTCTCGCACCTTGATGCCTTGACGTTTGTTGCAGTTTGTTCAACTCCGTTGGCGGTCTCCTTACCCCTCCGAAGGAGTGTCGCCTTGTCGTGGCGGAGGGGCTCTGTACCCGAACCACACGGCCTACTTAGTGTCCTTTCACCACTGGTAGGCAAGAGGTGAGGGGAAGCTAAGAACATTCCAAACGGGTAGATGAGGCTCGGTAGTCTTGGTCGACAACTGATCTAGGAGAAGAGGACTCCGAAATCAAACTCCCACAGGGGCTCCTACTGTGGTAGCTACGGGTTTAGCGTACCCGGGGCCCCGAGCCATGCTCTCGATTGGGTTCTTCCAAGGGGTGAGAGCGCACATGCCAAACGGCCAATCAACTTTGGTCCACTTTTGTGTTTGACCTCCCTCCTGATACCTCCCTGTACACAGTCTGATAGATAAGCTACGCGCGGGTTGTAGGAGGATGGGGTGACGCAAGGGGGGACTGGGTAATCGCGTAAGTCCCAGCCCCTGGTTATCATGTGGGATCTGTCTGTGTATCCGCTGATAAAGGTCAGCCCCGGGGAGGGGCCATTGCATGAGCTGATGTACTCCTAAAGGCGATTGGGTCCCTCTGTCTATACATTGGGAGGTGAGACCCTAGGGTGAGCAAGGTCCAGGCGAGGACACTCACCTAAGCCGGGGTGGCGCCCAGGATGTGAGCATGCCATCGGAGACATTTGCAATGGTAGAGGATACTCTCGCCATGAGTTCTTTTAAAACTCAAAAAACAAAACATGCCAAAGTCAGTGAAAAGGAAGTAGCAGAGCTGAATGGTCCTCGCTACTTAGTGATAACAAGAACAGAGGAAGGTAAAACATTCAGATCGGTGAATCCTTTCGTGATACAGAAGGGTCTCGATAAGATAGCTGGCCCAGTGAAGAACTGCACAAGATCTCGAAACGGCACGCTGCTTGTTGAACCTATTTCAGCAACACAGGCAGCTACTATTGTAAAAGCCAACATGTTAGCCAGCTATCCGGTGCGTGAAGAGATGCACAAAACGTTGAACTCCTCTCGCGGCGTTGTGAACACACGCGCATTGGACGATATTTCCAATGATGAAATTAAGGAGAACCTCGCAGATCAAGGTGTAATATTTGTTTATCGGGTTCAGAGAAAAGATGGAGGCGGATATCTGCCTACCCGTACCCTTTTCCTTACCTTTAATCGGGTAGATCTCCCGCAAAGGATAAAGGCTGGGTACGAGGCCATTGAAGTAAGACCTTACATTCCGAGCCCGCTTAGATGTTCCCCTCCGAAGGAGTGTCGCCTTGCCGTGGCGGAGGGGCTCAGTACCTGAACCAGACGGCCTACTAAGTGTTCTTTCGACTACTGGTAGGCAAGAGGTGAGGGGAAGCAAAGAAATTCCAAACGGGTAGATGGGGCTCGGTAGTCTTGGTCGACAACTCATCTAGGAGAAGAGGACTCCGAAATCAAACTCCCCCAGGGGCTCCTACTACGGTAGGTACGGGTTTGGCGTACCCGGGGCCCCGAGTCATACTCTCGATTGGGTTCCTCCAAGAGGTGAGAGAGCACATGCCAAACGCCCAATCAACTTTGGTCCACTTTTGTGTTTGACCTCCCACCTGTTACCTCCCTGTACACAGTCTGACGGATAACCTACGCTCGGGTCGTCGGAGGATGGGGTGACGCAAGGGGTGACTGGGTAATCGCGTAAGTCCCAGCCCCTGGTTATCATGTAGGATCTGTGTGCGTATCCGCTGATAAAGGTCAGTCCCGGGGAGGGGCCATTGCATGAGCTGATGCACTCCTGAAGGCGATTGGGTCCCTCTGTCTAAGCATTGGGAGGTGAGAACCTAGGGTGAGCAAGGTCGAGGCCAGGACTCTCACCTAAGCCGGGGTGGCGCCCAGGAAGTGAGCATGCCATCGGAGACATTTGCAATGGTGGAGGATATCATCGCCATGGGACATCCCAAACAAAATATAAAAAACCAGAAAACGATTGGAAAGGAAGTAGCAGAGTTGATTGGTCCTCGCTACTTAATATTTACTAGAACTGAGGAAGGAAGGAAATTTACATTGGTGAACCCATTTGTCATCCAAAAGGGTCTTGACAAAATAGCTGGCCCAGTGAAGAACTGCACAAGATCTCGCAACGGCACGCTCCTGGTTGAAGCTAATTCAGCATCCCAGGCGGCTACTTTACTTAAGGCGAATATGTTAGCTAGCTATCCGGTACGCGTAGAACTGCATAGGACTTTGAACTCCTCCCGTGGAGTTGTCAACACCCGGGCATTGGACGGCATGTCCAATGAGGAGATTCAGGAGAACCTCGAAGATCAAGGTGTAACAGCAGTATACCGGGTTCCTAGAAAAGATGGAGGTGAATATCTGCCAACCCGTACCCTTTTCCTTACCTTTAATCGGGTAGATCTCCCACAAAGGATAAAGGCTGGGTACGAGGCCATTGAAGTAAGACCATATATTCGGAACCCGATTAGATGTTACAAATGCCAGCGCTTTGGTCATACAAGTGACACATGCAGTGGTAGAGCTACCTGCGTGAACTGTGGAGGCATCGCCCATGACGATGACTGTACATCACCTCCCAGTTGTATTAACTGCAGGGGAGAACATCCAGCAAACTCCCGAGAATGTCCCCGTTATGTGGAGGAAAGAGCTATCCAGGAGATCCGGGTTAGAGAGAAGGCGTCCTTCTCAGAAGCCCGAAAGCTCTTACGTTTGCGGCAGCCCACTATCCCGAATTCCGGTACCTATAGCTCGGTTGTAGCTAAACCAGTATCGAGTCGGGAAATCGCAACTCAAACTAGCGATGAATGCGGGGTAACAATTTCAGATAAGATTCTCGTAGCTAGGTCACCTACAAAGCCTCAGATATCACCTAAGTCCGCCAGAGCATCTACAAGCACCGCAGTTCAAACCAGCAGACCAGGAAAGTCACCAACAAAGAAGCCGAGCTCTAAAAGTAGACCGATTGTATACGATGTGTCCCGAAGGAAGTTTAAGACCCAGTATCAAAGATCTGATTTCCTCAAAGAAAATAACATATCTCCCAAGGCACCAAAGGGAAAGAAAAGCCCAAAGACATCTCCCAGGAGATCCTTTTGGAGGAATCCTTTGGGATGGCTACAGACCGCCGAATGTCATCTTCGCCGGTCTCCGTGTCCAATCGGTTCGAGTCTCTCGAACCAAAATTCAGAATCGGAACACGGACGTCCTCGGCAGAGGACATGGAGTTGGAATTATGGTTGTGCGCTTAGATGTATGCCTAAGCACCCAACGTTCGCTTCTTTTTTCACCACCACGCTAAGAGAACGATATAGAAATAGCTCCCTTAGTCTAAAGCCTGCGGGGTTCTGTTTCCAAGAGCTCCTAGTGAAGCTTGGAGTGGAACTGCCTGTGATGTTCGCCAAGGGCGAGAGACTTTACCCCCCTTGACTATCCGGTACACCCCATGTAGATCTTGGGATGACCGTACACCAGAAGTCTACGATGCCTATTTCAAGTATCCGCACGTGTTTCTTAGAATTTTTGTCAGGCTACTCTGACCGTCAATATATTTACACCGATGGATCAAAGAACACGAACGGTGTTGGATGTGCTTATATTTATGGAACCGTACCATATACATTCGGTTTTCCAAATAGCACTTCCATTTTTACTGCAGAGCTTTATGCAATTTATCGAGCCGTTTTGTATGTTCGCCGTCGTAAATTAGGTGACTGCCTGATTTTGAGTGATTCCCTTAGTGCACTGCAGAGCCTTTGTCAGTTGTACAACCCCCACCCTATTGTACAACGTATCCAGGATGCCCTCCATGTTTTACACGCTTCTGGTGTTGACGTGGTGTGTGCATGGATTCCTGGTCACGTAGGTTTGCCTGGGAATGAAATGGCAGATTTAGCAGCAAAGACGGGAACTACAGAACCTAGTATTACCATCTCACGCGTTACTTCGGAAGACTTCAGGCTTGAAGTGCGGAGAGCGGTGCTGTCGTCCTGGCACGACGAGTGGTCAGCTCTCCGCGGTAATAAGCTCAGAGAAGTGAAAGAACTTCCGATAAACTGGGTAACTTCCTCTCGCACATCTCGTCGCGAGGAGGTTAGTTTGGCTCGATTAAAAATAGGGCACTGCAATTTTTCGCACGGTTACCTATTGAAAAGGGACCCTGCGCCTCTATGTCCGCTGTGTGACAACGTTTTGTCGGTTCGCCACGTGCTGCTGGAGTGTTGCTCTCTAGCGCACCTTCGGGATTCTCTGCAGCTGCCTGCCAGACTTGCAGAGGTCCTAGCGGACGACAAAACAGCAGCTGATAGAGTTCTTAATTTTTTAGCGGAATGCAATATAAATTTGAGGATTTAAATTTTTTAATTATCTTGTTCTGCTATTGGACATATTTATCACCTTGTTTCATATCTGGCTATTGCCACTGATTTTTACCCTTGTAAACTTTTCTTGTTGCTAGTATTTTTATTTTTTGAGTGAAATTTATATCTGGCTATTGCCATGAGTCTGTTAAGGGCGCTGATGACCTAGAAGTTGAGCGCCCTTAAACCAAATTAAATTAAAATTCTCACAGCTTGACCTTGCAGTTTGTTCACCTCAGTTGGCAGTCTCCTTACAATGGAATGTCATCTCTGATTTACACTCTAGTGACCACTTACCATGTCTTATTAGTCTCTTGACACAACATACATATTCCACACGTATGCCCAGATGGCGTTTGGACCATGCCAACTGGAACCTTTACACCCAGTTGGCTGCCTTTACGTACAACGAGCACGACTCAGTGAATAATTTGGCGCAGCATATCACGGAGACGATTCTCTCTGCTGCTGAACAATCGATTCCGCGGTCAACTACACACCCCCGTCGATTTCCCGTCTCCTGGTGGACGGAAGAATTTCGGAATGCCATTCGTGCTCGAAGGCGTGCACTTAGGGTTTTCCAACGTCACCCTACTTTGGAAAACCTAATCGAGTACAAGAAAATGCGCGCCAGGTCCAGACAAGTTATTAAGGATAGCAAAAAGTCATCATGGAGCAAATTTGTAGCTTCATTTAACCGACACACACCTTCCTTGGTTGTGTGGGATAGATTAAGGCGTGTTGCAGCTAAAACGACCCAAATACCAATAGCGGAACTAAAAACAGCCACAGGAGCTGTTGTTGATTCATTTGAAGTGGCCAATACGTTTGGCAGTGCTTTCGCACAAGTGTCTAGCTCGGAAAACTACTCTCCTGAGTTCCTTCCATTTAAAACTCAGGTGGAATCTCAAGGCTTCTCGTTTCGTTCTAGAAACTTAGAAGATTACAATCGCTTGTTCACGATGGCGGAGCTGGAGCATTCCCTGAAATCTTCGCGACGTTCAGCACCAGGACCGGACGGTATTCATGTACAAATGTTACAACAGCTCTCTCCAGAAGGTAAGGCATTCCTGCTCGAGGTCTATAATCGTGTTTGGGTTGACAGTATACTCCCAGAAAATTGGCGGGAGGCCACCGTTCTTCCCATCTTGAAGGCTGGAAAGGACCGTCATCTTCCCTCCAGCTATCGTCCTATTTCCCTCACCAGTTGCGTTTGCGAGGTGATGGAACGTATGATCAATGGTCTATTGGTATGGTGGTTAGAAAGTCGTAACCTACTGACTAACATCCAGTGTGGTTCTCGACGACGCCGTTGAACTGTTGACCATCTTGTGTCAATATCGACACAGATAATGGACGGCTTTATGAAGAGCTGTCAAACCGTTGGCATATTTTTCGATCTTGAGAAGGCTTATGATACGTGCTGGCTAGCAGGGATTCTACGTTCCCTGTATGCCTGGAACATACGTGGACGCCTACCACTTTTCATTCATGAGTTTATGAAGGACCGCTTTTTCCGAGTAAGGGTCGGCTCGGTTTTTTCTAATTCTTTTGTTCAGGAGGAGGGAGTACCTCAGGGTCCGGTGCTAAGTGTCACGCTCTTTGCTATAGCAATTAACTCCATCTGGAAATGTGTTCCACCTAGTGTTTCGTCATGCCTATTCGTGGACGACTTCGCTATCTATTGCACTTCTCAGCGCACGGCGTTCTTACAACGGCGCCTGCAGCAATGTTTGGACAGCCTTAGAGAATGGAGCGTGAAAAACGGCTTCCGTTTCTCAACTGAGAGGTCAATCTGCGTTAATTTCTGGCGCCGTAGGAGACGATTAACACCTTCGCTCCGTTTCCGTCTAGATTTACTTCCTTTCGCAGAAGAGACGCATTTCTTGGGTTTAATCTTGGACAGGAAGCTTAGTTGGTCTTCGCATATTTCTCAGCGAAGAGCACGATGTGACCTTTCCCTAAATATCATGCGAGTACGAAATGGCAAATCGTGGGGATCGGAATGGACAATTTTGTTGCGAATATATGGCGCATTGATCCCATCCAAGCTAGACTATGGGTGTACGGTTTATTCCTCAGCACGACCATCTGTGCTGAGAAGATTAGACGCGGTCCACAATAGGGGCATCCGCATTGCAATAGGAGCTTTTCCAACAAGCCCAGTGGTGAGCCTTTACGCCGAGTACGCAGAAGTTCCTCTGCAATATCAGCGTGAGATTCTCTTGGCGAATTATAGTTGTTCGCTTAGATGCATGCCTAAGCGCCCAGAATTCACTTCTTTTTTCACCACCACGCCAAGAGAGCGGTATAGGAATAGCACACTTAATCCTAAACCAGCGGGGTTTCTTTTGAAATTCTTTAAGAGAGGCATGAAATGGAACAGCCTAGGATGTTCGCCAAGGCCGAGAAGCTTTATCGCTCTCGGCTATCTGGCACGCCCATGTAGATCTTGGGATGGACGTACACCAGAAGTCCACGATGCCTATTTCAAGTATTCGCACGTGTTTTTTTAGAATTTTTGTCAGGCTACCCTGACCGTCGATATATTTACACCAATGGGTCAAAGAGCACCAATGGTGTTGGATGTGCTTATCTTTATGGAACCGAACCATATACATTCGGTTTTCCAAATAGCACCTTTATTTTTACTGCAGAGCTTTATGCAATTTATCGAGCCGTTTTGTATGTTCACCGTCGTAAATTAGGTGACTGCCTGATTTTGAGCGTTTCCCTTAGTGCACTGCAGAGCCTTTGTCAGTTGTACAACCCCCACCCTATTGTACAGCGTATCCAGGATGCCCTCCATGTTTTACACGCTTCTGGCGTTGACGTGGTGTGTGCATGGGTTCCTGGTCACGTAGATTTGCCGGGGAATGAAATGGCAGATTTGGCAGCAAAGACGACAACTACAGAACCCAGTATTACCATCTCATTTGTTACTTCGGAAGACTTTAGGTTTGAAGTGCGGAGAGCGGTGCTGTCGTCCTGCGGAGAAGAGTGGTCAGCTCTCCGCGGTAATGAGCTTAGAGATGTGAAAGAACTTCCCATAAACTGGGTAACTTCCTGTCGCACATCTCGTCGCGAGAAGGTTAGTTTGGCTCGATTAGGAATAGGGCACTGCAATTTTTCTGTCCTCTATGTGATCTGCAAGAGGAAATGGACCGAGACCACCTTCAAATATGCCCGGCCACTTCTAGTGCCCCATCCATCAGTGAAAAATATTGGAGAGCAAGAGGATTAATGACTTCATTGTCAGAAATCCAGCATTAGCTAACAACAACATTTTTCGCATGATTACCTATTTAAAAGGGTCCGCTGTGTACCTCTATGTCCGCTGTGTGACAACCTTGTGTCAGTTCGCCACGTGCTGCTGGGGTGCTGCTCTCTTGCGCACTTTCGAGATTCTCTGCATCTGCCTGCTAGACTTGCAGAGGTCCTAGCGGACGGCAAAACAGCGGTTGATAGAGTTTTTAATTTTTTAGCGGAGTGCAGTATCAATTTGAGGATTTAAAATGTTAGTTATTTGTTTACGCCTTTTGACATATTTATCATTTTGTTTTATATATGGCTATCGCCACTGTTTTTTACCTTTGGTGTATATTTTCTCTTTGCTAGTATTTTATTTTTGAGTAAAATTTATATCTGGCTATTGCTATGAATCTTTTAAGGGCGCTGATGACCTCGAAGTTGAGCGCCCTTAAACCAAACCATACCAAAACAAGAAGGCAACCACGTGGCCATGAAGGAGTGGTAATATGAGAGGAAGGTTAAAATAACAAAACAAGCGAACAACCTATGTCGATACTCACTTGCACAAGTTCTCACTTACACATGTAATCACGAGCTCGCACACATTCACACTTACGTACTTACGCACGTGCATGTATCCTGCCGTATCGATCGCGTGGATATCAGTGCCGTGAAACGAAGTTGCGCCGGGTATATGGTTGCGAGGAAGAAAGTTGTAAATAAATGTGGACTGGAATAAAGATTTCACGATAAATGTATTTCTTTCAACACCCACGTGATAGAGTTCAGCCGTGGCAATACAGTAAGGCCGACGAAGGATATCCAGCCACAATACGTATATAAATAATAGTACAAAAAGTTACTGTACAGATGTGAGAATTTATTCAGACCACATCAGGGAATATTTAAAGATAAATTAATAAAGGATGTCCTCAAGGGACCATTATATTGGGATATAACCGACGAGCCAATGTTGGAAGAATTTGGGAATATGGAAGAAATTTGAGATCATTGCTTATGTTTATGATTCAATGGTGGGGCAGAGGTAATGAATAGATTAGAAATAGAAAGGAAAAGTAGAAGTATGATTGCTACACACAAAAAGTGGTATTGTAAAGCCAAGATAAGAGCAGCACCACACAAATCTGCATATGTTATTAAATGTTGAGGCTAAAAGAGATCCCACAATTAAAATTCACAATGAAAACATAAAGAGACATGAAAGTTTCGGATATTAAGGCTTAGAGTTACATGAAATATTGTTTTTAAAAATTATATGAAAAATGTAAGAGATGAAGCAGTAAATGTTGCCATGAAGCTGACAACTATTGTCCAAAAGAGCTGCAAAATTTCTTTTATAGCAATTAGAGTATATCACACGAGCTGTGTGGTTGGTATAATAGGCTAAGGTGCAGGTACATAGGCACATCTATTCAAAATCAAAACTTGGGTAAACTTAATTAGAAGATCCCAAAGGAAAATATTCCTTCACTGTACTAAAGTTATTAAAACATCTATTTACACCATATCAAAGGTATCGGGAATCTAGTTTATTGATTATTTAATTAGGCCAAGTGAACAATTTACTGGATTAAAAAGGAAGAACAGGGAGTTTTTAAAATTATTGGAAAAATGTGTTTACCAAGCCTCAAGTTAGCAACTACTAATTGCAGGAATGGCAACAAGAATGGAACTACTCAGATGTAGGAAGAAGGGTACATGATTTATTTCCAAATGTAAAAGAAACATTAAAGCTAGATAATATAAAAGCAAGAAAAGGGGTTTTCACTACATTGCAGGTCATGACCCATGTAGTATAGCCAAAAAGATTAAAAAGAAAAAAAGAACTCAAACCTATGTGAGAAGTCCAATAAGCTAATTACACCTGAACACGTTATCTTTGAGTGTGATAAGTATAAAGAACTAGTTGAGTAAGGAAGGACGATAGTTCAGGGAAAATGTAACTCGGAAATTCAATGAAAAACTGAAGCTATTAACAGCAAAGTAACATAAATCCTATATAAAGCATTCTTTAGAAACTAAAACCTTCACATATCGTAATATTTGCGGCATAGTCATGAATTTTTAAGTAAATACACCAACCATTACATCCTTCGGGGAGGCTCAATTGGTTAGACACTAGCCTACTAATCCCAAGGTCATGTGCCCAAGAGAAAACAAAAGAGCTAAATTAGTTCGATAACTGCCTACTTCAAACTAAAGCAAACCAAATGTCGCGGTGGTACGAAGAGTGGTCAGCCCTCGCTGTATTGAGCTTAAAGAAGAGAAGGATTTTCCGATAATCTGGGTAACTTCCTCTCGCATATCTCGTCACGAGGAGGTTAACTTGCCTTTGTTGTGTACTGGCCACTGCAATTTTTGGCATGGTTACCTTTTGAAACGGGAGCCTGGCCTCTGTCCGCTGTACGATAATCTTTTGTCAGTCCGTCACGTGCTGCTAGACTCCCTCGCGCACCTTCGAGAATCTGCAGCTGCTTGCCAGACTTTCGGAATTTTGGGCGGACGACAAACAATCGATCTAAATGGCTTTTTAGGTTTTTAGTGGAGAGTAACACGAGTTTGAGGAGTGGAAACTTTAGATATCTAGTTTTGTACTCTTTAGACATCTTTATCACTTTTTATTTAATTCTGCCTTTGCCGCTCTGTTTTGCATATTTATGTATACTTATTTTCCTTTTTACTAATAATTTTATTTTGTATTGAAGTTGACATCTGGCTTTTCCAAAGAAATGCTTTTTAAGGGTGCTGATCACGCGTAGATGACGCTCTTAAACCTACATCACCTCCTCCTCTAAATGAGCGACATAGCAAGAGCTCCCTTTGTCCAAGGCGTGCAGGTCTTCGTTTCCAGGAGCTTCTAAGGAAGCTTGCTATTCAAATGCCTAATATGTTTCCCAAGCGCGAGAACCTTTAGTCCCCTTGCAGTGGCGGCTCGTGGCTCGCAAATTTGGGAGGGCGGCATTATATGATATTTTCAAAATTAGCACATGCACATGACAGTTAATTCTGAAATTCACCCGAAGATATGTGAAAATAAAATGAATGATATAAATCGAAAAATTGCTATGCATGACCTTCCATCTTATCATAAGTCAGATTTTTAATTTGTTCAATATTCAGCATTGCTATTGGCGGTCCGAGCTTCTTAAGTTCCAGTCGAGATGCAAAACTCGTTACACCCGCACTAAGTACACTAGTTACATTGCTGATGGTTCACTAATTTATTTCACAATCTCCGTGAAGATTCCCATCATGGCACCAGAAATCTCTACTAAAACTGGGTTTGTTTAACCGCTATAACTACTTTCAGGCAGTGTTGCCAATCCGTGGGATTTTTCCCATATTGTGAGACATTTTGGCAAATATTTTTCAGGAAGGGACAAAGGGACTTTTCTGAAGAAAAAAAAACTGAAATGAATATGGGACATTTAATTCTTGCTGCCTATAACATAGTGAAGTAATGGTTATGGTACACACAACAGCAAAGATAAATATTTCAGGGAAGTTAAATACACAACACACGCAATCGGTCATTTGTGCAACCAAGTAATTAGCACTCTCACTAAAGCACAGCAGGTTTGCTTACACAACAGTAATAGTCATGCACTATTACCTATAGGTGAGGTTCGAGAATGTGTTTGGGGATTAGGAAAGCTATATCTACTCATAGGAACAGCAAGCACTTCAGTAATGTAAGTCCTGATTTTATATTATTTGTACCTAACCTAGGATTGTAAGGGCGGTAGTAAATATTGTAGTAGTACACCCTAAATTCCACTACTAATTTATCGCCCTGCATGTGGAGTGTTTCTCTTCTTTTTTAAGCTAGCAATCATATATTTTTCATAACGTGGAACACTTTATATACTTTATACTCAGGCCCCTCCGAAGGAGTGTCGCCTTGTCGTGGCGGAGGGGCTCAGTACCTGAACCAGACGGCCTACTAAGTGTCATTTTGACTACTGGTAGGCAAGAGGTGAGGGGAAGCTAAGAACATTCCAAACGGGTAGATGGGGCTCGTTAGTCTTGGTTGACGACTCATCTAGGAGAAGAGGACTCCGAAATCAAACTCCCCCAGGGGCTCCTACTATGGTAGGTACGGGTTTGGCGTACCCGGGGCCCCGAGTCATACTCTCGATTGGGTTCCTCCAAGAGGTGAGACGGCACATGCCAAACGCCCAATCAACTCTGGTCCACTTTTGTGTTTGACCTCCCACCTGTTACCTCCCTGTACACAGTCTGATGGATAACCTACGCGCGGGTCGTCGGAGGATGGGGTGACGCAAGGGGTGACTGGGTAATCGCGTAAGTCCCAGCCCCTGGTTATCATGTAGGATCTGTGTGCGTATCCGCTGATAAAGGTCAGTCCCGGGGAGGGGCCATTGCATGAGCTGATGCACTCCTGAAGGCGATTGGGTCCCTCTGTCTATACATTGGGAGGTGAGACCCTAGGGTGAGCAAGGTCCAGGCCAGGACTCTCACCTAAGCCGGGGTGGCGCCCAGGATGTGAGCATGCCATCGGAGACATTTGCAATGGTGGAGGATGACATCGCCATGAGTTCTCCAAAAACTCAAAATAAAAAAAATAAAGTGTGTGTAAAGGAAGTAGCAGAGTCGAGTGGTCCTCGCTACTTAGTTATATCTCGAACTGAGGGAGATAAGAAGTTTTTGTCGGTGAGCCCATTTACTATACAAAAGGGTTTAGATAACATTGCTGGTCCAGTCAAGTCATGCACTAGATCTCGAAATGGCACGCTCCTGGTTGAAGCACATTCAGCTACCCAGGCAGCTAAGATATTGAAAGCGAATATGCTAGCAAGTTATCCAGTACGCGTCGAGATGCACAGAACCTGAACTCCTCGCGCGGTGTGATAAACACCCGTGCATTGGAAGGATTATCCAATGAGGAGATTCAAGAGAATCTGACGGAGCAAGGCGTCATACACGTTTACCGGGTTCAGCGTAAAGAAGGTGGTGAGTTAAAGCCAACTAATACCCTGTTCCTGACCTTTGATCGGGTAGATCTCCCGCAAAGGATTAAGGCAGGGTATGAATCCATCGAAGTTAGGCCGTTCATCCCGAACCCACTCAGGTGTTTTAAGTGCCAGCGCTTTGGACATACAAGTGAGCTTTGTAAGGGACTGGCTACATGCCCTCAATGTGGAGATGAATCCCACGATGGTGCATGTACTACAGCTCCTACATGTGTGAACTGCAGAGGTGAACATCCATCTAGTTCCCGAGACTGCCCCCGCTTTGTAGAGGAAAGAGCGATCCAAGAGATACGGGTCAAAGAGAAGGTGCCCTTCTCAGAAGCCCGGAAAATCTTGCGTCTACGCCAACCCTCTGTTCCTAGATCTGGAACCTATAGCTCAGTTGCAGCTAAAGCGGTAGCGAGCAGAGAGATCGCAACTCAGACCAGCGATTTCAATGGGGCAACAATTTCTGAAAAAACACTTGTTGCCCGCAGCTCTATACCAAAGCCTTCAACATCAGCGCGCACATCTGTATCAACGTGTACAAAATCTGTTGGTGAAAAAAATTCAACTGTTCGATCACCAACGAAAATGCCAAACTCGACACAGAAGACTAGCAAACCTGTTATTTACAATGGCTCGCCGATAAAGTTTAAGAAGAACTACACAAAGAACGATTTCCTCAAGGAAGATAAGGCTCATCCCAGTACATCAAAGGGATATAAGAGTCCAAGGAGATCCCCTCGAAGATCCTCTTCTGGGGAATCTTCAGGGGTGGACTCAGACCGGCGTCTTTCATCTTCGCCGGTCCCCATTAGCAACCGTTTCGAGACACTCGAACCCAAGTTTGCTATGGGAAGACGCACGTCCTCGGCAGAGGACATGGATTTGGACCAATCTGCCCACACTGGGAGACCCCCAGTGGAAAAGAGGCGCGAAAAAGCGTCCGAAAAGAACGTCAGCCCAAGAGAGAAAAGGGCTAAATTAGTTCGACAACCGCCTGCTCCAAAGTAATGAAGAGTTACCTCGGAATTACCTATCCCATACAGAATGCAATATGACTATCCTACAATGGAACGTACGTGGCATTCGAACTCAAAGGCCAGAACTTGAGCTCTTGCTCAAAGAAAACGAACCTCTGGTCGCATGCTTGCAAGAGACTAAGCTGCGTCCTCGAGACGCTTTCCATCTAAGGCGATACACCCCAATACGGTGTGATGTTACACCAGAAGAGGGTGTACCGGCACATGGCGGCGCTATGATACTTGTCAGAGATGACGTATATATGCAAACTCTACCTTTGCACTCTGATATACAATCAGTTGCTGTATGGATTAAACTGCCAAACATACATTTCACTATCTGTAATGTTTATTTGCCTCCCTCCCATGACTTCTCGCACATTGATTTAGAAGATCTAGTTTCCCAGTTGCCAACACCTTTTCTGTTGGTGGGAGACTTCAATGCGCACCACCCACTTTGGGGTTCAAGTCGCGCTTGTGCGAGAGGTACACTCATTTCCGATTTTTTGGACAGTCACAATCTAGCTCTCCTCAACACTGGAGGGCCTACATTCATTTCGGACTCTCATAACAGCTTCTCACACCTTGACCTTGCAGTTTGTTCACCTCAGTTGGCAGTCTCCTTACAATGGAATATCATCTCTGATTTACACTCTAGTGACCACTTACCATGTCTTATTAGTCTCTTGACGCAACATACGTATTCCACACGTATGCCCAGATGGCGTTTGGACCATGCCAACTGGAACCTCTACACCCAGTTGGCTGTCTTTACGTACAACGAGCACGACTCAGTGCATAATTTGGCGCAGCATCTCACGGAGACGATACTCTCTGCTGCTGAACAATCGATTCCGCGGTCGATTACACACCCCCGTCGATTTCCCGTCCCCTGGTGGACGGAAGAATGTCGGAATGCCATTCGTGCTCGAAGGCGTGCACTTAGGGTTTTCCAACGTCACCCTACTTTGGAAAAGCTGATTGAATACAAGAAAATGCGCGCCAGGTCCAGACAAGTCATTAAGGATAGCAAAAAGTCATCATGGAGCAAATTTGTAGCTTCATTTAACCGACACACACCTTCCTCGGTTGTGTGGGATAGATTAAGGCGTGTTGCAGCTAAAACGACCCAAATACCAATAGCGGGAATAAAAACAGCCACAGGAGCTGTTGTTGATTCATTTGAAGTGGCCAATACCTTTGGCAGTGCTTTCGCACAAGTGTCTAGCTCGGAAAACTACTCCCCTGAGTTCCTTCCATTTAAAACTCAGGTGGAATCTCAAGGCTTCACGTTTCGTTCTAGAAACGTAGAAGATTACAATCGCCTTTTCACCATGGCGGAGCTGGAGCATTCCCTGAAATCTTCGCGATGTTCAGCACCAGGACCGGACGGTATTCATGTACAAATGTTACAACAGCTCTCTCCTGAAGGTAAGGCATTCCTGCTCGAGGTCTATAATCGTGTTTGGGTTGACAGTATACTCCCAGAAAATTGGCGGGAGGCCACCGTTATTCCCATCTTGAAGGCTGGGAAGGACCGTCATCTTCCCTCCAGCTATCGTCCTATTTCCCTCACCAGTTGCGTTTGCAAGGTGATGGAACGCATGATCAATGGACGATTGGTATGGTGGTTAGAAAGTCGTAACCTACTGACTAACATCCAGTGTGGTTTTCGACGACGCCGTTCAACTGTTGACCATCTTGTGTCAATATCGACACAGATAATGGACGGCTTTATGAAGAACTGTCAAACCGTTGGCATATTTTTCGATCTTGAGAAGGCTTATGATACGTGCTGGCGAGCAGGGATTCTACGTTCCCTGTATGCCTGGAACATACGTGGACGCCTACCACTTTTCATTCAGGAGTTTATGAAGGACCGCTTTTTCCGAGTAAGGGTCGGCTCGGTTTTTTCTAATTCTTTTGTTCAGGAGGAGGGAGTACTACAGGGTTCGGTGCTAAGTGTCACGCTCTTTGCTATAGCAATTAACTCCATCTGGAAATGTGTTCCACCTGGAGTTTCGTCATGCCTATTCGTAGACGACTTCGCTGTCTATTGCACTTCTCAGCGCACGGCGTTCTTACAACGGCGCCTGCAGCAATGTTTGGACAACCTTAGAGAATGGAGCATGAAAAACGGCTTCCGTTTCTCAACTGAGAAGTCAATCTGCGTTAATTTCTGGCGCCGTAGGAGACGATTACCACCTTCGCTCCGATTTGGTCCAGATGAACTTCCCTTCGCAGAAGATACGCGCTTCCTGGGTTTGATCTTGGACAGGAAGCTTAGTTGGTCGTCGCATATTGCACAGCTAAGAGCGAGATGTGACCGTTCCCTAAATATTATGCGAGTACTGAATGGCAAATCGTGGGGAGCGGATCGAACAATTTTGTTGCGAATATATCGCGCATTGGTCCGATCCAAGCTAGACTATGGGTGTATTGTTTATTCGTCAGCACGAGCATCTGTGCTGAGAAGATTAGACGTGGTCCATAATAGGGGCATCCGCATTGCAACAGGAGCTTTTCCAACAAGCCCAGTGGTGAGCCTTTACGCCGAGTCCGCAGAAGCTCCTCTGCAATATCGGCGTGAGATTCTCTTGGCAAATTATGGTTGTGCGCTTAGATGTATGCCTAAGCACCCAACGTTCACTTCTTTTTTCACCACCACGCTAAGAGAGCGATATAGAAATAGCACCCTTAATCCAAAGCCTGCGGGGTTCCGTTTCCAAGAGCTCCTAGTGAAGCTTGGAGTGGAACTGCCTGTGATGTTCGCCAAGGGCGAGAGACTTTACCCCCCTTGGCTATCTGGTACGCCCCATGTAGATCTTGGGATGACCATACACCAGAAGTCCACGATGCCTATTTCAAGTATCCGCACGTGTTTCTTAGAATTTTTGTCAGGCTACTCTGACCGTCAATATATTTACACCGATGGATCAAAGAACACCAACGGTGTTGGATGTGCTTATGTTTATGGAACCGAACCATATACATTCGGTTTTCCAAATAGCACTTCCATTTTTACTGCAGAGCTTTATGCAATCTATCGAGCCGTTTTGTATGTTCGCCGTCGTAAATTAGGTGACTGCCTGATTTTGAGCGATTCCCTTAGTGCACTGCAGAGCCTTTGTCAGTTGTACAACCCCCACCCTATTGTACAACGTATCCAGGATGCCCTCCATGTTTTACACGCTTCTGGCGTTGACGTGGTGTGTGCATGGATTCCTGGTCACGTAGGTTTGCCTGGGAATGAAAAGGCAGATTTAGCAGCAAAGACGGCAACTACAGAACCCAGAATTATCATCTCACGTGTTACTTCGGAAGACTTTAGGCTTGAAGTGCGGAGAGCGGTGCTGTCGTCCTGGCACGACGAGTGGTCAGCTCTCCGCGGTAATAAGCTTAGAGAAGTGAAAGAACTTCCGATAAACTTGGTAACTTCCTGTCGCACATCTCGTCGCGAGGAGGTTAGTTTGGCTCGATTAAGAATAGGGCACTGCAATTTTTCGCACGGTTACCTATTTAAAAGGGACCCTGCGCCTCTATGTCCGCTGTGTGACAACGTTTTGTCGGTTCGCCACGTGCTCCTAGAGTGTTACTCTCTAGCGCACCTTCGGGATTCTCTGCAGCTGCCTGCCGGACTTGCAGAGGTCCTAGCGGACGACAAAACAGCGGTTGATAGAGTTCTTAATTTTTTAGCGCAGTGTAATATAAATTTGAGGATTTAAATTTTTTAATTATCTTGTTCTGCTTTTGGACATATTTATCACCTTGTTTCATATCTGGCTATTGCCACTGTTTTCTACCTTGTATATTTTGTTGTTTCTAGTATTTTTAATTTTTGAGTGAAATTTATATCTGGCTATTGCCATGAGTCTGTTAAGGGCGCTGATGACCTAGAAGTTGAGCGCCCTTAAACCAAATCCAAAACCAAATTTATACTCAGAAAAGGGACTCTCTGAGTACTCGTTTGGGGCGTTTGAGCCTCAGAGTTTGGTACCATTGCTTTCAGAGTGAATTATATTATGACGTAATACGTATTCAATGTGTCATGCTAGCAAAATTGCCAACATGAATGTGGTATTAATATCCTTTCTTGGTATCGTTTTATCGCAAATGTGCAACACTGTACCATAAATGGTAGTTTAGTTCAGAACTAAATTTCATTTACAATCAATTTGAGAAGGATATTGTAAGACCCCAAAAGATAATCATTTATGTGAATATTTGTTTAGAGTGTATTTTTTTTTTCTTTTGGTGTTAGTACGAGTTGGTTGAGTGACGAAAACGTGTTGCTATTGTTCGTTGTTACAAACAATTAAGTTTGTTTAAGGACGTCATAAATATTTCCATATTAATTTTAATATATATGTATAAATAAAAGAATTATATGTGTTCAATATTGAAAGCGAAGGGAGAATAGCTAAAGATCGCTTCCCTAACAATACGGGAACCATTTGAAGGACGCATACGCGGATGTACACAAAAAGAAGGTAGCATCATGTGATGAGGCGCCAATTGTTTAGTGAAAAGCGTCCGTGTGCTTGATACGGGAAGTCGTGCTCTTGGATGTGATGATGATTTTGTTGTTTAACGACGCTGTCAATTGCCAGGATCACATCAGCGTCACCGATGTGCGGGAATTTTGTCCCGCAGAAGTTCTTTTACATGCCAGTAAATCTACTGACATGGAGCTGTCGTTTTTAAGCACACTTAAAAACCATTGGTCTGGGCCGGATTTGAACCCGCGACCTTGGGATTAGTAGGCCAGCGTCTAACCAACTGAGCCACCCAGACCGACGCTCTTGGATGTGAGTAGAAAATTGACTAAACTTTCATGAAGCTTTTGTTCTAAAGTTGTTAAAAACCTGGAAAGACTATCAATATAATATAAATTGGTGCGACGAAAATGTAAAAACGAGAAAAAGTGTTAATAAGGTAATGTAGTGAAGTAAACATCGAGTGTATGTTCATTCCATCTAGTACCACGACCCGAGATAACGAAAGAGTCAAAAGCTAATCACTATCACCTTCGTTTTATTATAAAAACATCACCAAATTTAAATTACAAAATTCAATTTAAGAGGAAGGAGTGTGCGTGTGTGTGTGTGGGGGGGGGGGGGGTGCGTGCGTGCTCTCCGCTGACAGTATCTACAAGATGCGAACATACTCGGAGGGACGAGCTACAGTCCGAAACTTTATCTGCAATGAAAATATGGGCGCTCTTCTGCGTATTAGCGGCGTAAAAGCATTTTTCACGAAAAAAAAAAGTAGGTAAATAGAAACAGGAAGTGTATGAATGCACTTTGCCATGACGTCTGATGTCAAGGATATTTAAAGTAATGCTACCTTTTCTTTCTTATTTTTATTTATTGGGAGGGCGCCAGAGTCCTCCCCTGCCAGCTGCCACTGTCCCCTTGGTTACCTGGCACGAGTCATGTAGACCTTGGGATGACCAACAACGGAAGTTCACGATGCCTGTTTCAAGTACCCGCACTTGTTTCTTGGAATCTTTGTCAGGCTACACTGATCGACGTTTTATTTACAGCGACAGATCAAAGAGTACCAGCGGTTTGGATGTGCCTATGTTTATGGAACCGAACTACATACACTGGGTTTTCATAATAGCATTTCCAGTTTTACTGCATAGCTGTACGCAATTGTGCGCCCTGGTAAATTAGGGGACTGCCTGATTTTAAGCGACCCTCTTATTAGTCCACTTCAGAGCCTTCGTGAACTGTTCAGCTTCCATTCTATTATACAACGCATTCGGGATGCCATCCACGTTTTACACGCTTCTGGCGTTAATGTGGTATGTGCAAAGATTCCTGGTCAGGTGGGTTTGCCGAGGATTGAACTGCCGGATTTGGCGGTAAAGGCGGCAGCCACAGAACCCAGTTTGTGCGATAGGCTTTCGTCGATCCGTCATGTGCTGCTAGAATGTGTTTCTCCAGCGCACTTTCGAGAATCTGTGCGGCTGCATGTGAGACTGGAAGACAATAAACAGGCAGTGGAAAAAGTTTTTAAACTTCTAGATTTGATATTCATGACTGAAAGGATTTAGAATTTTAGATATTCGGATTTCAATTGTTTTGAACCCTCCTATAACTTCGTTTGAATTTTGACTTGTGATTCTGTGGCATATTATTTTATGTATACCTGCTTTTAGTTCTTTTTTTTATTTTATATTGAAATTTATCACTGGCTTTTACCATGATTTGTTTCATAAGGGCACTTATTACCAAGCAACTGATCTCCCTTAAGTTTATACCATTACATTACATCATTTCATATTTTTCCAGAATACTGTAATGCAATGTTCTGTTGAATTCTGAATACTATGCAAGAATGGAGAGCAACTGCTTCCTATCTGAATACTTTATTGTATGTTTATTATTTATTTATGCCAACAAACTTACCTCTAGTGTTTTAAACACACAAACCATTTGTGGGCAATATTAGAGAGGTAGAATCAGAACTGAAAAATGCAGTGTGACAGCCGGGATTTGAACAACAGACCTGCTTTATGCATGGCTGCTCTAACCACTGTGGTATTGAATTTTTCAGCTCTGACTCTACCTGTCAAACTTTGTTGTATATTTCTAAAGATTTTAACAAATCTTAGAGGCTTCACTTATCTTAATATACTCGGGAAGTTTTTGAAGTCCAATGCAGACTAGGTAGTTTCACATTAACTCTAATGCATCATCAGTGCGAATCTTGTTTATACTGGTCATCACTGTAAGAACCTAAATTGCTTAAATTTCTGTGTTACAAACCTATGAAAACAGCTCAAACTTATAAATGGAATGGGACGGTGGTATTTCAACATTTATTATGCGATCCCTATTTTTCAAAATGGATATGTTTTCCCAAACCATTAAATCTGTGGGTGCATTTAATTGTGTTAATAATTTAATCTCTGGATTTAGTTAATGATAAATAACTTAAACTGATATGCCACAGCTGAATTATCAATTTGTTTATGCTCAATTATTCTAAAATGTTCCTTCATTCTGGTTTCCAAATAACGTTTGGTTTTGCCAAGGTAAACCTTGTCACAATCCAAACAGCCAAATGACTCAGTGACTCATTAACATCAATTCTTGGTTAGTATTGTTTTATACTGATGGACAAAACTTCCCTTATTAGCGCTTTACGTCTAGGTTGGTCTTCAATGTCTTCAACTTTGTTTATGCTAAAATTTCATTTTATTTTCCAGTACAAATGGAAATGTATGAATATACTTAACTGCAAATAAGGTAACATAGTTAAGTTAATTATAAATCATAAGTTGTTCCAAATATATTACACACACACCAGGTGAATTATCTATTATCATCAGATACTATGTGTGAATAACTGGTCCAGTATAAGTTGGTAGTGAGAATAAGTTGGATGCAACTTGAAACTGGTGAGTATTATATCACCTTGCAATATTAATAAGATAAGTGGAGCTTTTAGTTTCTAATTTGTTCTTAATTTAGATTCTGTTGTTTCACTGTCATTAGCTTCAATTTTTCCTTAACGGAAGTGATAGTTTGTGTAAGCATGTTCTGAATTTGATTACAATTTAAGCAAATGAAGTTAGTTCTGCAAACTGACAGAATATTATAGTTTAAAGTTGTAAGTGGTGCTAAGTGTTTCATTTTGACTCTATTTTCATTATAATTTAGATTCTCATCACTGTTATTACCTTATTCAAGGATACGTAATATGACAAAACATTGCTTCAAATCTCTGTTTCACTTCACTGTTTGTAATTTCTAATTTCAAAGTTAATTTATGAGGCTCCCTAATTTTCAGTTGACACGTGGAGTTATTAATATTTTTAGTAGAACCGCTGCCAAATTAAAGTCAGAATCATATATGAATATGAACCTAAGTATTTGGTATGTGCCACTTCATTTAAATCAACTCATTTCACTTATGTACTTACTCTGTTGTGCTTTCAGGTTGCAGCAACAAAACTAAAAGACAAAACTTACTTCAACACTTATTTTTTGGATTCTGGAACATTTGACTTTGGTGCAATTGTATTAAATCCAAAGTCAAAGGAGTAAGTATTGTTTCCTTTAATGCCTAATTATATCATACAATCAATCAAATAAGTTTATTATTATTGTTGTTTAACGGTGCTGTCAATTGCTACGATCACATCAGTGTCGCGGCACACTTAAAAACCACCAGACTTAGCCGCATTCCCCTCCAAAGGAGTGTCGCCTTGCCATAGTGGAGGGGCTCAGTACCTGAACCAGACGGCCTACTAAGTGTCATTTTGACTACTGGTAGGCAAGAGGTGAGGGGAAGCAAAGAACATTCCAAACGGGTACATGAGGCTCGTTAGTCTTGGTCGACGACTCATCTAGGAGAAGAGGACTCCGAAATCAAACTCCCCCAGGGGCACCTACTACGGTAGGTACTCTATGTCCACTGTATGATAACGTTTTGTCAGTTCGCCACGTGCTGCTAAAGTGTTGCTCCCTAGCGCACCTTCGGGATTCTCTGCAGCTGCCTGCCAGACTTTCAGAGGTCTTAGCGGACGATAAAACAGCGGTTGATAGAGTTTTTAAGTTTTCAGCGGAGTGCAATATCAATTTGAGGATTTAAAATTTTAGTTATCTGTTTATGCTTTTTGACATATTTATCACCTTGTTTCATATCTAGCTATTGCCACTGTTTTTTACTTTTTGTGTATGTTTTTCTTGTTTCTAGTATTTTCACTTTTGAGTGAAATTTATATCTGGCTATTGCTATGAATCCATTAAGGCCGGTGATGACCTAGAATTTGAGCGCTCTTAAAGCCACAAACCAACCAAGCAACCAACCAACCATCTCACGTGTTACTTCGAAAGGCTAAGTGTGGCGAGCAGTGCTGCCGTGTTGCCACGGAGAATGTAATACGCTTGGAGAGGCAAAAGCACTTCCGATAAACTGGTTTACTTCCTCTCGCATATCTCGTCTCGAGGAGGTTAGCTTGGCTCGGTTGCGAATTGGCCACTGATTTTTTTAGCATGGTTAGCTATTGAGACAGAATATTAGAAGACCCCAAAAGAAAATCGTTTATGTGAATATTTGTTAAGAGTGTAATTTGTTTTTTGATATTGGTATGAGATTGTTAAATGACGAAAACGTGTTACTAATGTTCATTGTTACGAACAACTAAGTTTGTTTAAAGACGTCATAAATATTTCCATGTTTAATTTTAATATATATGTATAAATATTAGAATTATATGTGTTCAATAGTAAAAGTGAAATCAGGATAGCTAAAGATCGCTTCTCTAACAATAAGGGAACTATTTGATGGACGCATACACGGATGTATACGAGAAAGATAGTATCACGTGAGATGACGCAGAATATTTTTTCACTAGCGTCTAAGTGTCCAAGGTGATAGGACGTATTTTGATAGTGTGTAAACAGTGTAGAACATTTAGCAGACTTTCATCGAGGTTTTGTTCCACTTTTTGAAAAAGTGGAAAGACTTAAATAATTTAAAACAGTGCTAAGAGGATTTATTTAAATGTAAAATAGAGAAAAAGTGTTAATAAAATAATACATTGTGGTGAAGAAACATCGTGTGATTTTTCATTCCATCTGTTACCATGCCCTGAGAGAAATAAGAGCCTCATCGCACTTTTTAAAATGTGCCTTTGGATTATCAACCAGTAGCAGTGCACTACTGAGGGCTCTTGACAAAGTTTTCGGGGATACTATCGAGGCTTTTGTAACGCAATATGTTGACAATTTTTTAATATACAGTAAGGATCCCCAGTCACACTTACATCACATGGATTATGTATTGTCCAAGTTTCAGGAAAGCAACATGACCCTGAACTTGGAAAAGTGTGAATTTTTTGTCAAAGAGGCAGAATTTCTAGGCCACATCATTACGCCTGATGGTATACAACCTAATCCGGAGAGAGTCAAGGCCATAGAGTGTATACCACCCCCACGTAACTTGAAACAGTTGAGAAGGTTTCTGGGCATTTTACAGTACCAGTCAAAATTTGTGATTAACTACGTTAAAGAATTAGTATCCCTTAGAGAACTGTTGAGAAATGACACTAAGTGGGAATGGAATGCCAAACACCAGGTAGCCTTTGAGAAAATCAAAGAACTTTTTAAGCACAGTATTCTCCTGGAACGACCGGATCCAAATTCACCTTTTCTAATATACACCGATGCTAGTGCGCACTCATATGGAGCAATATTGGCAAAAGAAGATGCAGATGGCAACAAACATGTGATTGCCACAGCTTCTAGATTTGTAAACAAGATAGAAGCCAATGCCTGTATAACGGAATTAGAAATAGGTGCAATCCATTTTGCGTTACAAAAGTTCAGACAATATATCTACCATTATAAAATTTTTATATATACTGATCACGTAAGAATGTCCTTCATCCAAAAATGCAAGCTAACCAACTCCAAAATCTCGAGGTACATACACAAAATAACATCGCATGACATAGAGGTCAGACATATCCCAGGCAAGGAGAACATCTTTAGTGACTTATTGTCAAGATTAAGGTCGGAAAGTTACATACCCGAGACGATATATAATCCACACCATGAAATTAAAATTATGCAAATAAATAGTAAGAAAAGCAAGGAAATCCTACAAGACTTCAAAAACATGGCAAAGCTACAGCAAGAAGACCCTGAATTGAAGAGGCTATTCGACAAAGCTCCAGACATAGTACCAAAATTGGAAGCCAAGATAGGGAAATTTAGGAACATCCTGTTTAAATCACATGGTTGCGACATAAGGAAGCAGAAAATTATGGTACCAAATTCCTTACAGGACAGGGTTATTTTGGCATTCCATCACTCGATGCTTCGCTCTGGTACTGAGAGAACAATGCTTGCAATTGAGGAAGTACTATACATCAAACAACTTGGCAAGTAAGTCGGGAAGTTAATTTCCTCATACGACCTATGTCAGAAGGCCAAGCCAATCAATGTAAGATACGATGTCGTTCCACAATCCATCATGAGAAACGAGAAAAATGCATTGGTGTGCATCGATGAACATGGCGAGCTACCAAGGGGGAAAGATGTAAACAGTTACATCTTCGTCATGTTTGATGTTTTCACAAAATTTACTAAGATATACCCCATTAGGCACATAAAAAGTAGAACTTGCCTGAACAAAATCGTTAAAGATTATATTCCAAGATATGGGAATATAAAAGCTATACTATCCGATAATGCAACAATGCATAAAAGTAAATTATTCCAGGACAGCTTAAGAACATTAGGAATAAAATTATACTATTCTTCAGCCTATTATCCTCAAGGAAATCCGACAGAAAGAACGATGAGAAATATAAGTATATATTTCCGCCTACTTTGCCACAGAGACCACACTTCCTGGACAGAAAAATGCAGGTACATAGAGGAGGTGATTAACCATTCACAGAACCCCACGACAAAGTTCGCCCCAATCGAATTGACCAACACAAAACCCAACAGATTGACAATTGACATTGGCACTATGATGGCTGCTCAAAGGGAATTGACAGAGAAGGAAAAATGTCAATTGGCATTCAGAAGGTTACAGCAAAAGGCAGAAATAGGGAGAAAGAAGGTAAAAAGATTTATCAGGAAATGGTCCCCACAAATTGGAGAAAAGGTGCCCTTAAGAAGCCACAAAGCATCCAAGGCATCTGAGAAAAGATCTGGAAAGATGGAACTACTGTACACTGGACCACTGGTCATAACAAAACAGCTGGGTGACCATGCGTATGACCTACAGAATACAAATGGCAAGTTGGTAGGAAGATATCATAAAAATAAATTAAAACCATACAAAGAAAGGACCAAATAGTCTTTGCCAACAAACATGTAAGGCAGGAATAGTAGAGATGATGGAAAATAATAATTTTTAATGGGTTACTTATAGAAGATTATGTTCAGATTGAAAAATACAACAAGAAAGAAAATCAACATAGTCATTGGCTATATTGACCACAAAGAGCATTGTCAACAAATACAGATGAGGACACTGATTGTCATTAAAGAAGTGAATAGCGACGGAAAATAATGTGTTTTTGGCATAAGGATGTCAGGGACAAAACAATAAAAAGAAATCAGCTGTGATGACAAAGATAAAATATTTATGACACAAAGGTGTCGAGGGTGAATTGAGAAGAAAAATAATACAATTGCAGAATAATTATAAGTATAGAAGTTTTTTCTTATAGAGATAAGAGATAAAGAGGTGACAATTAGTGAAGTAAGAAAAACCATAGTCAGAAAAGCAATGCCCATGAATTAAGATGGATATGGCCAATGCTAAGCTTGAAGAAATGTCTAACTAAACAATAATGAATAAGAACCCAATTAAAAAAAATGGTACCATTATTAACATCAGAGTTTAAGAATTGACTCAATGACCTGCCTATACATGATAAGCTTACAAGACAAAGAAGGCAAAGAACTGAATAAAATATTGCCATAAATATGATCATAATCATTAGCTCAAAATTTTTATCCTGTTTTTCTCTCCTCATAACATGGAACATAAGTCAAAAGCCACACAATAAAACATGATACACTTAAATTATATTTGTGTCAATGTCAAGTGTATAATAACTGAATATGTGTTATATAATATCTGAACATGTGTTGTATAATAACTGAATACGTGTTATATAATAGCTGAATATGTTAATTATTATTTATTTATGCCTCTTAAACTGAATATGTGTTGTATAATAACTGAATATGTGTTGTATAATAACTGAATAAGTGAAATTTATAAAGACATGCTATGTCATGCCAAAACAAAAGACAAAAACATACAGCGAAGAAGACTGTAAAAAAAAAGTATTGTACAAAGTGATTGTATCAGAGGAATAGGGAGAAATGTTGTATTGTGTTTCAAGATTGTAAATATAGGTAACAACTTGAAAAACAAAACAAGGGGCATGTGAGACAGAATATTAGAAGACCCCAAAAGAAAATCGTTTATGTGAATATTTGTTAAGAGTGTAATTTGTTTTTTGATGTTGGTATGAGATGGTTAAAGGACGAAAACGTGATACTAATGTTCATTGTTGCGAACCACTAAGTTTGTTTAAAGACGTGATAAATATTTCCGTATTTAATTTTAATATATATGTATAAATATTAGAATTATATGTGTTCAACAATAAAAGCGAAATCAGGATAGCTAAAGATCGCTTCCCTAACAATACGGGAACTATTTGATGGACGCATACGCGGATGTATACGAGAAAGATAGTATCACGTGAGATGGCGCTGAACTTTTTTTCACTAGCGTCTACGTGTCCAAGGTGATAGGACGTATTTTGATAGTGTGTGAACATTGTAGAACGTTACCAGACTTTCATCAAGGTTTTGTTCCACTTTTTGAAAAAGTGGAAAGACGTAAATAATTTAAAACGGTGCTAAGAGGATTTATTTAAATGTAAAATAGAGAAAAAGTGTTAATAAAATAATACATTGTGGTGAAGAAACATCGTGTGATTTTTCATTCCATCCGTTACCACGCCCTGAGAGAAATAAGAGCCTCATCGCTCAAACGTGAAACAACGCTTCGATAAAAACTGCACCACTATTTAAACAGGACCTTGCTCCTCTTTGTCCGCTATGTAACAACCTTTTGTCAGTCCATCTCGTACTGCTGGGTTGTTCCTCCTTAGCGCAGTTTTGAGACTATGAAGCTGTTTGGCTTCAGAGATTTTGGCGAAAGCAAAGTAGCGGTCGAATGGGTTTTTTGGCTTTTAGCGGAGTGTAACATGTGTTTAAGGATTTGAAGCTTTAGATATCTAGTTTATGCTTTTTTGGAGGTCTTTATTATTTTGTTTTAATTTTGGCCTTTGCCACTCTGTATTGTACATTTATGTATAAATTTATCTTTTTACAAGTACTTTTATTTTTGATTGAAGTTTATATCTGGCTTTTGGCCTGAAATGCTTTTAAGGGCGCAACCTTCATGTTGGATTCCATTACTTTTCTTGTTTGCTATTTTACAGGTCCTGTGAAGTTACAACAATGTTTAGATTTCGTAGCAACTCGGAGCATGACACCGAAATCCAATTCAAACTACAAGGTCAGAAACAAGGAGTCTTTAAAACTGCAGCTGATGAACTTCTGATTAAGGTATAAAGAATGGAGAATAGGTACAGAAGTATGTAAGTCCAGCGAGTGGCAATAAAAGATAGCGGTGCTTAATTTGTAGTTCGTAATATGTATAAAGTATGTTACAACATTAATTCAAAGCCATGGTAAATTCTTAAGAAAATCCACGGATGGATGGATGGATGGATGGATGGATGGACGAACGGATGGACGGATGAAGGGATGGACGGACGTACGGATGGATGGACGGTGGATGGACTCAGGGTCGGAAGGCCGGACGTAAGAATGGAGGGACGGTCGGACGGTCGGACGGCCGGCGGCCGGGTGAGCGGGACGGAGGGATGGATGGATGGACGGACGGACGGACAGGCGGACCGACGGAAGGACGGACTGACTGACTGACGGACGGACGGACGGACGGACGGACGGACGGACGGACGGACGGATGGATGGATGGTAAGATTTGAAGAGGGCCATACTAACTGAGTGGACTAAATTTTCTGCAGAAACCACTAGTGAAATCAATGCCAAGGAGATTAGCCGCAGTTATCAAGAGGAATGGCAGGCCTACAAAATATTGAACTGAGAAAATATGCCCAAGAATGTTTGTTTTCTTATGAACAGACCAATATTTGCTTGTCATAATTGGAAACCAAGCTTTTCCATTATTTTTTATTTTGAATTGAAGAAAGTTCATATTTTGTATAGTTTATATTACATGCATATGTATACAAATATTCAAATAGTACAATTTTCTGTGCTCAGTATTGTATTTACTCCATATTTTATGCCTTCAACCCTGAAATTTATGATTAGACCAATACTTTTTGGAGTCGCTGTGCATGGAATTACAACAGAGCAATCAGAGCTTGAACCTTCCTTCAGTAAAAATGAGAGTTTGGCCACTTGTTTGCAAGAAACTAAGCAGGATCCCACTCAAATAAGACTCCTAGCACAACAGCTCATGAAGGGTGAAGGTTTGCCACCTAGCCGCTGCGTCCTTCACCTCTGCCCACTACAGGCGTCATTGGTGAGTTTCCACACTACCTTTTTAAAATAAGATGATACTCCTCAGTACGGCGTGATCTTAGGTGCACATGGGGGCACTATGATGCTTATCAGCGATGATAATTGTCTGGAATCCGTATCTTTACATTCGGACATCCAACTAGTTGCCATAAGCTATGTACTGCCATCCATTGGATTTACCATTTTCAACATCATAAGCTGGAAGAATGGGCTCAGTAAGAATGAACCCATGAGCACTTGTTTGCAAGGGACTAAGCAGCGTCTGCAGGACCTTTTCCAGTAATACAATACATTCCACTGTGATGTGATCTTAAACTAGAAGAGTGGTTCCTGCACTTGGGAGCACTATAATATTTATTAGCAATGATATATCTGGAATTAGTAGCACGACAGTGTGACATCCAAGCAGTCTTAAGGATTCTACTGCCATCCATCCGATTTAGCAAATGCAACATGTCCCCGTTAGATGTAGTCTCCCAGGTATCAACGCCTGTTTTGATAGTGGGAAACTTTAATGCACACCACCCGCATTAGGATTCAACTTGGAGTGGTGCGAGACCCAAGCTCATCACTGATTTAATGGACAATTACAGCCAAACCCTCCTCAACACTGGAGAGCCTACATTTCTTTCTAATTCCTTCAATACCTTTTCAAATCTTAAACTAGCAATTTTTTCCAACTTTTGGCACTTTCCTTACAATGGAACATTATCTCTGATTTAGATTTTCCAGTCCTTATTTATCTCTTAGCACAAGATATTTTTTATTAACGTCCTCCAATGTAGTGTCATATCAGACAGTGAATAAATGAAATGAGTGAAATGATGCTTAGATGAGCCCAGGTCAGTAAAGTCAGAAGATTAGTGTTCCACACATATGCCTAGATGGAAGTTGGGTCATACCAACTGGAATCTTTACACGTAATTGGCTGTGTTTACTTACAACTAGCATGACTCTGTGATGATTTAGATAACATTTTACAGAGGGATTATTTCAGTTGCTGAGCAATCTATTCCCCAGTCAATTTCACATCCCCTTAGATTTCCTGTCCCTTGGCAAACAGATGATTGTCAAAGTGCCATTCACGCTGTAAGGCGTGCTTTTAGGGTTTTCCTCAGGCACAGAACATTGGATAACCTAATCCAATATAAGAACATTCAGAAATTAATATTCAATGTAAAATAAATAGCTTTCTTAAGACAGCTATTAACAGCAGAAGGTATTAAGCTGGACCCAGAGCCCCCCAGGGGGTCCTACTATGGTAGGTACGAGTTAGGCATACCCGGGTCCCCGAGCCATACTCTCGATTGGGTTCCTCTAAGGAACTTTGGTCCACTTTTGTGTTTGACCTTTCACCTGATACCTCCCTATACACAGTCTGATGGATAACCTACACGAGGGTTGTAGTTGGATGGGGAGACGGAAGGAGTCATAGGTAACCACATAATTCCCAGACCCAGGTTATCGTGTAGGATATGTGTTCTTATCCGCTGATAAAGGTCAGTCCTGGGGAGGAGCCATTGCATGAACTATTGCACTCCTGAAGGCCATTGGATCCCTCTGTCTATACATTGGGAGGTGAGACCCTTGGGTGAGTAAGGTCAAGGCCAGGACCCTACCTAAGCCGGGGTGGCACCCAGGATGTGTGCATGCCATCGGAGATATTTGCAATGGAGAATATCGCCATGGTGTCTAAAAGAACACCAAACAAAAACTGTGCAAGTGGAAAGGAAGTAGCCGAGTCTTGTGGTCCTCGCTACTTAGTAATAGCTAGAAATGAGGAAGGTAAAAAAATTATATGTATAGAACATTGAACTCATCGCATGGGGTGACAAACACCCTGCATTAGATCAAGGCCATCTGTAAGTAACAGGCCTGGATATGCAATTCATGACGTCACAACGCGAGGCCGAAGTTCTAAGCAATTCATACGGAATAAACACATGTTTTACAGCATTTCTGCACTGGAAGAAGAAAGCATTCATTTATATTTTCACATTTCGTATTAAAAGTTAATGTGTGTTAGCATGTTAGAGGAAAACATGCTTTGCATAGTTGTTAATGGCAGAGCATGCTTCTTACCTTCTCAGTACTAATATATCTCCATTTTTTCCCTGTAGATAATTCTAAACTGTCTTAATTAATAATGCAGTAGTCTTTCAAGAGAATGTTGGTTATTACTTTTATTAACTAGAAAACACCATGCAACAATCCTTAACCAACTTACAGAGGTGGACCAAAGACAATTTAATGACTCTTAATACAACAAAATCAAACTATCAAATCTCTTCACTAAGAAAAAAACCACTAAAAATAAAACTAAATTTTGAGGGTCAACAATTACCAGAAACAAAGGAAGCAAAGTATTTAGGAGTTACATTTGATACCAAACTTACATGGACCAAACAAATAGAAAATGTAATACAAAGAGCAGAAAGGCGCCTTTCACTGTTAAAACGTCTAACAGCAATGAAGTGGGGATGTCCCAGAGCAACTCTTAACACAACATACATTGTATATATAAAGCCATTATTTACTTACTGCAGCGAAGTTCTTGTAACAGCAAACACAAAAAAAAAAATCAAATCTTTCAAAACCAAAGTCTGAGATTAATTACAGGTGCTATCAAAACCACACCAATAGCAGCTATGGAACTACTAACCAATCAATACCCCATTGAATATGAAACAGAAAAAGCGGCTCTTATTCAACACGAAAGTTGATCAGACTCCCATTCAATACATGGCACAAGAGAAATTTTACACATGCACTAAAGACTCAGGAGAGCTTTCTTTCCAAAGTTCAAGACTTCAAGAAAAATGTACACCTTCCTAATTCAAAGGAAAACTTCATATCTAAAGTCAATCTAACACAAACATTAGACATCACATATTATTTACACCTGACAGAAGAAGTTTAGGAAAGTGATACTCCAACTAGTGTTCTAAAATTAGTGGCATTAGAGACAATCCATACTAGATTTCCAGAACACGAATGGCTCCATATTTATACTGATGGATCATTGATATCAAACCAAGATGGAGCAGGGGCTGGAGACACATGTCACCTCTTTTCCTATTACAAATCTTTAAGTTATGGAACTACGAACTTTGATGGAGAAATTGAAGCAATTTGAATGGCCCTACAAAATCTTTTGTACAGAATTTCACATTTTCAGTAAGCAGTTATTCTCTCAGATTCCAGGGCAGCAATTATAGCAATTACTTCCAAGTTGTCACCAAAACACCAAACAATTATAGAATGTTGGAAAATGCTTAGCCATCTAACAGCACTTCAGAAACACCTAGTCTTCCAATGGATACCAGCTCACTGTGGACTGAGTGGTAATGAGAAAGCTGATTTTCTTGCAATAAAGGGTACCATTGGTGTACAAAAATCTATAGTTAATCTACTATTTCATGCAGCTAAAAGATTAGTCAACTCTGAATTCAAAAAAATTATTGCAACATATTACTATGAAAAATCAAAGAATAAAAGATGGGAACTACCAAACATTCAAACAGTAATTCCTGAGTATCCTCGAAAAACAGCAGTTGCAACCTTCAGGTTGATTACAGGACATGATTGTCTGGCAAAACATTTAAACAGAATTGGGATATATTCTCCATCACTCTGTCATGTATGTGATCTGCAAGAGGAAATGGATCGAGACCACCTTCAAATATGCCCGGCCACTTCTGGTGCCCCATTCAGCAGTGAAAAATATTGGAGAGCAAGAGGATTAATGACTTCATTGTCAGAAATTCAGCATTAGCTAACAACAAGTTTTATTATTTTCCTCGTCAAAATAGCAGACTGGTAACTTGCAATCACTAGCATTACAGTCAGCACCTATATTATTCATGTCACAGGTCTCAGCGCCTAAATGTGGAATTAAGTTTCTCTGTTTCTCTACTTTAAGAAATTCTTGTTCATATGTCTCAACAAATTTACTACATTTTTGTGATCACCAAGCATTTTCACCTTTTCTGATAAACATTTTAAACGCAAGAGTTTCTGTCAGAACTGAGGTGTTGAGAAAGTTGTCTGAGGTAATCAGGATGGGGTAAAGAAAGAACATTGCAATCACGTAACTGGGTGAGAAAAATAAATTGAGCATGCCCATAACAGGTTATTGGGCATATATTTAATTGACTGTTGACTGATCAATTCTACCTGCTCTTCTAGGAATATAGTTTTTAGATATTCTGCGGAATCTACATTCACGTCCTCCCAACATTCCTTTAAAATGTTGGCCGCCTGAAGTAGTTTATATTCTGTTTATTCACTTGCTATTGTGAACCAAAAGAGCATCAAATTTAGACCATTTATCGAATATAATTTGTTTACCAAGAATCCATTTAAAGTTACTATTGGATATTACAATTTTACCCTATAGAATCTAAATAATAAAATTGAAATGAATTTGTAATGCTGCTACAATTGTAGTTTTTTACAATTCAATTCCTATTTTCACCAGTACGTGACCCTTAACATGATTAGCCTCACTGTTCAAAGAACTTTCTATCTTCAGTGAATTATTTAAAGATGTTTCTAAAGAATGTATAAGATCCCAAAAGATCAACAGACTTAATGAATAATAGAAAAAATTTGCTTACATTATGCAAATGCTAGTGTTTTGTTTTCTGGGTGCTTGAAACCAGCTCACTTTACTTAATTCAGAATTATATATAGTCAAAAACTGTTGTGAATGATGTAAAATAGCTAAAAGAATTAATTATGGACACTATAATATTTGAGATTAGGTACTCAGGGGTCTCCGTCTAGGGGATATGTGAATGGCAACCACAAGGTACCCAAGCTGAGCAGAACATTACTTCCACTTACTGGTGTTTTGCTCCTCACTGTAACTTTTCTATTTGACCTTACCTTGGTCATCTCTTGTTCTCTTCCGACCCCGATGCTATTAGGGTTCCTGAGGGCTAGGGAGTCTTTATTTTTCCAACCTCTCCATTTCTCTAATTTCTCTATAAAACCTTAACCCCTAACATGCTGACCTGTCATGGCATGTAATACGTCCTCTGATTGGTAACCAGAGGATATGGTCGGTGAATTTATTTTGATAATTCTCCTGGTCAGGTCAGTAAGACCCGTTAACCAACGACAGGTGTGGTCCTCCAGACATTCTGGGGGTTGTGAGAGAGCGATGTGACCGCCATAACATAAAAATATGGTGCTCTCTAAAAAGCGGTTACATTTACTGCTAAGTCCCTTCAATATCTGTGAAAAATGTTGGAGAGCAAGAGGATTAATGACTTCATTGTCAGAAGTCCAGCATTAGCTAACAACAACAACAATTGTAGGAATTTCTTCTTTATCAATTTCCACAAAAATTACATCGTTTTCTTTTATGATGACGGTGAAGCCCTCTAATTTCATGTCACTAATTCTATTTTCAAAGCTCTGAAAATCAACAATGTTGTCATCTTCAAGTCATTTCCGAAATGCTGCTGCATCCTTTTCCAATATTTCCCCCCTCCTTTCTTCTGGATCCCTATGTTTGGGTGCTGCTTTGGAAGTCAGGTTGGATGGTAAATTAGGCAACAGCGAGGAACATGGATTTTCAGTAAGTTTAGGAGTTGTTCTGTGTACTACAAAATGCTTCCATCATTTCGCGTAGCAGTAAATTCCTTCACTATGTGCTGTTCAGAAAAATGTTTAATACATACCACATCTGGTTCATAATTATGCTGTGAATAACACGAACCCACTGCTCTCTCCTTTGTGGATCCTTTGTAAACGAAAACACTGTAACATAGTTTTCTACACTTGTGTTATAGTTTGAGGTACAACCTGGCAGATAACACTTCCTAGACATTTTGCTTTAAAAGCTACACCACTTTGTAATTCGACTTTTCGCTCACTCAATTGTTTACTGACACGCTGTAAGACACAAGTAACATCTTAGCATTCCAACCACGCACTGATATGTTGCATTCCCGTATTAAACAAGCAGGAGATAAAAATGAGCCCCCGTGATGACCTCATTAACGTAATCTCTTTCCGTCTTCAGGCCTGTTTAGATAAAGATGGCCTCGATTACAAGATCTAACCAAAGAAAATTCAAGAAAATCTTGTGGAACAAGGCGTCACTAAAGTTAACCAGGTTCAACGCAAAGAGGGTGGTGATTTGAAGCCAACACGTACCCTGTTCCTGACCTTTGATCGTGTAGACCTTCCGCAAAGGATTAAGGCAAGGCATGAATCCATCGAGGCTAGGCCTTTCATTCCGAACCCGCTCAGATGTTTCAAGTATCAGAGATTTGGACATTCAAGCGAGTTTTGCAAGGAACTACCTACATGCAATAGGTATGGAAGTGAATTACACGATGGTGCATGTACTGCAGCGCCGTCATGTATGAACTGTAAAGGAGAACACCCATCAAGTTCCCGAGATTGCCCCCGTTTAGTAGAGGAAACAACGTTCCAAGAGATACGGGTTAGAGAGAAGCTGCCCTTCACAGCAGGCCGGAAGCTTTTGCGTATACGCCAACCATCTGTTCCAAGATTCGGTACCTATAGCTCAGTTGCAGCTAAACCCGTACCGAGACGAGAAATCGAAGCACAGAGCAGCGATATAAATGGGGCAACAATATCAGAAAAGACACTCGTAGCCCGTATCTCAATTCCAAAATCTTCTACATCGGCACGCACATGTTTGTCAACGTCTACAAAGTTCACAAGTTCAAAGAACATCAGCGTTGCATCACCATCAAAAGCATCAAGCTCAGCACCAAAAAAGCTAGCCAGCCCGTAAGATATGCCTCACCAATCAAGTTTAAGAATAATTATACCAAGAACGACTTGCTCAACTAAAACAGTTTGATCTCAGTACATTGAAGGGATATACCAGTCCATGCATATCTCCTCGAGGACCCTCTTCTAGTGAATCTTCAGGGGTGAACTCTGAACTTTGCCGGTGCCCGTTAGCAACCGGTTCGATATGGGAACAGGGACGTCCTTGGAAGAGGACATGGAGTTAGATGAATCTGCTCACACTGGGACAACCCCAGCGGAAAAGAGGTGCGAAAAAGCGTCCGAGAAGAATGCCAGCCCACGAGAGAAGAAAAGAGCTAAATTAATTCGACAAGCGTCTGCATCAAGGTAATGCCCCTCCGAAGGAATGTCGCATTGACGTGGCGGAGGGGCGCAGTACCCGATCTAGACGGCCTACTAAGTGTCATTTTTGACCACTGGTAGGCAAGAGGTGAGGGGAAGCAAAGAGCATTCCAAAACGGGTAGGTGAGGCTCGGTAGTCTTGGTCGACGACTCGTCTCGGAGAAGAGGACTCCGAAATCAAACTCCCCCAGGGAGTCCTAGTACGGTAGGTACGGGTTTGGCGTATCCGGGACCCCGAGCCATACTCTCGATTGGGTTCCTCCAAGAGGTGAGAGGGCACATGCCAAACGCCCAATCAACTTTGGTCCACTTTTGTGTTTGACCTCCCACCTGATACCTTCCTGTACACAGTTTGATGGACAACCTACCCGCCGGTTTTGGAAGATTTGGTGACGCAAGGGGTGACTGAGTAAACGCGTAAGTCCCAGTCCCTGGTTATCATGTAGGATCTGTGTCCGTAACCGCTGATAAATGTCAGCCCCGGGTAGGGGCCATTGCATGAGCCGATGCACTCCTGAAGGCGATTGGGTCCCTCTATCTATACATTGGGAGGTGTGACCCTAGGTTGAGCAAGGTCCAGGCCAGGACTATCACCTAAGACGGAGTGGCGCCCAGGATGTGAGCATCCCATCGGAGACATTTGCAATGGTGGAGCATATCATCGCCATGAGTACGAAAACTCATAAAACAAAACAAACTAAAGCAAGTGGAAGAGAAGTAGTCGAGTGTCGTGGTCCTTGCTACTCAGTCATTACTAGCAAAGAGAATGGTAAAGAGTTTCTATCGACGACCCCATTTACAATCCAAAAGGGTTTGGATAACATTGCTGGTCCAGTAAAGTCATGCACTAGATCTCGCAATGGCACGCTGCTGGTTGAAGCACATTCAGCTACCCAGGCAGCTAAGATACTAAAAGCGGATATGCTGGCAAGTTATCCTGTATGTGTTGAGATGCACAGAACGTTGAGCTCCTCGCGCGGCGTGATAAACACCCTTGTATTGGAAGGGTTATCAAATGAGGAGATTCAAGAGAATCTGACAGAACAAGGCGTCATTAACGTTTACCGGGTTCAACGTAGAGAAAGTGGGGAGTTAAAGCCAACTAATAATGTTCCTGACCTTTGATCAGGGCGCTGATGACCTAGAAGTTGAGCGCCCTTAAACCAAATCAAAATCAAACTGACCTTTGATCGGGTAGATCTCCCGCAAAGGATTAAGGCGGGGTATGAATCCATCGAAGTTAGGCCCTTCATCCCGAACCCACTCAGATGTTTCAAGTGGACATACAAGCGAGCTTTGTAAGGGACTAGCTACATGCCCTCAATGTGGAGATGAATTCCACGAAGGTGCATGTACTGCAGCTCCATCATGCGTGAGCTGCAGAGGTGAACATCCGTCTACTTCCCAAGATTGCCCCCGTTTTGTTGAGGAAAGAGCGATCCAAGATATACAGGTTAAAGAGGAGGTGCCCGTCTCAGAACTCGGAAGCTCTTGCGTATACGATAACCCTCTGTTCTAAGGTCCGGAACTTATAACTCAGTTGCAGCTAAACCGGTACCGAGCAGGGAGATTGCAACGCAGTCTAGCGATTTCAATGGGGCAACAATATCTGAAAAGACACTTGTAGCCCGTAGCTCTATTCCAAAGCCCTCGACATCAGCGCGCACATCTGCATCAACGTGTACAAAATAGGTTGGTGAGAAAAGTACAACTGTTACATCACCAACGAAAATTCAAACTCAACACAGAAGACTAGGAAACCTGTAATCTAGAATGCATCACCGATAAAGTTTAAGAAGAACTACACTTAGAATGATTTCCTCAAGGAAGATAAGCCTGATCCAAGTACATCAAAAGGATACAAGAGTCAAGAAGATCTCCTCGAAGACCCTCTTCTGGGGAATCTTCAGGGGTAGAGTCAGACCGGCGTCTTTCATCTTCGCCGGTCCACATTAGGAACCGTTTCGAGACACTCGAACCCAAGTTCGCTATGGGAAAACGGTCGTCCTCGACAGAGGACATGGAGTTAGACCAATCTGTCCACACTGGGAGAACCCCAGTAGGAAAGCGGCGGGAAAAAGCGCCTGACAAGAATGCCAGCCCAAGAGAGAAGAAAAGGGCTAAATTAGTTTGACAACCGCCTACTTCGAAGTAATGAAGCGTTACCTTGGAATTATCTGTCCCATACACAATGCAATATGGCTATCCTACAATGGAACATGCGTGGTATAACAAGCCAACGTTCAGAACTTGAGCTTTTGCTCAAAGAAAACGAACCCCTGGTCGCATGTTTGCAAGAGACTAAGCTGCGTGCTCAAGACGCTTTCCATCTAAGGCGATACACCCCAGTACTGTGTGATGTCACATCAGAAGAGGGTGTTTCGGCACATGGCGGCGCTATGATGATTCTCGGAGATGACGTATATATGCAAACTCTACCATTGCACTCTGATATACAATCAGTTGCTGTACGGATTATACTGCCAAACATCCAGGTCACCATTTGTAGCTTATACCAGGTGAGTCAGCTGCCCGTTATTCTCGAATTTTATGCAATCCGCATTTTATACTCCAAAATGAAAACATCGACCCCATTACTAGGCTCTAACAGCGTATTTAACATGGATGTTAAACACTGGGTGAAATTAGTGCTGATATCGATGTTATCACATCGCCCTGTAATATATTCGTAATTACACAGCTTAGACGGATTAAACTGCCAAACATCCAGGCCACCATTTGTAGCTTATACCAGGTGAGTCAGCTGCCCGTTATTCTCGAATTTTCTGCAATCCGCATTTTATACTCCAAAATGAAAACATCGACCCCATTACTAGGCTCTAACAGCGTATTTAACATGGGTGTTAAACACTGGGTGAAATTAGTGCTGATATAGATGTTTTCGCATCGCCCTTTAATATACTCGTAATTAGACAGCTGACATTTGCACTTCTGCAAATGTTCACTGGAACCAGCGAATATTACATCTTATACGGAATGTTTACCTTACGCGTTACTAGGTAGCTCAGTTGGAACGAGTGCAACACCACGAAGTAATCTGTCTGCTATGAAAGTGGTTCGAATCATCTGCATGTACTAATTTTTTTACCGTGCAATTCTCACATTTTACAAATTATTATTCTGAAAACGGTAATTAAATTCATTTTTATTGCTTTATTTATGTTTTATGGCATTGTTTGATGTTTGTTTATTGGTGAACTACAATTAGGTAGTTGTTTAAACATACCTATAGGTAGGTGGAATTGAAATAAGGATCACTTATACCCAGGGCTGAACAGATATACAAGCCGCTGTAATACGCTTACGAAGGGTTTCTGGATTGTCCAGCTCCTCTGCATAAATGCGTTATTTAAAATAACCCCAGAGAAGGAAGTCAACGAGTGTCAGATCAGGTGATCTGGCAGGCCAGGAGACTGGTCCTTGTCTTCCTATCCAATGATCAGGATGTGCAGCACTCAAATGATTGCAGACGATCCTCGACTTATACGGAGGAGCGTCATCGTGTTGAAACCACATCGTCATTCGCTCCTGCAGTGGCACATTCCCTAATAATAAGGGGTGAGCTACGGAGGAATTCCAGGTAGCGTGCTCCTGCTAGATGCCCCTCGGAGAATTTCACACCAGACATTTACACCCCACTGCTCTTGGAATGCTACCTCCCTTACCCAATGAGGATTATCAACACCCCAATGGCGCATATTGTGACGATTTCCAGTTCCATTGTTGTGGAATCTTGATTCGTCAGAAAACAATATCCCGGATGTAAATCCCACACCACTTGCTGTTGCTCTCCAGCAACCATTCACAAAAGATCACTTGAGCTTCGAAATCGCTCCCGTGAAGTGCTTGGTGTAAGTGCAAACGATAAGAATGGAACTTATTAGTGTTCAATATTCGCACTACAGAAGACTGGCTGATGTTCACGTCCTGAGCATGTGCCCGTGTACTAGTATGCGGATTGTTCTGGGTGGCGTTCAAAACTGCTTCTGCATTAACACCCGATGTTGCTGGTGCGTGTTTCACAGGAGGCATTCTTGCAAGTGATGCTGTTACACACAGACGCCTTTCAACATTCCGGAGGGTGTTTGCTCTTGGTTGTCGTCCATTTGCATATCTCTCCCGAGATATTTTCTCCGGTGTATTTGGCCTTACTTCTCCGTAGATCAAAAGCATATCTACGTACTCGTCTGTTGAATACACAATGAAAGACTGGCACAAAATATCGTGCGACAGCGTAGGTGTGGAGAACGCAGGGGTCGGAATTCACAACACAATACATCATGCCATTCCAGGGTCGCAGAAGTCATTACACCTGTCCAATTACAAAATTCAGACAGCCAAGAACGATTTAAATTATGTCCTAAACGCTCAGGGACTTTATAACTAGATTATTGTGAATTATGTTTCCAAGTTTTGATGAACATATTTACGATATCCAGACTCGAACCAATGTCATTGGGGCCTAGAGCAGAGGACCCGTCACCATCCTATTCAGCTATTTCGAGACTTGACTGAACGCCTGCAAAAGTAGGACTTGCATACCTGGCGCTATGCCATTGCCACCTCGCGAGTTTTCGGGCTTGATTTAACCTTTTCAGACAGTTTCAATAATTTGCTGGCCGTTTTAATATTATTACTTAAATGGTAAAAGCTGTTATGCATATTTATTGAGATGCACGAGGCGTAGTTCCTGCAAAAATGTAAATAAACTGTTGGTTAATAATATGTCCGTTTTGACTGTACGGGTCCAGGATGGATGAGGAGTGTCTCTAAATTTTTCGTAATTTTTGGCAGCCAACCCCTGCTCTAAGTACAAGAATCCACCATTTTCGTTTTAGCTGACGTTGTTAGTGTACCCATACGATTGGTACAATTTTTCCGAGGCGTTTACTGAATTACATTGCTATGTATACTCTAATCGAAACTTTGTAAAATTGGCGGGAAACCGGAATTCGCTCTCAATAAACCAGTCATGTGTTTTTGAGGTGTGCTCTAGCGAGGAGTACGTTCTGTCCCTTAAACCGCTGTTGCTCTCAATTTTGCGCATTCCTCTCTCAAAGAAAGTCAAGCAAATACAGTTTTGTAAGCGCAAAACTGTACTAAGGCGCACATGCCGTTTGATGGGTGTCCTAACTTCTAAAAAATAAGGCGCGGCTGACTCACCTGCTACTTGCCTCCGTCCCATGACTTCTCGCACATTGATTTAGAAGATGTAGTTTCCCATGTACCAACACCGTTTCTGTTGGTGGGAGACTTCAATGCGTACCACCCACTTTGGGGTTCAAGTCGCGCTTGTGCGAGAGGTACGGTCACTGCCGATTTCTTGGGAAGTCACAACCTACCTCTCCTCAACACCGGAGAGTATACATTCATTTCGGACTCTTACAATGGTTTCTCGCAGCTTGATCTTGCTGGTTGTTTACCTCAGTCTCCTTACAATGGAATGTCATCTCTGATTTACAGTCTAGTGACCACTTCCTATGTCTTATTTGTCTCTTGACCCAAGATACATGCTCCACACGTATGCCCAGATGGCGTTTGGACCATGCCAACTGGAACCTTTATTCCCAGCTCGCTGTCTTTACCTACAACGAGCACGACTCATTGAATGATTTGGCGTAGCATCTCATGGAGACGATTCTCTCTACTGCTGCACAATCAATTCCACGGTCGACTTCATACCCCCGTCGATTTCCCTTCCCCTGGTGGACGCAAGAATGTCGGAATGCCATACGTACTCGAAAGCGTGCTCTTAGGGTTTTCCAACGTCAACCTACGTTGGATAACCTAATCGAACACAAGAAAATGCGCGCCAGGTCCAGCCAAGTCATTAAGGATAGCAAAAAGTCATCATGGGACAAATATGTAGCTTCATTTAACCGACGCACACCTTCATCGGATGTGTGGGATAGGTTAAGGCGTGTTGCTGGGCAATCGACCCATACACCAATAGGGGGTCTGAGAACAGCCACAGGAGCTGATGTTGATCCATTCGAGCTGGCGAATACCTTTTGCAAGTGCTTTCGCTCAAGTATCCAGCTCGGAAAACTACTTCCCCGAGTTCCTTCCAATTAAAACTCGGGTGGAATCACAAGGCTTCTCGTTTAGGTCTAGAAGCGTAGATTACAATCGCCTTTTCACCATGGCGGAGCTAAAATATACACTTAAGTCATTGCAATTATCAGCACCAGGACCGGACGGCATTCATGTACAAATGTTACAACAGCTCTCTCCTGAAGCTAAGGAATTCCTGCTCAGGGTCTATAATCGTTTTTGGGTTGACAGTATACTCCCAGAAAATTGACGGGAAGCCAGCGTCATTTCCATCTTGAAGGCTGAAAAAGACCGTCATCTTCCCTCCAGCTATCGTCCTATTTCCCTCACCAGTTGCGTTTGCAAGGTTATGGGACGCATGATCAATGGGCGTTTGGTATGGTGGTTAGAAAGTCGCAACCTACTCAGCATCATCCTGTGTGGTTTTCAACAACGCCGTTCAATTGTTGCCCACCTTGTTTCAATATCGACATAGATAATGGACGGCTTTATGAGGAACTGTCAAACCGTTGGCATATTTTTCGTTCTTGAGAAGGCTTATGATACGTGCTGGCGAGCAGGGATTCTACATCTCCTGTATGCCAGGAACATACGTGGATGACTACCACTGTTCATTCAGGAGTTTATGAAGGACCGCTTTTTCCGAGGAAGGGTTTTTCTAATTGTATTGTTCAGGAAGAGGGAGTACCTCAGGGTTCGGTTATAAGTGTCACGCGCTCTACTGTAGCAATTAACTCCATCTGGAAATGTGTTCCACCTGGAGTTTCGTCATGCCTATTTGTAGACGACTTCACTATCTGTTGCACCTCTCAGCGCACGGCGTTCTTACAACGGCGCCTGCAGCAAAGTTTGGACAACCGTAGAGAATGGAGCTCCATAATAGGCTTCCGTTTCTCAACTGAGAAGTCAATCTGCGTTAATTTCTGGCGTCGTAGTAGACGATTACCACCTTCGTTCCGTTTCGGTGCAGATTTACTTCCCTTCGCAGAAGAGACGCGATTCCTGGGTTTGATCCTGGACAGGAAGCTTAGTTGGTCCTCGCATATTGCACAGCTAAGAGTATGATGTGACCGTTCCCTAAATATCATGCGAGTACTGAATGGCAAATCGTGGGGAGCGGATCGGACAATTTTGTTATGAATCTATCGCGCACTCATCCCATGAAAGCTAGACTATGGGTGTGTTGTTTATTCGTGAGCACGACCATCTGTGTTGAGAAGATTAGACGCGGTCCACAATAGGGGTATCCGCATTGCAATATGAGCCTTCCCAACAAGCCCAGTAGTGAGCCTTTACGCGGAGTCCGCAGAACCTACTCTGCACTATCGGAGTGAGTTTCTCTTGGCAAATTATGGTTGTGCGCTTATATGTATGCCTAAGCACCCAACGTTCGCTTCTTTTTTCACCACCACGCTAAGAGAACGATATAGGAATAGGGCACTTAGTATTAAGTCGTCGGGGTTCCGTTTCCAAGATCTTCTAGTGAAGCTTGGAGTGGAACTGCCTAGGATGTTCGCCAAGGGCGAGATGCTTTACCCCATGGCTGTCTGGCACGCCCCATGTAGATCTCGGGATAAACGTATACGAAGTCCACGATGCCTATTTCAAGTATCCTCACGTGTTTTTTAGAATATTTTTCATGATACACTGACCGTCCATGTATTTACACTGATGGGTCAAAGAGCACCAACGGTGTTGGATGTGCTTATGTTTATGGAACCTAACCATATACATTAGGTTTTCCAAATAGCACTTTCATTTTTACTGCAGAGCTTTGTGCAATGTATCTAGTTGTTTTGTATGTGCGCCGTCGTATATTAGGTGACTGCCTGATTTTGAGCGATTCCCTTAGTGCACTGTAGAGCCTTTGTCAGTTGTACAACCCCCACCCTATTGTACAAAGTATCCAGGATGCCCTCCATGTTTTACACGCTTCTGGCGTTGACGTGGTGTGTGCATGGATTCCTGATCACATAAGTTTGCCGGGGAATGAAATATCAGATTTGGCAGCAAAGACGGCAACTACAGAACCCAGTATTAGCATCTTACGTGTTACTTCGGAAGACTTTAGGCCTGAAGTGTGGAGAGCGGTGCTGTCGTCCTGGCACGACGAGTGGTCAGCTCTCCGCGGTAATAAGCTTAGAGAAGTGAAAGAACTTCCGATAAACTGGGTAACTTCATGTCGCACATCTCGTCGCGAGGAGGTTAGTTTGGCTCGATTAAGAATAGGGCACTGCAATTTTTCGCATGGTTAACTATTTAAAAGGGACCCTGAACCTCTGTGTCCGCTGTGTGAGAACCTTTTATCTATCCGTCACGTGCTGCTAGATTGTTGCTCTCTAGCGCACCTTCGAGATTCTCTGCAGCTGCCTGCCAGACTTGCAGAGGCGTTAGCGGATGACAAAACGGCGGTTGATAGAGTTTTTAAGTTTTTAGCCGATTGTAATATCAATTTGAGGATTTGAAATTTTAGATATTTTTTTTATGCCTTTTGACCTATCTATTACAATTTTTTATATCTGGTTATTCCCGTTGGTTTTACGTTTGTGTAGTTTTTCTTTGATACTAGTAATTTATTTTTGATTCAAGTTTGTTGTTGTTGTTAGCTAATGCTGGATTTCTGACAATGAAGTCATTAATCCTCTTGCTCTCCAATATTTTTCACTTATATTGAAGAGAGCAATAGCAGTAATTGTAACGATTTTTAGAGAGCACCATATTTTAATGTTTTGGTGGTCACATCGCTCTCTCACAACCTCCAGAATGTCTGGAGGACCACACCTGTCGTTGGTTTACGGATCTCACCGACCTGACCAGGAGAATTATCAAAATAAATTCACTGACCATATCCTCTGATCACCAATCAGAGGACGTATTACATGCTATGACAGGTCAGCATGTTAAGGGTTAAGGTTTTATAGAGAAATGGAGAGGTTGGAAAAATAAAGACTACCTAGCCCTCGGGAACCCTAATAGCATCGGGGTCGGAAGAGAACAAGAGATGTCCAAGGTAAGGTCAGATAGAAAAGTTACAGTGAGGAGCAAAACACCAGTAAGTGGAAGTAATGTTCTGCTCAGCTTGGGTACCTTGTGGTCGCCATTCACATATCCCCTAGACGGAGACCCCTGAGTATTTAAAATATTTACACTACTGATTTGAGGGTATATTCTATTCTAAAATTATTTTGAAAAAAATGCATAAAGTTATAAGAATCTCTTAAGTTAACTTAATGCAATTGGACAAACCAAGAATAAGGAGCTTGAGAATTTACATCTCTACATATTAAAGCAAACCTACATATTTAAATGAGCATAAGTGTTGAGATATACCAGTAAAATTTAAGTGGCTTACGAAATTATCTAAATATATTTAAAGTAATACCATTTGTTCAACCTTTCTAAGTTAAAAGCAACATTTATATATTCTATTTATACGGTGCCTTTAATATCTAAGTCATATCAGTGCCTTTGCATTTGGAACAACTGCTTATGGCAATGTTGTTCACTCGTTTACTGTTAGTGTTATCTTTGGGTTGTCTTTACATTCACACTTTCTTTCATACCTCCAGATGTCAGAGAGGATGCGGGAATATACTGGCCAAAGAAAAATTCACACCCCCCAGCTAAGAATCGAACCTGGGATCTTTAGGTTTGGAAACAGTAATGAAGTAGAATAAAATATGTGCTCACACTGGAACATGGGAGTTATTTTTCCAATCTATAAAAAAGGAGATAAACTTAATTGTGCCAACTATAGGGGAATTACATTGCTTAACATTGCATACAAAGTGTTATCCAATATTCTGTTATAGAAGATAATTTATTATGAAGAAATAATAGGAGAGTACCAGTGTGGATACCTTGGGAATAGAAGCACTATTGATAAAATCTTTGTTGTCCGATAAGTGATTCAAGTTTATATCTGGCTATTGCCATGAATTTTAGCAGGGTGCTAATGACCTAGAAGTTGAGCGCCCTTATACCCATAAATCATCATCATATTTACACCGATGGGTCGAAGAGCACTAACGGTGTTGGATATGCTTATGTTTATGGAACCGAACCATACACATTCGGTTTTCCAAATAGCACTTCCATTTTTAATGCAGAGCTTTATGCAATTTATCGAGCCGTTTTGTATGTTCGCCGTCGTAAATTAGGTGACTGCCTGATTTTGAGCGATTCCCTTAGTGCACTGCAGAGCCTTTGTCAGTTGTATAACCCCCACCCTATTGTACAACGTGTCCAGGATGCCCTCCAGTTTTTACACGCTTCTGGCGTTGACGTGGTGTGTGCATGGATTCCTGGTCACGTAGGTTTGCCTGGGAATGAAATGGCAGATTTGGCAGCAAAGACAGCAACTACAGAACCCAGTATTACCATCTCACGTGTTACTTCGGAAGACTTTAGGCTTAAAGTGCGGAGAGCGGTGGTGTCGTGTTTTGTGTTTATATATTCACAAATTCACATAATTCACATATTGACAAAATAGGCGTGTTATTACACCACATTCTTATTTTACTGCGTTGAAATAAAAGCCTGTAGATGAGTTGTTTATAAGTAGTTCCCACCACATAGGCCACCATCTTGAATCCCAGTTTCAGGTCCGGTATCTAAAGCGCGTTCCACCTTTAGAAGACAGTACACGTTAAATGGAGTGCGGTGTTGCAACATGTACTAGTTGCGTATCTTTCTTCGCGCGCGACCCCGAGATGGCCGGAGTCCTGTACTTAGTCCTTCAATTGCTGCTTGACAGACACTTTTAACTTTGGTATCCCTCTATGCCTTTGTTACTGTATGACCTAAATTTACAAATGACTCGTATGTATAAACAATTGATTTCCCCTTGTCCCTAAACCTTTTTACGTCTTTTAGATATTTATGTCGCCATCTGATGGTATCGATATCGTGTCTTTCTATTAATATGCACTTGTTACCTCTTCTTTCACATTCGAACCCCAAATCATGTAAGAACCGACTAAGAGTGGCCATTGAGAAATTTGGTAGGGTCTCATCACTGTTGACCCGTGACATAAGTATATTCAGCGTGGATTGAATATTCGCAAACAGTAAAGAATGAACAATTCGCCGCACTCCACATTGCACTATTCAATCATATTGCGTTAACCTGGCGTTTTGTGTAGTCCCGCCCTTTTTGCTTTCTTTTTCGTAGCCGTTCTTAGAGGTCCTTTCATTACTTCCTTTTTAATCCTATACACTACTGCTTCTGAACACCCGATAGCCTTAGCTGTTTCTTTTACTGCCTTACTTACACGCATTTTACTTGAAAAATGATCTAACACCCTCATAATTATTTGGCGTTCCTTACTTCCTAATTTACCAACATATCGTCTCTTCCTAGCTTCGCCTTCCATAACTACAAATATTTACGAAACTTTTAAACAAATATCGCAATAACAGCTCATAAATTCCACACAGTTACACGCGCGACTTCTTTCGAACTAATGCTAGTGCTGCTCCTTATACTATATTCTGTGTCAGGCCTGGCGCGAGAATACGCTGAATAGATGAATACCTTTTGTTTGCCTTACTGGATGAAAGAAAGAAGTTACAGCCTTTTGGTTTATTTAAAAAACTTTCCCCAACCTTCCTCAACATTTGTTCTCGCTGGTTCTCTGATGTAAACTCAATAACAAAAAAGTTTCACACTGCATAACTTTTGCAGTGCACAGGTATAAATTTTTCCGAAAACATTTAATTTAAAAAATTGTAACACTTAACTGAGTAAATATAGAGAATTCAAAGTGGGCAGGTAGTAGCACTATGATTTACTCTAGCTAAGAACAAAATATAGACGTATTCTAGCAGTTAGTTTGTTAGTACGTGATGAGTATAGAAACAGCACATATCAGACTTCTTTTGAGAAAAATGTTTTTTGAAGAATAATGGGCCTACAGAAATGTATAATGACTCTAAAAAGGATATAATCTAATAGAGAAAAAAATTCTGCATAGGATAATGTGTTCAAACTTGAAATTTATAACAACTGAATATTTATACCATGCTATTAGGAATCCGGCAACAGCACGAAGGTAGAAAAGGACGAGGCTGATGGCAACTTGTATGCGCTAGATAGAGACAGATATATCCCATTTAACTCCAAACTGTCTTCTAAGAGTGGAACAAGGTATAGAAGGTCCTGACATGCTCCAAAGAATAAGAGGCAGATACCACATCTGAATATTTTACTGAAGTATGGAAACCAAATAAGAACTTTCCAGTCCCAATGGTACAGAGAGTATCTATAGCTCACAGCAAGTTTAACAAATTATAAATTATATTTTATCTTTGCATATTATTTGGTGGAGAAAGTGAATGGGATGAGACTGGCATAAGCTGCATATTTTTTTTTTTCATAGAAGGGCATGTAAACATCAAGTTTCTAAAGGAATATGTCAAACAATAAGCGTTTTCATCTCCTTAGAATATCTAGGATTGATCATACCATATCAGATGGAGCACAATGAATCAGGAAGTTGCAATAAAAGATTACTTCAAGTGGCATGTTAGCTAGGGATTTGAGAACCACCATTTGTGGTCACAACTTGAATGAAGACTGCTAATAATGGTAATTATCATCTTGAATTGCTTTGGTCCAAAGAACAGTTCATTAGAGAGAATTTGGAATCCACCTCAGAATTTAAAGGAACTCCAAGTGATATTAAAAATGATCTTATTTAAAGTATAACTGAGATAATAAATGAAAGCATGAAAGAAATCTCAACTTGTAGAATTTAAGCACATTTGCAATGGACAAATCACTATCGAATGAACTCTCCAGAATCAGAGCTTCAGGGATCATGTCAGTGATGTATTTGCTGTCAGAAAAGAATGCTGTATGGAGTTAATCTTAAAAAATAATAAAAAATAAAATAAGAAATAATAATAAAAACTAAGGCAAGCCACAGACTCCCCAGTCAGGTATGACTAGCTCTGCCCCTGTATATAAACACTGAAGTGTGTAACAAAATCATCCTTGCAAATACTTATCTTAATTAACAAGAACTACATAGAGGAATAGAGTGTCATATGAACTGTGTAATGTGTGGGTAGAGAAAGTCCTATGAATGTGATAATATGGCTGCCACATACTCTTGTGTTTTATGTAAAGTATGATAAATGTATTTTAAATTGCAGAGTAAAGAATTGGCATATTTATCCATTGGAGCACATCCAACTGCACTTGGTCGCTTCTCTGCAACACTACTCTGTGAAATTAAAGACAACCCTTCAATATTTACTGTGAAGGTAAGAACAACTATAACATATGTACACAGGTATGTTAGACAGCTGTGTGGTTTTACATGCTTAATGTTCTGTTTCTGTTTTTATTCAGTTGGAATGCATGGGAGTAAAACCTGATATACTCATAGATCCAAAAATTATATCTTTTGACCAAGCACTACTTAACAAAAAGGAGACTTGTACACTATATTTGGAAAGCAAGTGTCTTGCTCCTCTAAGATGGAAATTTATGGACATGGATGTCTTTGAGGAAGATTTTGAATTTTCAGCTTCTGAAGGAATTCTTTATCCTCAAGAGTCTGAGGAAATACAAGTCACATATAGTGCTTCAAAAGTTGGAGTATTTCCTAAACAACCATTTAAATTAGAGGTAATTCTTGAATAGGCTAGCCTTTTATTTTTTCAACATAATAAGCTAACGTCATCCTTAGTGAAAGCAAATTGTGTCAAAATGCAAATGAGTCATCTAGTATCAAAACCAGCCAAGTCACAAAATATGCTTTTTTTAGTATTCATTAAAACTGTCTACAGACAAACCAATGAAAGTTAGTAATAGATGTATTAGACTACATGTGATGGGTTATGTGGTATTAATATGGAAAGCATATTAATGGTTTACTATAGTTTCTCAAAATTTCAAGTTTTGATTTGACCGGTTTTGTTGCAGACAGACTTTTTTTAAATTCCAAATCTTTCAAATAAGGACTGTATTTCAGTTATTACCTAACACCAATAAAAAACACAATCTATTCATTAACTATGAAAAATGCAGTATAATTTTAAAGTAGATCAAAACTTAGCAAGAACATATTATTGTTCTAATTTCCAGGACTTTGATTCATCAATTTTTCCCTAGTCAGCCAATATAAATTATGTATCTTACCATTTGGTACAGCTTTCCTCAATTCTGGGCATTCCAGTAGGTGTTCTCCATTTAAAATCTTGTCAGCTTTGCAGATCTCACATGTGTTGTCATTCCTAAAACCAAGCCTATGCAGATTTTCCACCACACAGTCATGTCCAGTGGCTAATCTGAAGTGAGCAACTGCCTCTTTCCTTAGGAAATTTTTTACTTTTGTACCTACTATTTCTTTTGTGTTACAGTAATTTTTATTGGAACTTTCCTTTTGAATATTATGTTGGTATTTTTGCTCTATACTAATTTTGACGTTTTTTAGTTTCACATCTAATCTATGAGACTATAGGTGTTTTTGGCTAAAAAGTCTGCAGTCTCATTAGCAATCACACCCACACGTGCTGGTATCCACTGTAATATTATCTGTTGAAATTTTGTTTGGAGTAATCTATAATAAGATCTTATATCCTTAATATTATAGGATTTGTATGGACTGTCATATCGTTCAGTTGCTTGAATGGCAGAAACTGAGTCTGTGAAAACAACTTTTTTATTTTATTTTATATCAGTCCTATAGTATATCAGTTCTAATACTCATATTACAATCACTTCACCTTCAAAATTTGTGGATAGCCTAGGCAATGTAGAATAATATGAAAATTACTTACAATTGGTGCGGTTTTTAACGGAAACTAATGGAAAGGGCTGTGCTATGAGACTCGTTTTCTATCTACAAGGTCGTGGTAACAGATGGAATGCATATATCAATGTTTCTTTATCACAATGTATTTATTTATTAACACTTCGATATTTTACACTCTCAGCACCATATTAAATACTTAAAAACCTTTACACTTTTTTAATTTGGTAGAATTTACGCTGGATAAAAGTTTGGTGAAAGTTCCATGTTCACATGCTACCAAAACACGTCTTATCACCTTGAACATATAGACGCTACTAAACTGTTTCTTGACGTCGCTTTGACACGACACACCGCCATCTTCATTTCCATCCGCGGTATTCATCCGCGCAAACAGTTCTTTTTCGTTAGGGAAGTGATCCCAATTATCGTCTCCTATTTTTATTATGGAACACAAACAATTCTAATATTTATACACTTTTAGCAAACATTTACATGAACAATTTTCTATTGGGGTCTTCTAATCTGTCTCATATGCCCCTTGTTTTGTTTTTCAAGTTGTCACCTATATTTACAATCTTGAAACACAATACAATCCTTCTGCTTACTCCTCTGATGCAATCACTTTGTACAATATTTTTGTTTCTTTTCTTTACAGTCTTCTTCGCTGTTTGTCTTTGTCTTTTGTTTTGGCATGATACAGCATGTCTTTATAAATTTCACATATTCAATTACTACACAATATATGTTCAGTTGTTATACATCACATATTCAGTTATTATACAATACATATTCAGTTATTGTACAACACATTCAGTTATTACACAACATATCCAGTTATTATACAACACATATTCAGTTATTGTACAATATATCCAGTTATCATACAACATATGTTCTGTTATTATACAATACATATTCAGTTATTATACAATACATATTCAGTTATTATACAATACATATTTAGTTATTGTACAACACATATTCAGTTCTTATACAACACATACTCAGTTATTGTACATTTGACATTGACACAAATATAATTTAAGTGTATCATGGTTTATTATGTGGTTTTTGACTTGTATTCTTTGTTATGAGGAGAGAAAAGCAGGATACAAATTTTGAGCTAATGATTATGATCATGTTTGTGGCAATATTTTACTCAGTTCTTTGCCTTCTTTGTCTTATAAGCTTATGTATAGGCAGGTCATTGAGTCGGTTCTTAAACCCTGATGTTACTAATAGTACCATTTTTTTTAATTGGGTTATTATTCATTATTATTTGGTTCAATATTTCTTCAAGCTTAGCATTGGCTATATCCATCTTAATTCATGGGCATTGCTTTTCTGATTATGGTTCTTCTTACTTCACTAATTGCCACCTCTTTGTCTCTTATTTCTATAAGAGAAAACTTCTGTACTTATAATTATTCTGCAATTGTATTATTTTTCTTCTCAATTCACCCTCGACATCTTTGTGTCAAAATACTATATCTTTGTCATCATAATTGATTCCTTTTTATTTTTGTCCCTGACATCCTTATGTCAAAAACATATTATCTTCCGTCGCTATAATTCATTTCTTTAATGAAAATTAGTGTCCTCATCTGTCTTTGTTGACAATGCTCTTTGTGGTCGATATAGCCAATGACTATGTTGATTTTCTTTCTTGTTCTATTTTCTAATCTGAACATAATTTTCTATAAGTAACCCATTAAAAATTGTTATTTTCCAACATCTCTACTACTACTGCCTTACATATTTGTTGGCAAAGACTATTTGGTCCTTTCTTTGTATGGCTTTAATTTATTGTTATGGTATCTTCCTACCAACTTGCCATTTGTATTATGTAGCTCATACGTGTGGTCACCCAGCTGTTTTGTTATGACCAGTGGTTCAGTGTACAATAGCTCCATCTTTCTCTTCGTGTAGCCATCATGGTGTTGATGTCAATTGTCTAATGCTTAGGGTTTGTGTTGTTGGTCATCCATTCAGTTGGGACGAACTTAGTTGTTGTAATTTCCCTGAGTGTTGGTGGTGGTGGTTGTTTCTGCATTCTGTGCAGCATCTGCCCTATTTGGCACATTTTCATCTACTTCCTGCTGTCTTATGTTGCCAGTGTACCATTGGTCTCTGCCCCTTTAGCGTGAACCCCTGTTGTATGATGGTCTTTGGTTGTTGAAGTATTCTCTACAGAATCATATGTGATTCACTTGATGGGTACGGTCTCCTGGTCTTCCACGATCATATCTATATGTTCTGTATCTCGATTCACCCCTTGGTATTGTGTCGTGGTACCGATGTCTTATGTTCTCCATCCTCTCGCCATGATTGTGTGATTGTGGGAAATGGTGTGCCCCTCTCCCCCTTTCATGGGTGCTCCTAGTATTTCTATCTTCTCTCTCACTCTGGTTGTTCGTAGCCGTTCTCCGGTTTAAGATAGGTGAGTTTGGGTGACCGTTCCTATGTCTATGCTCATTAGGCCGACCATTTTGTGTTGCGAAGGCTGTCAGCAATTCTATCATATCTGCAAAATCTACTGGCCTCGCAACCATTAACCCTGTTCTCACTGTGTCTGGGAAATGTCTTGTTATGCTGGTAATTAGTTCTGCTTCCGACAAGTTAGGGTCTAATAGCTTTCCTTTGTTGGCTACTTTCATAAAATAATCGACTAGCGATAACCCTTTGGTTGGATCATATCTACCTGTCGCTAGCTCTACCCTAGTTTGGATTTGCTTAGCTGGGCCCCAATACCTTGATAGAAATAAATTTCTGAATGAGCTATACGACTCATAACCAGCTAGTGTTAACCTGAGCCATTCTTGTGCCTTGTTTTTTAAGCTTTTCTTAACTATCATCATCCTAAGCTCATTTGGTATCCTTTTCACTTTAAAATACTCTTCCATCTCTTTAACAAAGAGTTTTGGATCGTCTCCCTTCTCCTCGTCAAATGTAGGTGGTGTGATTTCATGTAATATGCTGTTGGTGTAACATGTGTTATGTGTTGCGTCATTGTTTGGTTGTGAACCTCTTTCTCTGTATGGTGAGTCAACATTTTGTACATTATTGAAATAACTCTCATCTTGTACATTACTTACATCTAAATCATCTTGCCTTTGTAGTGCATTCACAACATCATTTACATTAGCCAAACTTTCTTTCCCTTTTCTCATTTCTTCACAAATTGATTTTAAATCATTCTTTATTTCTAAGTGACTCTGTTTCATATCATTTATAGCATCCTATTGTGAATGTACTACATCAGTGATAGCCTTAATTTTAGGAATTACAATTTGTTCTACAGTTTCATTAATAATGTCTTTCTTTACTACCTCAATCTCTTTCCTTAATTCCTCAGTTATTTCTGCTTTTACATTTGTAATCTTACAGTCTACACTGTTATTTCCTCTCTACACCTAGTAATTTCTCCTTCTAATACAATCTTATTTTCTCTCATTTCTGATTCTATTTTTCCCATCCTATCTCCTATGATTTCTATCCTAGCTTCTAAGGCTTCCTTTGTCTCGTTTAAGTTTTTATGTACTAATTTTAAATTAGTTTCCATTACTTTCATATTTTCTTTACACTCCTGTCTTCCTAATTCAATTTTCTGTTCTAAATTCTGTCTCACTTCCTCCATTTTCAGACCTATTTCTTCTTTATTCTGGCCTAAACTTTGTTCTATGTCCTGCTTTAATTCTACCTTATTTTGTTCCATTTTCTGACCTAAACTTTGTTCTATGTCCTGTTTTAATTCTGCCCTATTCTGTTCCATTTTCTGACCTAAACTTTGTTCTAGTTTTTCAAACATGATCATCATTAACCTTTGGTCTTTGCTTATTGCTAGCTGTTCCTCCCTTTCTTGTTCTATTTGATAACTAGGCCTATCTGCCCCTTCCCCCACTCCTGTTTCTATCTCTTTTCGCGACATTTTAGTTTCTTTATTCAATTCACTTAGGGTTAAAAGTCCCACTACTTTGCCGCTTCTCAGTAACATGTTGTTGTTGTTGTTTTCTAGTGCCTTGCATCTGGCAATGAAGCCTTTAGCATTCGTGCTTTCCAATACTTTTGAACTGTAGTTTCTTCTGAGCTTAATGCTTCACAGGTCTTCAAGTGTTCTTCATTCATTTCTGCTGGATCGTTACACAGGACACATATTGGTGAGGCTGAGATACCTATTCTGTAGAGATGACTTGCTAAGCAGTCGTGATTTGTCAGTAGCCGGAAGGCTGCAACCGCTGTTTTCCTTGGTCTCTGGGGGATTATATCTGGGTTGGAAAGTAGTGTAATCCATTTTTTATCTTTGACATTTGTTTCTATTTCTTGTAGGTATGAATGAGACAAATGTTTAATGATCAAGCGTTTTATTGAGGAATATGAGAAATTGAATTTAGACTTTTGTTTTATTATTGTGCCTTTCTTTGCAAGTGAGTCTGGAGCTTCATTCCCCATGACTCCACAGTGTGCTGGAATCCATTGGAGATGAACAGTCTTATTAACTTTTTGGAGTTGTGTTAACATTTTGTAGCATTCTCTAATTTTTGTTGACTTCTTTGTAGTATTTGAACATATTCCCTGAATTGCAGCTTTAGAATGTAAAAGAATTACTGCCTTGTTAAATTTATTTAAGGGAAGATTTAATAATTGTCGGAGAGCAATGTATATAGCCTCTATTTCTCCATCATAATTTGTTGTGTCTCCGCCAACAGAATGATAAAAGGAAAAATGTGAACATGTAACTCCAGCTCCAGTAAGGTTTTCCTTGGAGGATCCATCAGTATATACGTGCAGCCATTCTTCTGTGGGATACCTAGTATTGATTGTTTCCAGAGCTAGAAGTTCTTGCATTTCTTTTGGTGTGTCTGATTTACTTATTTCCTCTATTAATTCCAAATTGAAGGTAGCTTGCAATAATTCCAATGGATTTTCTCTTATAAGTAGATTTTCTCTGGTGTTAGGAATGTTCAATTTGGGTTTAATCTGTGTTAACCTTTCTAGGAAACTACTATGAGTTTTAAGGATTGAAGGGAGGAGGTTCTCTTCTTTCCATTTAGAGTTTGGCAGTCGTAACATTTTCTCATGTTGGAGCAATGCCTTGTTCTTCTATTTTTGTTATTAATGATGGGGTCCGTGTTATGGCAAGTATGGCATCAATAGGTGTGGATTTAACTGCTCCAGTGACTAGGCGAAGAGCCTGATTTTGTATTTGTTCAAGTTTATTGATGTTAGCATTTGCTGCTGTTATTAAAGCTTCAGAACAGTACAAGAGGTTTGGTTTAATATACATTTTGTATGTTGTGTTAAGGACTCTCCTTGAGCAGCCCCATTTAGCACCAGCTAACCTTTTCAGGATTTGCAATTTCTTTTCAACCTTTTCGGAGATGCTTGTTATATGTTTTTTCCAACTTAGCTTTCTGTCGAAAGTGATGCCTAAGTATTTGGCATCATCAACTGCTTTGAGTGGTTTACCATTATAATTTATGTTAATATTAACTGGTTTGTATTTTAGTGTAATTAATTCATAATTTATTATTTATTTATGCCAACAAACTTACTGTTGGTGCTTTTAAACACACAAGCCATGTGTGGGCAAAGTTTAAGAGGTAGAACCGAAACTTAAAAATTCAATGCCACAACTGGGATTTGAACCACAGACCTTCCGCTTGCCGGGCGGACGCTCTAACCACTGAGCCATTGTGACAAACTGCCAGAATGGCATTAAATTCTCAAGCCAGTTCGTATTTTTCCTGGTAAACCACAAAGGCAGTCTCACATCAGAGACAATTACCCCAATGGTGACTTACTATTGCAAGTACTTTATATCCCAGGATTAAATAACCTTCACATGTGAAGGTTATTTTCTTTATCACAATGTATTTATTTATTAACACTTCAATATTTTACACTCTCAGTACCATATTAAATACTTAAAAACCTTTACACTGTTTTAATTTGGTAGAATTTACGCTGGATAAAAGTTTGGTGAAAGTTCCATGTTCACATGCTACCAAAACACGTCTTATCACCTTGAACATATAGACGCTGCTAAACTGTTTCTTGGCATCGCTTTGACACGACACACCGCCGTCTTCGTTTCCATCCGTGGTATTCATCCGCGCAAACAGTTCTTTTTCGTTAGGGAAGTGATCCCAATTATCGTCTCCTATTTTTATTATGGAACACAAACAATTCTAATATTTATACACTTTTAACAAACATTTACATGAACGATTTTCTATTGGGGTCTTCTAATCTGTCTCACAATATATACCACCTCCCACATTATTTCTCAATTTATTTGCAGAACCATCTGTATAAATTCTGAGCCACTCTGTTTCAGGGAATAATTGATGTAAATGTACAATTGAAGCAATTCTGCATAATTCTGGTGAGTCTTCTAATTTATTTAGTCGCCCTGTAACTCTTTATTTGTTACTATCTTAAACAAATCTTACAGTTCTAGGGGATGAGGAGTGCTTTTCTTCTAATAAATGTAGGTAATTGTAATTCTTCTCTAAAAAAGATTTGTTTGTGATCTGTGTTTTTAGCTTATGTTCCCTAAGTAGTTGTTGAATCCATTGATGTTTACCTGGGTTTGTTTTCAATTTTACATATAGTTGTGCGGCTTGTGTTTCAATGTTGGCTTTAACTGGGTTACTATTTGTCCTAGCGAGAAGTGTACTAACTGGTGTTGTTTTCGCAGATCCTGTTATCAATCTTATACACTGATTTTGGCATCTCTCAATTTTATTAATTTTGTCTTCATTTACAGTTAAAAGTACTTCACATCCATGTTTCAATACTGGTTTTATGTAGTTGTTATATGTTATTTAAAACTTCTATCGAACTGCAACACTTAGATCCAGCTGATCGATTCAATAGGTTAATTCTTTTTGTAGCCTTTTGTGTGGCATTTCGTACATGGTATTTCATTTTTAATTTTTTATCTAGTGCATTTCCCAGATATTTAGTTTTTTCAGCATATTCCATTTGTTTTCCAGTTTTAAGCTGTCATCAAAATGTTTCATGGTGTAAACTTGATATTTAATTTTTGCTACATTAATGGACATACAATTTAATTTTGCCCAATTATTTAATTTAACTAACACATTTTTCATTTTTACTTTCTCTACTGGTAAGTAGGGGAAGTATTGTATTCCACCCAAAAATTTGATGTCAAGATTTCACCGGAAATATATGTTTTGAGGCCCCCTGTATCGAAAAAAAGCATTTTTAGAAAAAGGTCCCTGTGTGTGTCTGTGTGTCTGTGAGTCAGTCTGTCAGCCTGTCAGTCTGTAAACAGCATAACTCAAAAACAAAAGTTAGGTTTACAACCAAAGTTGGTATTTAAGTTTAATGTTGTTCAAGGATGTGAAAGAAAGATTTTGACGAAAATAGCCCCACACTAAACTATCCTTTACATGGAAAATTTTTCAAAAATTTTGATTTTCTTGAAAATGGCTCAAACGAGTTTGATTAAAATCCCATATGTTTAAGATATTTTGATGACAATTGAAATGTATATCTTGTATATCTTCTGGCTATAGCTCCTGTAGTCGTATTTACTCTGGATGACTTTTGGATAACTCATAAACCGTTAGAGATAGACCAAATCATACAGCACAAAAAATGTAGATCTTAGTAAAATACACAATTTATGCCTCAATAAATTTTCTTGTAGCGTGAACCATTTCGGAGATATTCCTTGTTATATCTGTGAGTTTCGGAAAACTTAGAACTTCAGCGAAATGCAACAACGTTGTTCATTTTTTATATGTTAACCGTGCAAAGAGAACGGAATCTCAAAGGTCAAAAGACTTGACTGTCGCACAAAGCCTTCTTCTCCCTTGCACCTACAAGGACATAAGCAATAAGATAATTTGTACGAATGTTTATCTTAACTAACATGGAAATATAGGAATAAGAGTTTGTTAGAATGGTTAGTAAAAGAGTAGAGAAAGTCATGTGAGCGCAACACATTTGATTTTTTCTTCTACTTTGGTGTATACATTCTAGTATTTTTCAGCCATCCATATTACCTACTACATCTTTTGCACTCATTGCAATGTTCATTTTGTTTTCTTTTATAAACTTTGGCATATGATTTACATATATATATATATATATATATATATATATATATATATATATATACATACACCCCAGTACTGTGTGATGTTACACCAGAAAAGGGTGCTCTGGCACATGGGGGCACTATAATGCTTGTCAGAGATAGATGCAATATTTACCCTTACGCTCTGGCATACAATCAGTTGCTGTTAGGATTCTACTGCCTAACACCCAGATCACCATTTGTACTTTATATATGTCTCTGTCCCATGACTTCTTGCTCATTGATTTAGAAGATCTAGTTTCCCAGTTACCAACATCGTTTCTGTTGGTAGTACACTTTAATGCGCACCACCCACTTTGGGGCTCAAGTCGCGCTTGTGTGAGAGGCAAACTCCTCGCTGATTTTCTGGACAGTTACAATCTAGCTCTCTTCAACGCTGAAGAGCCTACATTCATTTCTGACTCTTTCAATAGTTTCTTGCACCTTGATGTTACAGTTTGTTCATATCAGTTGGCTGTCTCCTTACAATGGAATGTCATCCCTGATTTACACTTTAGTGACCAGTTTCCATGTCTTATTAATCTCTTAACGCAAGATACATGTTCCACACGTATGCCCAGGTGGCGTTTGGTCCATGCCAACTGGAACCTTTACACCCAGTTGTCTGTCTTTATGTACAACGAGCACGGGTCAGTGAATGATTTGAGGCAGCATTCTCACGCAGACGATTCTCTTTGCTGCTGAACAATCAATTTTTAGAAGACCAGCACTTTAAAATATCCAATGTTTGTTGTACTTTTTCAGCAGGTATAAGGTTTTCGCTTTTAGACATGGAGCCCATATTACCAAATCATCAGCAAAGCATTCACATCTTACTCCAGAGTCCTTGAATTTTCTGGGCAAGTCATTGACATCAACATTAAATACACATGTGCTTAGAACTTATCCTTGAGCTCTGTATGTAGAAACATTGACTCCATATCTGGTAGCATATATATTCTTTCCATATCTGTGATAGAAAGTGGAATATCCATGTAAACAGTTGGCCTTGTATGCCTATAACTTGTATTTTTTCAAATAATTTTGTTTGGCAAATAGTTTTTGTTGTTAGCTAATGCTGGATTTCTGACAATGAAGTCATTAATGCACTTGCTCTCCAATATTTTTCACTGATGGATGGGGCATTAGAAATGGCCGTGCATATTTGAGGTGGCCTTGGTCCATTTCTTCTTGGAGATCACATAGAGTACAGAGTGGTGAAGAATATATCCCAATTATGTTTAAATATTTTGCCAGATAATCATGCCCTGTAATCAACCTGAAGGTTGTAACTGCCATTTTTTGAGGATACTCAGGAATTACTGTTTGAATGTTCGGTAGTTTCCATCTTTTATTTTTTGACTTTTCATACTAATATTTTGCAATAATGTTTTTGAATTCAGAGTTGACTAATCTTTTCTGCATGAAATGGTAGATTAACTATAGATTTCTGTACACTGCTGGTTCCCATTTTTGCAAGAAAATAGGCTTTGTCATTACCATGCAGTCCACAGTGAGCTGGTATCCATTGGTATCCATCTAACAGCACTTCAAAAACACCTAGTCTTCCAATGGATACTGGCTCACTGTGGACTGAGTGGTAATGAGAAAGCTGATTTTCTTGCAAAAAAGGGTACCAGCGGTGTACAAAATCTATAGTTAATTTACCATTTTATGCAGCTAAAAGATTAGTCAACTCTGAATTCAAAAAAATTATTGCAAAATATTACTATGAGAAATCAAAGAATAAAAGATGGGAACTACCAAACATTCAAACAGTGATTCCTGAGTATCCTCGAAAAACAGCAGTTGCAACCTTCAGGTTGATTACAGGACATGATTGTCTGGCAAAACATTTAAACAGAATTGGGATATATTCTTCACCACTCTGTCCTCTATGTGATCTGCAAGAGGAAATGGACCGAGACCACCTTCAAATATGCCCAGCCACTTCTAGTGCCCCATCCATCAGTGAAAAAAATTGGAGAGCAAGAAGATTAATGACTTCATTGTCAGAAATCCAGCATTAGCTAACAACAACATTGTTCTTGATGTCTTGAATTTTTTAAAGAAAGCTCTCCAGAGTCTTTAGTGTGAGACAGAATATTAGACCCCAATAGAAAATCGTTCATATAAATATTTGTTAAAAGTGTATAAATTTCTAGTTCTTGTTTGGGTGTATCAGGAACTTATCTTTAATATTCAGGATAGCCAATGTTTTGTTATTACTAGCTAGTCTGTTGTGTTTAATAATAAAAACTATTTGAGCGGATGAATACAAAAATGGCGGTGTTGCGTCAGAAGGAAGCCGAGAACTAGTTCAGTAGCGTCTATATGCTCAAGGTGATAAGACGTGTTTTGGTAGCGTGTGAACATGGAACTTTCACCAAACTTTAATCCAGTGTAGATTCTACCAAATCATTTAAGTGTGAAGGTCTTTGAGTATTTAATATGGTGCTGGGAGTGTAAAATAACGAAGTGTTAATAAATAAACATGTTATGATAAAGAAACATTGATATATGCATTACATTCGTTACCACGACCCTGTAGATAGGAATCACGTCTGCTATCACAGTATTCCATCTTTCTGAGAAGAACATTATTCTTGCTGCTATGTGTTACCAGTTACATTTAAAAAACTGCACCAAGTGTATGTCTAAAAGAGCCGCTTTTTCTATTTCATATTCAATGGGGTATTGGTTAGTTAATATTTGCATAGCTGGTATTGGTGTAGTTTTTATATTACCTGTAATTAGTCTCAGACTTTGGTTTTGAAAGATTTGATTTTTTTTTAAATTTGCTGTTACAAGAACTTTGCTGTAGTAATTAAATAATGACTTTATATATACATTGTATTAAGAGTTGCTTTGGAGCATCCCCCACTTCATTCCTGTTAGATGTTTTAACAGTGAAGGGCATCTTTCTGCTCTTTGTATTACATTTTCTATTTGTTTGGTCCATGTAAGTATCAAATATAACTTCCAAATACTTTGCTTCCTTTGTTTCTGGTAATTGTTGAAGAACCTCAAAGTTTATTTTTATTTTTAATGGTTTCTTTCTTAGTTAAAAACTAGAATCGTATGCACTTTGGAAACCAATAAAGGCTAACATTGTATCTTCTTTTCTATTAAATGAAACTTTGGTATCAAATGTAACTCCCAAATACTTTGCTTCCTTTGTTTCTGGTAATTGTTGACCCTAAAATTTATTTTTATTTTTAATAGATTTTTGCTTAGTTAAAAAGTAGAATCGTATGCACTTTGGAAGTCAATAAGGGCTGACAGTGTATCTTCTTTTCTATTAAATGAAATCTGAATTTCTTGGCCAAGTATCAAAATTTGTTCATTCATTGAATGAAATTCGCTAAATCCTGCTTGACATGGTGAAGGCAAATTTTGTGAATAATCAAAATGTGTCTACTGTGAACGTATCCATATTGAGATATATTTTGAGACCTTGTATAACTTGTTCTCCTTTGCATTCTTTTTTAATTTTCAATGAACTCTGAAGATATTCTGAAACGTTAATATTTTCATCTCCTGAAAAGCTAAATTTTACCTTATGTTGAATTTGACTTACCTTTCTTTCTCTAAAGCAAATCAAGGGAATATAGTAGTCCAACAAAATTTTTTATACAGAGATTTCCTCAAAAATACATGTTTTGAAGCCCCTGAATCAAAATAAAGCACTTTTATAAAAAGTACTTTGTATGTGATGTGTGTGTACACATGCTGTGTGTGTGCAGCATAAATTACAATCAAAACGTTTATTAAATTAGAAACCTGGATAAGTTTTGGTCTTACCTAGCGTGACACAGAAACAGTTTATTGGAAATCCTCAACCCCAAATAACAAAAATCTAAAATAAGAACAAATTAGGAACTAATAACTTTGCTTATCTTAGTAATATTGCAAGTTCTTGAATTGCTAACTAGTTTCAAGTTGCATCCAACTCATTTTCAAAGCTATCCAAAAAATTATGGTAATTATTATTTATGTATGCCAACAAACTTACTGTTGGTGGCATCAATATCCAAACAAGTTACCAAGGTTATCCATGCTCAACTTTAAACATCTATGTCATCTAATTGTTTTAATAATTTAACCTCTTTATTTCATGACTAAATGACCAAAAATGATCTCTCACAGTTGATTTAACAATCTGTTTATATTTAATATTACTAAAATGCTCCATTTTAGTTTCTAAATGATGTTTGGTTTTACCAATATAAAAACTAACATAATCCAACCATCGAAATTGGTAAATGCCATATTTGTCATAATTTGGAATTTTATCCTTTTTAGAAAAACTTAGTAAATTTTGTGAATTAAATTCCTTTGAGAGATCAAAGATATTCCATATTGCTTTCTCTACTACATATAGTAACGTAGAGGAAGCATTGTATTCAACCCAAAAATTCGGTGTCGAGAGTTCACTAGAAATATACGTTTTAAGGCCCCCGAATCCAAAGACAAAGCATTTTTAGAAAAAGATCCATATGTGTGGTTTGGTTTGGTTTAAGGGCACTCGAATTCGAGGTCATCAGCCCCCTTAAAAGATTCATGGTAATAGCCAGATATAAAGTTTGCTCAAAAATAAAAATACTAGCAACAAGAAAATATACACAAAAGGCAAGAAACAGTGGCAATAACCAGATATAAAACAAGGCAATAAATGTGTCCAGAGGCATAAACATACAGCTAAAATTTTAAATCCTCAATTCGATATTGTACTCCACTAAAAAATTAAAAACTCTATCAACCGCTGTTTTGTCGTCCGCTAGGACCTCTGCAAGTCTGGTAGGCAGCTGCAGAGAATTTCGAAGGTGTGCTAGAGAGCATCACTCTAGCAGCACGTGGCGAATGGACAAAAGGTTATCACACAGCGAACATGGAGGGGCAGGGTCCCTTTTAAATAGGTAACCATGCGAAAAATTGCAGTGCCCTATTCTTAATCGAGCCAAACTAACTTCCTCGCGACGAGATGTGCGACAGGAAGTTACCCAGTTTATCGGAAGTTCTTTCACTTCTCTAAGCTTATTACCGCGGAGAGCTGACCACTCGTCGTGCCAGGACGACAGCACCGCTCTCCGCACTTCAAGCCTAAAGTCTTCCGAAGTAACACGTGAGATGATAATTCTGGGTTCTGTAGTTGCCGTCTTTGCTGCTAAATCTGCCTTTTCATTCCCAGGCAAACCTACGTGACCAGGAATCCATGCACACACCACGTCAACGCCAGAAGCGTGTAAAACATGGAGGGCATCCTGGATACGTTGTACAATAGGGTGGGGGTTGTACAACTGACAAAGGCTCTGCAGTGCACTAAGGGAATCGCTCAACATCAGGCAGTCACCTAATTTACGACGGCGAACATACAAAACGGCTCGATAGATTGCATAAAGCTCTGCAGTAAAAATGGAAGTGCTATTTGGAAAACCGAATGTATATGGTTCGGTTCCATAAACACAAGCACATCCAACACCGTTGGTGCTCTTTGACCAATTGGTGTAAATATACCGCGTAGCCTGACAAAAATTCTAGAAAAACACGTGCGGATACTTGAAATAGGTATCGTGGACTTCTGGTGTACGGTCATCCCAAGATCTACATGGGGCGTGCCAGATAGCCAAGGGGTGTAAGGCCTCCCACCCTTGGCGAACATCCTAGGCAGTTCCACTCCAAGCTTCATTAGAAGATCTTTGAAACGAAACCCCGCAGGCTTAGGACTAAGGGTGCTATTTCTATACCGTTCTCTTAGCGTGGTAGTGAAAAAGAAGCGAACTTTGGGTGCTTAGCACACATCTAAGCGCACAACCATAATTTCCCAAGAGAAACTCACGCCGATATTACAGAGGAGGTTCTGCGAACTCGGCGTAAAGCCTCGCCACTGGACTTGTTGGAAATGCTCCTATTGTAATGTGGATGCCCCTATTGTGGACCGCGTCTAATCTTCTCATTACAGATGGTCGTGCTCACGAATAAACAGTATACCCATAGTCTAGCTTGGATCGGATGAGTGCGCGATAGATTCGCAACAAAATTGTCGGATCCGCTCCCCACGATTTGTCATTCAGTACTCGCATGATATTTAGGGAACGGTCACATCGTGCTCTTAGCTCTGCAATATGCGACGACCAACTAAGCTTCCTGGCCAAGATCAAACACAGGAATCGTATCTCTTCTGTGAAGGGAAGTAAATCTGGACCGAAACGGAACGAAGGTGGTAATCGTCTCCTACGACGCCAGAAATTAACGCAGATTGACTTCTCAGTTGAGAAACGGAAGTCGTCTTTGGAGCTCCATTCTCTAAGGTTGTCCAACCTTTACTGCAGGTGCCGTTGTAAGAACGCCGTGCGCTGAGAAGTGCAATAGACAACGAAGCCGTCTACGAATAGGCATGACGAAACTCCAGGTGAAACACATTTCCAGGTGGAGTTAATTGCTATAGCAAAGAGCGTGACACTTAGCACCGAACCCTGAGGTACTCCCTCCTCCTGAACAAAAGAATTAGAAAAAACCGAGCCGACCCTTACTCGGAAAAAGTGGTCCTTCATAAACTCCTGAATAAACAGTATAGTAGGCGTCCACGTATGTTCCACGCATACAGGGAACGTAGAATCCCTGCACGCCAGCACTAATCATAAGCCTTCTCGAGATCGAAAAATATGCCAACGGCTTAACAGTTCTTCATACAGCCGTCCATAATCTCTGTCGATATTGACTCATGATGGTCAACAGTGGAACGGCGACGTCGAAAACTACATTGGATGTTGGTCAGTAGGTTACGACTTTCCAACCACCATACCAATCGTCCATTGATCATGCTTTCCATCACCTTGCAAAAACAACTGGTAAGGGAAATAGGACGATAGCTGGAGGGCCCCCTCCGAAGGAGTGTCGCCTTGTCGTGGCGGAGGGGCTCAGTACCTGAACCAGACGGCCTACTAAGTGTTCTTTCGACTACTGGTAGGCAAGAGGTGAGGAGAAGCAAAGAACTTTCCAAACGGGTAGATGGGGCTCGTTAGTCTTGGTTGACGACTCATCTAGGAGAAGAGGACTCCGAAATCAAACTCCCCGAGGGGAACCTACCACGTTAGGTACGGGTTTGGCGTACCCGGGGCCCCGAGCCATACTCTCGATTGGGTTCCTCCAAGAGGTGAGAGAGCACATGCCAAACGCCCAATCAACTTTGGTCCACTTTTGTGTTTGACCTCCCACCTGTACACAGTCTGATGGATAACCTACGCGCGGGTCGTCGGAGGATGGGGTGACGCAAGGGGTGACTGGGTAATCGCGTAAGTCCCAGCCCCTGGTTCTCATGTAGGATCTGTGTGCGTATCCGCTGATTAAGGTCAGTCCCGGGGAGGGGCCATTGCATGAGCTGATGCACTCCTGAAGGCGATTGGGTCCCTCTGTCTATACATTGGGAGGTGAGACCCTAGGGTGAGCAAGGTCCAGGCCAGGACTCTCACCTAAGCCGGGGTGGCGCCCAGGAAGTGAGCATGCCATCGGAGACATTTGCAATGGTGGAGGATATCATCGCCATGAGTCCAAAAACTCCAAACAACAAAAAAGCAAGTGGAAAAGAAGTAGTCGAGTGTTGTGGTCCTCGCTACTTAGTTATTACTAGAAAAGAGGAAGGTAAAAAATTCCTATCGGTGAGCCCCTTTACCATTCAAAAGGGTCTGGATAACATTGCTGGTCCAGTAAAGTCATGCACTAGATCTCGCAATGGCACGCTGCTGGTTGAAACACATACATCCACCCAGGCAGCTAAAATACTGAAGGCGAATATGCTAGCCAGTTATCCTATCAGTGTGGAGATGCACAGAACTTTGAACTCCTCGCGCGGCGTGATAAACACCCGTGCATTGGATGATCTAAGTAATGAGGAGATTAAAGAAAATCTTTTGGAACAAGGCGTTACAAACGTTTACAGGGTTCAGCGTAAAGAGGGTGGTGAACTGAAGCCAACACGTACCCTGTTCCTGACCTTTGACCGGGTAGATCTCCCGTAGAGGATTAAGGCAGGGTACGAATCCATCGAAGTTCGGCCTTTCATCCCGAACCCGCTGAGATGTTTCAAGTGCCAGCGCTTTGGACATACAAGCGAGCTTTGCAAGGGACAAGCTACATGCCCTCAATGTGGAGATGAATCCCACGATGGTGCATGTACAGCAGCTCCGTCATGTGGGAACTGCAGAGGTGAACATCCATCCAGTTCCCGAGATTGCCCCCGTTTCGTAGAAGAAAGAGCGATTCAAGAGATACGGGTTAGAGAGAAGGTGCCCTTCTCAGAAGCCCGGAAGCTCTTGCGTTTACGCCAACCCTCTGTTCCAAGGTCCGGGACCTATAGCTCAGTTGTAGCTAAACCGGTACCGAGCAGAGAGATCGCAACGCAGACCAGCGATTTTAATGGGGCAACAATATCTGAAAAGACACTTGTAGCCCGTAGCTCTATTCCAAAGCCTTCAACATCAGCGCGCACATCTATGTCAACGTCAACGTCCACAAAATCTTCAAGTGGAAAGAACATTACTGTTACATCACCATCAAGAGCACCAAGATCAGAGCAAAAAACTAGTAAGCCCGTAAGATGTGAAGCCTCACCGATAACGTTTAAAAAGAATTACACAAGGACCGAATTCCTCAAGGAAAATAGTATGTCTAATCCCAGTACATCGAAGGGATGTAAGAGTCCACGAACATCTCGAAGATCTCGAATATCCTCTTCTGGAGAATCTTCAGGGGTGGACTCTGACCGGCGTCTTTCATCTTCGCCGGTCTCCGTGTCAAATCGGTTCGAAGCTCTCGAACCAAAATTCAGTATCGGAACACGGACGTCCTCGGCAGAGGACATGGAATTGGAATCTGCCCACACTGGGAGACCCCCAGTGGAAAAAAGGCGCGAAAAAGCGCCAGACAAGAATGCCAGCCCCACAGAAAAAGAAGGGCTAAGTTAGTTCGACAACCGCCTGCTCCAAAGTAATAAAGAGTTACCTTGGAACTATCTGTCCCATACACAATGCAATATGGCTATCCTACAATGGAACATACGTGGAATTCGAACTCAACGGCCAGAACTTGAGCTTTTGCTCAAAGAATACGAACCTCTGATTGCATGTTTGCAAGAGACTAAGCTGCGTCCTCATGACGCTTTCCATCTAAGGCGATACACCCCAGTACGGTGTGATGTTACACCAGAAGAGGGTGTACCGGCACATGGCGGCGCTATGATGCTTGTTAGAGATGACGTGTATATGCAAACTCTACCATTGCACTCTGATATACAATCAGTTGCTGTATGGATTAAACTGCCAAACATACATTTCACCATCTGTAATATATATTTGCCTCCGTCCCATGACTTCTCGCACATTGATTTAGAAGATCTAGTTTCCCAGTTGCCAACACCGTTTCTGTTGGTGGGAGACTTCAATGCGCACCACCCACTTTGGGGTTCAAGTCGCGCTTGTGTGAGAGGTACACTCATTTCCGATTTTTTGGACAGTCACAACCTAGCTCTCCTCAACACTGGAGAGCCTACATTCATTTCGGACCCTCACAATAGTTTCTCGCATCTTGACCTTGCAGTTTGTTCACCTCAGTTGGCAGTCTCCTTACAATGGAATGTCATCTCTGATTTACACTATAGTGACCACTTCCCATGTCTTATTAGTCTCTTGACGCAACATACATTTTCCACTCGTATGCCCAGACGGCGTTTGGACCATGCCAACTGGAACTTCTACACCCAGTTGGCTGCCTTTACGTACGACGAGCACGACTCAGTGAATGATTTGGCGCAGCATCTCACGGAGACGATTCTCTCTGCTGCTGAACAATCGATTCCGCGGTCGACTACACACCCCCGTCGATTTCCCGTCCCCTGGTGGACGGAAGAATGTCGGAATGCCATTCGTGCTCGAAGGCGTGCACTTAGGGTTTTCCAACGTCACCCTACTTCGGAAAACCTAATCGAGTACAAGAAAATGCGCGCCAGGTCCAGACAAGTCATTAAGGATAGCAAAAAGTCATCATGGAGCAAATTTGTAGCTTCATTTAACCGACAACAGCTTCCTCGGTTGTGTGGGAAAGATTAAGGCGTGTTGCAGCTAAAACGACCCAAATACCAATAGCGGGACTAAAAACAGCCACAGGAGCTGTTGTTGATTCATTTGAAGTGGCCAATACCTTTGGCAGTGCTTTCGCACAAGTGTCTAGCTCGGAAAACTACTCCCCTGAGTTCCTTCCAATTAAAACTCAGGTGGAATCTCAAGGCTTCTGGTTTCGTTCTAGAAACCTAGAAGATTACAATCGCCTTTTCACCATGGCAGAGCTGGAGTATTCCCTGAAGTCTTCGCGATGTTCAGCACCAGGACCGGACGGTATTCATGTACAAATGTTACAACGGCTCTCTCCTGAAGGTAAGGCATTCCTGCTCGAGGTCTATAATCGTGTTTGGGTTGACAGTATACTCCCAGAAAATTGTCGGGAGGCCACCGTTATTCCCATCTTGAAGGCTGGAAAGGACCGTCATCTTCCCTCCAGCTATCGTCCTATTTCCCTCACCAGTTGCGTTTGCAAGGTGATGGAATGCATGATCAATGGACGATTGGTATGGTGGTTAGAAAGTCGTAACCTACTGACTAACATCCAGTGTGGTTTTCGATGACGCCGTTCAACTGTTCACCATCTTGTGTCAATATCGACACAGATAATGGACGGCTTTATGAAGAACTGTCAAACCGTTGGCATATTTTTCGATCTTGAGAAGGCTTATGATACGTGCTGGCGAGCAGGGATTCTAAGTTCCCTGTATTGCCTGGAACATACGTGGACGCCTACCACTTTTCATTCAGGAGTTTATGAAGGACCGCTTTTTCCGAGTAAGGGTCGGCTCGGTTTTTTCTAATTCTTTTGTTCAGGAGGAGGGAGTACCTAAGGGTTCGGTGCTAAGTGTCACGCTCTTTGCTATAGCAATTAACTCCATCTGGAAATGTGTTCCACCTGGAGTTTCGTCATGCCTATTCGTAGACGACTTCGCTGTCTATTGCACTTCTCAGCGCACGGGTTTCTTACAACGGCGCCTGCAGCAATGTTTGGACAACCTTAGAGAATGGAGCATGAAAAACGGCTTCCGTTTCTCAACTGAGAAGTCAATCTGCGTTAATTTCTGGCGCCGTAGGAGACGATTACCACTTTCGCTCCGTTTTGGTCCAGATTCACTTCCCTTCGCAGAAGAGACGCGCTTCCTGGGTTTGATCTTGGACAGGAAGCTTAGTTGGTCGTCGCATATTGCACAGCTAAGAGCGAGATGTGACCGTTCGCTAAATATTATGCGAGTACTAAATGGCAAATCGTGGGGAGCGGATCGGACAATTTTGTTGCGAATATATCGCGCATTAGTCCGATCCAAGCTAGACCATGGGTGTATTGTTTATTCGTGAGCACGACCATCTGTGCTGAGAAGATTAGACGTGGTCCATAATAGGGGCATCCGCATTGCAACAGGAGCTTTTCCAACAAGCCCAGTGGTGAGCCTTTACGCCGAGTCCTCAGAACCTCCTGTGCAATATCGGCGTGAGATTCTCTTGGCAAATTATGGTTGTGCGCTTAGATGTATGCCTAAGCACCCAACGTTCGCTTCTTTTTTCACCACCACGCTAAGAGAACGATATAGAAATAGCACCCTAGTCCTAAGCCTGCGGGGTTCCGTTTCCAAGAGCTCCTAGTGAAACTTGGAGTGGAACTGCCTGTGATTTTCGCCAAGGGCGAGCGACTTTACCCCCCTTGGCTATCTGGTACGCCCCATGTAGATCTTGGGATGACCATACACCAGAAGTCCACGATGCCTGTTTCAAGTATCCGCACGTGTTTCTTAGAATTTTTGTCAGGCTACGCTGACCGTCGATATATTTACACCGATGGGTCAAAGGGCTCCAACGGTGTTGGATGTGCTTATGTTTATGGAACCGAACCATATACATTCGGTTTTCCAAATAACACCTCCAGTTTTACTGCAGAGCTTTATGCAATTTATCGAGCCGTTTTGTATGTTCGCCGTCGTAAATTAGGTGACTGCCTGATTTTGAGTGATTCCCTTAGTGCACTGCAGAGCCTTTGTCAGTTGTACAACCCCCACCCTATTGTACAACGTATCCAGGATTCCCTGCATGTTTTACATGATTCTGGCGTTGACGTGGTGTGTGCATGGATTCCCGGTCACGTAGGTTTGCCGGGGAATGAAATGGCAGATTTAGCAGAAAAGAGCGCAACTACAGGAGTGTATTACCATCTCACGTGTTACTTCGGAAGACTTTAGGCTTGAAGTGCGGAGAGCGGTGCTGTCGTCCTGGCACGACGAGTGGTCAGCTCTCCGCGGTAATAAGCTTAGAGAAGTGAAAGAACTTCCGATAAACTGGGTAACTTCCTGTCACACATCTCGTCGCGAGGAGGTTAGTTTCGCTCGATTAAGAATAGGGCACTGCAATTTTTCGCATGGTTACCTATTTAAAAGGGACCCTGCGCCTCTATGTCCGCTTTGTGACAACCTTTTGTCGGTTCGCCACGTGTTGCTAGAGTGTTGCTCTCTAGCGCACCTTCGGGATTCTCTGCAGCTGCCTGCCAGACTTGCAGAGGTCCTAGCGGACGACAAAACAGCGGTTGATAGAGTTTTTAATTTTTTAGCGGAGTGCAATATCAATTTGAGGATTTAAATTTTTTTAATTATCTGTTTCTGCTTTTGGACCTATTTATCACCTTGTTTCATATCTGGCTATTGCCACTGCCTTTTGCCTTTGTAAACTTTTCTTGTTGCTAGTATTTTTATTTTTTGAGTGAAATTAATATCTGGCTATTGCCATGAATTTTTTAAGGGCGCTGATGACCTAGAAGTTGAGCGCCCTTAAACCAAACCAAATCAAATCAAATTGTTATGTGTTTTAATTTTTAAATCTAGGAATGGGAGAAATCTATCATTTTCTGTTTATAAAGTGAATTGTATGGCTTTAGCCTGTAAATTTAAAAGTTTTAAAGCATCATTTATTTGTTTCTCGAGCATAACAGCAAGAATTTCATCCACATATCTATACCATGTTTTAAAAATTAAAGCGAATGCTTCTGTAAGTTGTATTTCAAGAAAGTTCATGAAAACATGAGCAAGAAATGGAAAAAGTGGGCCACCCATTGCCAAGCCAGAAGTTTGTTAAAAAAATTACTATCAGAGCTAAAAAAATTTTGAACCCAACAATGATTTGTAAATTATTATTTATTTATGCCAACAAGCTTACTGCTGATGTTTTCAAACACACAAGCCGTGTGTGGGCGATGTTTAACAGGTGGAATCAGGACTGAAACATTCAGAGCAATTCCGCGTGTGACTAACTGACATTTACACTACATTTTCTTCTTAAAATGTTTATCTAATGGTCAATATAGGTGGAAAATGTTCTTTTAACGACATACAATGACAGAGAATACATTGGCGGTTGTGATAGGAAATATAAAAACCTTAAAAAGTGAAACAATTATTTAATAATGAGCGCTAAACTTTTCGTGACTAACTGACATTTTTGTCAATTGCAGGTCCAACTTCAAACGTTTGTCCTCCGTTTCCTCTGAAAGTTTTCTTATTTGATTTGTTCTGAAAAAAAAAAACACTTGAGAGAGGAACTTCTAAGCTTTCAAATGACCTGAAAAAAGGTTTGGCATGTTATTCTCATCTGGAGATATTTATTCAAAAGTTCAGCGTGACTAACTATCATGAGTTTGTGACTAACTGATATTTGCGAAAATTGTAATTACTTGTCTTTGTTTTACATGGTATAACATATGACAAATCATAGTGGTACGTATTATACGTTACATACATGTAATACACACAGGTGTTTAATTTGTATTTATCGTTTGAAAATAATCATACCCTTTGGAGTAGCACAAATGTCATGCAATATAAACAGATGTTGACAGCTCTCATTTCTTATCACAGTTACGTCATTGCAAGTGTAAAAAGCTGACTCAAAACCATAACAAAGACTACACATGAGAGCACACAGCACATACCTGTAACGCACAAGTTACTGGTTGGACTCCTTATAGTGCAGGAACGCTAAATGCAGTAGTCTTGTAGTGCACGCGCATATCACTACACTGTTTTTATTTCCGAAAGTTGTGCATCATTCTGACACTTTCCGCACATGAAAGAAAAGCATATTGCACAACATTTAAACCTAATACTTTCACACAATGAACCCACTGAGTGGACGGCATAGGCGAAATACGTTCAAATCTTTTGTCGAGAAATTCTTTTGCTTCTTGAATTTCAGGCAGAGAAACTTCAAGAACACATATTTTGGTTTTCTTTCTAACAGTATTAAGAAATTCTTCAGCACTCTGAATCCTGCTTTCTGCTTTTGCAGCTGTCCATACCATCCTCTTCACTTGTCCTCCAATCGCATCTACTGCCCCCTTTCCGTGATAGCATTCGAAGAAGTGCCATTTAATTTATACTTCGGAAAGATATGTCACATGGCTCAATGTGTATTTCTGCTTAAAATGACAAGCAGCTCCATAAGAAAACACTTTCACAAGTTCAAGATTCGGAGCAACATCCAATATTTCCGAAAATATATTCCTTAAGCAAATATCAACTGCATATTTGTCGTGCGATACATAATCAGACACCAAAGCAAAAGATTGTTTCTGAATTTCACCAATATCTTCTTTCCTATACCAGGCAACATTAGTAAATATTGAGATCTGTGTATTGTTCCAGTGGGCAGCTCCTTGCATGTGTAGTTCTCAAAGAAGTCGATCTGTATCACAGCTTCACTAATTGCAACATTTTCCCGAGCCTTCTTAAAGGTCTCGGATTGGTGTCTTTGTACATAAACGTGATTTAGAAAACGTGGCAGGCAATTGGTCAGTTCTTCAATGCAGTCTTTTACAGATCCATTTTTAATTTCTATTCCCATTCTTCCATTACGTGAACTCCACAGCTACCATTCGCATGGTGAATTATTAGCAAGTTTATTCGAAATGTCTGCTCCACTCAATCCCGGACACTTGGAGCATCCTCCCTGCACACATTCACTCGATTTCTGATCACAAACCACTTGTGCTATGAACTTACGAAATTGTCTCAGTGAGTACCTGATTTTTACACAATGCTTTGAGAAAAAACATCGTATTTTTATGTATAATGCATGTGCACACATTATGTGGGATCTGACTTTGAAGACGCACGTGAGCAGGGCGTAATTCAGCGAATTTTGTCAACCCCACAAACATTTCTACTCGGTCTTGTAGAAAGGGTGCATGTGCTTCTTTTAATGTTACCACTAGGTACCTAATGCGAACTTCTTTTGTTTCTCCCTGAACATGGATTTCAATAAAATCATCTCTTCCAGGAGCTTGGTAAGATATTGAATCATCCTGATAGAACTTGATGATTGCACTTCAAGTTCCTCTGATAGTTGTTTTCCTGATGCCAGGATGCTTTGGTTTTACAACATGTAATCCCTCTTCAACTGCTAACTTAAGAATCATTTCTTTTCTTTTAGGTGGAGATTGCGGCAGTGCTTCCTCAACACGTTTTCTGCACTTTCCGAAATACCGTTTGCTTTTAAAAGTGGTTGATGTTGATGGAGTATCCTTATCAATCCCTTCTTGGTCTCTTATCTTCTGTCTTGCCCACTGTGCTTGCTTATATCTCCTATATTCAGCTTTGAGGTGTTCTCTTCCTTGTTTTGTTTGTTTCAGTATTTCTCTTCCTTTCCTCACAGTCACTTTTATTTTTTCCTTCCATTGTGCATAACTGCCTTGCTCCTTCAGACATTGTTTGTATTCACATTGTCTTTGGGTTGGTGTTTTAGCCATGGAGTCAGAAACAGACTGATACGTCTATCCTGACTGAAGTCACAGAAGCAACTGTACGCGTATGACGACCTCAGGTCGTCAGCACTAACTGTCCGTTAGTCACGTGTTTTGTGGGAAAACTAATGACTATAGAGGAAAACTTTCTGATACTTTTTTATTTGTTATATTGTAATGACGCAGAATAAAAAATGATATTTATTTCAGTCTATTACTTTTCCCTCCAGAGGACTTTATCCTTATTTACCGTGACTAACTGACATTGACAGACAGTAATAATTAAAGAGGCTCTAAGGATTATTTATAAATGTCGAAAATTATTAGCTATATACACGTTTCAAAGACGAAGAGTCATTGTGTGATATACAGAACAAGAAAATTAAAACAGATAGCTCCTGAAATATTGATATGAAGGTCACTGATATTCGCGGTTATTTTCAGTGTTTTGGAAATATACAGGTAAGAAGTGAAATTTGAACCCATATTCACGTTAAAAACATTTATTTTTCACTTCATAAGATATTTTGGAGAATCTAGCATCATCTTTCCTCAGTAAAAAAGTGAAACATTAATTTCAAATTTTAACACTCGGTATGACATATTCGCAGAATTGCTCTTCAATGCCATAACTGGGATTTGAACCAGAGAACTTGTGCTTATCAAGTGGCACTAAACTACCATGGCCAACTTGCCAGTACGACATTACACCAGCAGTAAGCTTGTTAGTATAAATAACTAACTAAATAAATAAATAATAATTACCATTTAAAGGTTACTAATACCTGAGACATAAAGCACTTAGAATTATAAGATGCCCTTGGGGTATTTAACTCTGACGTGAGATTCCCTTGTGGTCTAACCAGGAAAAGTAAAAAACAGGTGGGGAATTTAATTTCGCACTGGCAACCTGGCCATTGTAGCTTAGTGGTTAAAGCAGTCGCTCAATTAGTGGAAGATCCATGGTTCAAATCTTGGCTATGGCATTGAATTTTTCAGTCCTGATTACACCTCTTAAACATTGCCCACCCACGGCTTGTGTGCTTAAAAACACTAGCACTAAGCCTGTTGGCATATATAAAGAATATTTAACATCAAAAGCTTTTCTCTAGGAATACTAGGAAATAAAGCAGTTACATCAAATGAAACAAGCTTATCATTATCAGACTATAATATATTGCTAGTCTTTTCTACTAATTCAAAAGAATTTTTAATACTTCAAATTTCAAACTTATCAAAAGTGCTGAAATTTTTATTCCACCATTTTCCTAAATTGTAGGTAAGTGAATTTATACAATTTATAGTGGGTCTCATTTAATTACCTGGTTTGGGAATTTGTGGAAGTACATACAATCTGGGTAAAACTGGATTGACTTTTAAAATACGTTTTTCTTTACTATTATTTTCATTTCATTAAGAACTTTATAAAAAGTTAAAATGAATGCATGATTTTAACGGGTCATTATTAATTCTTAAGTAATCCGCAGTTTGAAGTAATAGTTCTATTCTGTTGATATAATCTGATTCATCCAAATTATAATTTTATTGTTTTTATCAGCTTTGCCATCAAGGATGTCTTTTTCATTCAATGATTTAATAATCTGATTACTGTAATTACCTTTAGAATGGTTTTTACTCATATCCTTAAAAATTTTAGTGCATTTCAGTTTAATAAAAGATTTATCAAATTAATATAAATCTTGGTTAGCAATTTCCATATCTGCAGCTTAATCATGTGTTTTTTAAAAATTTTAGCAATTTTCATAACTTTATTTAGGAAATTGAGTACTTTCTCATTAAAATTACAATTTCAAAGAATAATTGAGGAGCGTTTTTTCAAAACTCGATAGATGCACAAAATGCGTTTCTGAGAAAACCGGTTTTTTCTATTTATTGGCAATACTAATTGGTTTGCACAGCAACTATATTAATCATTCAATTCTCCTTCCTGAAACTGCCTCTTTGAATGTGAAAAGAAACAAATAGCATAGTTTAACCAGTGCAAATTTGATGTTTGAAAACAGAGTTTTTTCAAAACTTGATAGATGCTGATTAACTTTTCTGCGTGAGCGAGAAGCTAGCACATGAAGTTTTGTTATTTTTGTCATTTATTGTTTTTGTTACTTCTTATTTAGGTATTTATTATTTTTTATTTATTTTCACCTTTTTGTAATACATAATGTACTATACAACCAACATATTAATGTTTATAACGATTATTTTATTGGGTATAAACTTAGAAGCTAAGTACTGGTACATTCACAATAACAATAGCTTTTTTTTATTTATATAACAAACATATTGAATACTTACAAAGAAATTTTAAACAAAATGAATAAGTAAGCTTTAATCTTTATTGGTATCTTCTAGTACATCTTTGTAAAATTCTTTTGGAGTTTCTGGAATTTCAAAAAATTTAACTAGATTTTGAACATCCTTTCTCTTTTCTTTGCTCACTCTATTAATTTTGGGAACATTTTGAGATCAAAGCAGGAATTTGCTGCAGGACTTGCTGCACGGTTTCATCACATCCACCTCCACAGGCAAAGCAGAATATGTATTTTGAACTTCTACACATACCTTATGGGCTTCCTTTGATTGCTTGGAATATGCTATGATTCGTTGGGTATTCATTTTGAAAGGAAGCTTTGATTTCAGTGTTTGTTTCGCACTTTCTTTCAAGTCCTTAATGTTCCAGTCTCTGAACAACACTTTCTCAGAGCAGTGATTTTGAAATATCTGATGGTACTCATCAGGGCTCAAGATATTCTCTTTTCTTCTTAACTCTTTTTCAATTCTGCCGAAAATTCTATCAGGAGGCATATAACTGTGCCCACGTATTGGGTAGATATGTGAAATGCGGGAAAATTTTTTATTCCTTTCCAGGAAAGCAATAAGCATGAACATTATCACACTATTCTTGTTCTGACTAGCACAAGAGTCTGAAAATAAATGTATGGTAGAAGGAGCGTTGCTGGGCATCCTTTCTTCCAGTTCCAACAGGAAGTGGTGCAAAGCCGAGGCATCCTGGTTGCAGCCTTTAGCAGATTCAGTTTCCAACCATGTATACAAGGAAATATCGTCTTTGTTCTGAGTTTTAGATGGAATCATTATGCACAGATTATAGAGCCACACCTGCCTTGCATAGAATACCTCACTAACAGAAAGTTTAGGTAGTGGTTGATTCTGCTCCATATCAAAGTAAATAGTGATTGCCTCTGCGTTTTCCTCTTTCAATAACTGATAAAACCTTGTTTAACGCAGCTTGTGCAGTCTGTACATGGTTCTTAGTTCGTTTTTCTTTTCCACATCTGCCTCTGTCTTAATCTTCATCAGTCCCATTTTGCAGGTTGAGCATGTGTCAGTGTGTGGTGTACGGAATGAAAGGTTAAAGAAGTTGTAAAACATGTATTTATATTTTGACAATGAGCAGACTGATAGAGTTTTTAATCTTCTTTCTTTGCAAAAGTTGGTCCACATTTTTCTGATATTAAGTTATGGAGGTAAATATCCTCTCCTTGATTTTGCTCTTCCATAGTGGCTTTCTCTGCATCTGTACTTCTTAATGTCTTGCCTTATAGCAGCAGTAATGCCCTTCTTTAATATTCCTGCTCTGTCACCTCCTCTGATTTCCTTTGGCACTTTCCCAGATAAGTGAAATTTTCTTTTGACATCCCTGTGATTCCTTGGAAGCTTGCAGCTCATACTGACAATATTCGACCATCATTACTTCTCACACTGCTATTGCTCTCTTCAATATCATCAGTGAAAAATATTGGAGAGCAAGAGGATTAATGACTTCATTGTCAGAAATCCAGCATTAGCTAACAACAACTTCTCACACTGTATTTAATGCTAAGAGTCTGCTTTCTATTTGCAGCCTCTTTCTTCACCACTCTGCGATTAGGAGATGTAATACTCATATATTTCATAAGGAATTTATCTTGATCTATCTTGTTGACCATGGAAAGGTGTTGGTGAAATCCACTTATATCATTATAAGTCAAATCAGCTGCATCACAGTGCTTATGCCCTTTACTGTTAGGATTTCGTGGAGTACACTCGAGACCATGTGGACATTTAACTACTGGAGTATGAGCTTTCCTTGACTTGCATTTTGATTTCCTTTCCTTGTTTTTGCTATTCCTACCTCCAGTGCATTCTACGACTGGTACACTTTCACAATCTGAGCTCCTGTCCATTGTGCATAGTACAGTGCAGTGTCTCAACTAAGAATAAAAATACCACGTAAGTAGAACAAAGCTTGCGGAAATGAATGTGAAATCCAAGCGCTCAAACTGAGTTCGCAGTTATTGCTAATGATGCAGCAGTGTACAAAGCTTGTAGAAATGATTAAGAATTCCAAGAATCGCAAAAGTGAGATGACAGTCAATGCTAACACGCATTTCAAAGAACTGAGGTTGCTTCACCCTGGATCATAAAATCATAAAATTGCATCTATTGACTTTCACTTTACCTGAGCAAGTGCATCTGTTGTGTTTTGAAAAATCTGCTAATATTCCCTAGCTTCTACACAGGACAGGAATCGAATTTTGAAAAATCTGATTGCATAGAAAGATGCAGAAAGTGAAAATTATGCCCATGCTATATATAACTCAATTTCGTAAAATTTTGCACCTATCGAGTTTTGAAAAAACGCTCCTCAATTGTATTATTCGTTTGATTGTTCAGTTTCTTTATATTGAATTTTTGTTGTTTTAGGCATAATCTATTTAGCTTTTTTTTTAACCTCTTTGGCCGATTCTTTAGATTATGTCCCCCAACATTTTACCATAGAAAATATAAGTCCAAAGGTACTTACTGCACATGCCCTAGTTGTCAGAAGCAGAATGCGTTAGAATCTATGGCGGTCATTAGCTGACAATTTTCATTGCTGCCAACTTTGATCCTTCAACCACACTAGTTTGTATTGCCAACACACTAAGCACAAATGCACTCAGATATTGTTGATCAGTTCGTGAAAGGGGTCGGCTAATCTGTTTCTCACATCTTGAATTAATACTAGAAATCCTGTTTCCATGCAACAAAATTTCAATCTAATCCCACTTCTAAGAGGATCAGAACCAAGGATTTAGTTCAATGTGAATCCACGTTTCCATACAGCATTCAGTCCGGAATGAGAACTTCAATCGTTTTCAATTCCCAATGGAAACATATTAATTATTTAATTGAAATTCTTGAACCCGTTTACATAAAAACAGATGTTCCATTATGTGTAGTTGTAAATTGGAATAATTCAGTAACACTTTTCCCCTTACATTGTTAGAGGATACCTAGCTTTAAGTAGGTAAGTTAAACCTAGGAAAATTGAAGCTATTAACAGTGAAGCAACAGAATAAAAAATAAGCACAAATTAGAAACTAAAAGCTTCACTTATCTTAGTAATATTGTGGTTGTTAGCTAATGCTGGATTTCTGACAATGAAGTCATTAATCCTCTTGCTCTACAACATTTTTCACTCATAGAGCAATAGCAGTATAGTAACCGCTTTTAAGAGAGCACCATATTTTTATGTTTTGGCGGTCACATCACTCTCTCACAACCCCCAGAATGTCTGGAGGACCACACCTGTCATTGGTTTACGGGTCTCACCGACCTGACCGGGAGAATTATCAAAATAAATTCACCGACCATATCCTCTGATTACCAGTCAGAGTACGTATTACATGCCATGACAGGTCAGCATGTTAGGGGTTAAGCTTTTATAGAGAAATGGAGAGATTGGAAAAATAAAGACTCCCTAGCCCTCGGGAACCCTAATAGCATCGGGGTTGGAAGAGAACAAGAGATGACCAAGGTAAGGTCAGATAGAAAAGTTACAGTGAGGAGCAAAACACCAGTAAGTGGAAGTAATGTTCTGCTCAGCTTGGATACCTTGTGGTCGCCATTCACATATCCCCTAGACGGAGACCCTTGAGTAATTTAGCACATTGTATGTACCCTTATTAATTCTGGTGCTTAATCTTTTCTACGTGTTTATTCTTCCATTTCAAATTGTTATCTAAAGCTAATCCTCAAAAATTTGTATGTGTTTTTCGGCAAATTGGCTCATTTTGGGTTGCTAGAGTTATTTATGTCTGTGTTTTATTATTTGCATCCATTGTGTTATATTTGTGTTTAGTAACATTCCTAGCTCTGATAAGTATGTTCTGATATTTGCATACACTCTCACATCCTGTATCTTCTTAAACAGGTAATTATACATAAAATATAAATAATGTAGTGTTGCTAATAAAATGTATCTGTAAAGTTGAAAATGTGTTCTCTTTCACTATTACTAGTATTAGATAACATTAAGCCACAATTAGTCAAAACCTTATTTTGGCCATAACCTTTTTGGTTAATGGGCCAATATCAACACAAGCCAGGATATTAAAGGTCTCATCACGGAAATGGCTTCAACAATTAGGATGAAAATTTATATTTAGTTAACATTTTGTTTAAGTTTATCTAAATAAGTATCTTTTCACAAACTTAAAAAAAAAGGAAAATAAAATAAAACAAAAGCCGAGCAAAGCTTGCTTAGGTACTATATTTTATAAGAGAACGGGACTTGCATGTTAGCCTATCTCAGTCCTAAGGCCTATCCTACATATTGTCTATGAAATAGGAGTCTGCATGTTAGCCCATCTCAACCTTACGGCCTATCCTACAGATTTTCCATGAGATAGCAACCCACATGTTACTCATCTCAGTCTTGTGGCCCATCCTACATATTCACTTTGTTAGAAATATGGACCTGCATGTTAACCTATATCAGGCTTTTCAGCCTGTACTACTTATTTTCTATAAGAGATAGGGCATATATGCTAACCTATCTCAGCGTTTGAGCCATACTGCTAACAGAAAGCATATCTAAACTTTTTCTGACCTAAATTAAATTGTCTCCCACAATTGTCTTTTGGTAAACTATTTTTCCATTATATTTTTTATATTATAAAACCAAGTATATAGCAAGAAAGTATATATAATTTATAAGTAAAATAAAAATTAGAAAACAAAAAAATGGAAAACTTTTACATTTTTACCAAATTTCACCAATGCATTGCCTTAAATAGCTGATGGTGAACAGGTTAAATTGTCTATGTACTCATCAGCAAGTTTCTGTCTTAGTAATATTGCAAGTTATTCAATTGCTAACTAGTTTCAAGTCACATCCAACTCATTTTCAAAGCTATCCAAACAAGTTACCAAGGTTACTGACACTGAACTTAAAACATCTATTTGTTGCCAAACTCTGGAAACAAAGATCTATAAATACAATCTATTGTTGGTATTTCAAAATTCATAACATAAGTGAAGTTTTTAGTTTCTAATTTGTTCTTACTTTAGAATCTTGTTGCTTCACTGTTAATAGCTTCAATTTTTCCTTATTCATAACATGGTTTCAAAATAAATATCTTTTCCCAAACCATTAAATCTATAGGTCCATTTAATTGTTTTAATAATTTAACCTCTGGATTTATTTCATGATTAAATGATCAATGCAATGGCTGATTTCTCAATATGTTTATATTTAATATTTCTAAAATGCTCCTTCATTCTAGCTTCTAAATGACATTTAGTTTTACAAATATAAGTCCTATCACATTTCAAACAGCTATATTGATAAATGTCAGATTTGTTATAATATGGAATTCTATCATTTTTAACAGGGGTGGCTCCAGGGGTAATGCCTCCATGCCATGGCACTAGCTTAATAAAATGAAAAAAATATGCATTTTAAAATACTTGTATACTCCATGGTTACATTGAGAATATGAGCATTAATCTTATTACTCTTAAAGGTGTAATGAAATGGCTTGTTTGACAATGGAAAACTATAGAAGCTGAAGGAAGCAACGAGTTATAACTTTGCAACTTTATTATCTTACTATTCTATGGATCCATGCCACTTCATATCTGGCTTGGACTTATAGTGTTCTGGATGTCAAATCTGGGCACTAGCGGGGTTTGCATGTGAGAGGGAATAGCTCATATTCATGCCAGTTAGCAACTGTCATAGTTACCGTTAGCAACACATACAAATTATTTGTACCAACTTTATCACACACCTAGGAGAATTTGCTATATTGCAAAATTGCAAATAAGCCATCAATCACTATTACATACCATTAAGGTATGTTATCTCAGAGTATATTGAAATCTCCTTGTGTGGTTTACCGGGAATAATGTGAATGAGTTGGAGAATTTAATGTCATATTGGCACAGTGGCCATTATAGCTTAGTGGTTAGAGCAGCCAGGCGATAACCGATGGATCCATGATTCAAATCCCGGTCATTGCATTCAATTTTTCAGTCTCTCTCTACTCTTTCCAATCTTCATTATAGTTTTGCCATCCTCACAAGATCCTTGAGTTAGGACAACTCTGATCTAATATAATTCTAACTTTTTGTTGAATTAATTTCTAGCTTCTAATTGTAAATGCTTTTTTACAGGGAAAACCTTCAGGACTTTATGAGCCAAGTTATCTCATATAACATCTTTACCATTATATCAAAATAGGGAAAATGTTAATTTCCTCTATGCATATTTCCATAGAAACTTCCTCTTGTGTACAAACTTTTTAAAGCAAAGTATCTTAAACTATTCAAAACAACATTATGGGTAATATTTTAGCAAATCACACATGTTGGTACAGATTATCATTGCTGCCAATATGGTAAAGTAGGTACTTACATAAATCAGTATAGAGGGATGAACACAGACAATATTCATCATACTGCATTTCTTGTGTAATACAAGAGAAAAATCTTACTTACCTCATCCAATAATAAGAGTAAATGGAAATGTTTAAATTCAGTAGATTTTCTGTAATCAACATATCTAAGATTTTTTATACTCTTAAGGAACTTCTTTTAACAGGTTTATAGTGAAAAGGATTGTGACGATGTCTTATACTCAGAAACCCTGTATATCAAAGCAGACACATCTGACATAATGTTGGATGTACAACTAGATACTGAAGAGGTAGATTTTGAAAAAGCCAAAGTAGGAATTCCATATGAGAAAAGAATTTTCTTAAAAAACAAAGGAAGGCATGACTACTATTACCAGTAAGTATTATTAACCAGAATCACATGACCATGAAAGTATAGGTAAAATACCATAAGCAAGAAGATTTCAACATGAGAGTGGCATTTAAATGTTTGATCATGATAATAAAATCTTGTAAAGGAGAAAAAAGGAAGAATTGCAAAGTTTCAAATGCATAAATTAGCTGATATTAAGAAAGGTTCTAAACTTGCAACATGGAATATTTGGAAAATGGCTAACATATAGAATAAATTTATTTGACACAAATTATGTAGGAACCTGTCATGCTTGTTATAAGTTTGTCCTGCTGTAAAAAATTCAACAAAATGTAAGGTAGGTAATAGAATTTACTCAAATTTTCAAGATGTACATTTTGTTTTGCCTGCTGGTATATTATATTCTCTCTCATTTTTTTTTCTATCTTTCTACGAGGGTTGTCCATAAAATAAGGTTCCCAAAGTTCTGCAGCCGTGAGGAGCACTGTTGTGCGAGATACGGCGATATTGACGTGTAGCTTATTTCTCCATCTCCCAGTCCCCCAGCCTGCGAACTGTCTGCTATACTCAGTCTTGGCTCGGCAACCCTTAGAAATGGAGCTTCCACTTGCTTCTCCCGGCAGGTGCGAATTATACTCTGTGATTCATTTTTTGTGTGTAAAAAACACTGCGCCGGTGGACATTGATTCCCAACTGTGTAAAGTATACGGAGAATAGTGTATGAGTATATAACACATATGCAAATGGTGCAAAGAATTCAAAGACGGATGCACAGACATCCATGATGACCATTGTTCTGGACGACCATCTGTTTCAGATGACACCATTGTGAAAGTGGAAGAAACCATGCTCAAAGATGGAAGGGACAGAAAGGAGTTATTGATGTGCAAATTTCTGCCTCCTGGTACAACAATTAATGCGGACCACTACTGTGAGATGTTGAAGGACCTTTGCAGTGCAATCCAAAATGAGAGGAGAGGCATGTTTACGAAGTGAGTGCATTTCCATCAGAACAACGCTCGTCCGCTCATTGGCCATGTAACAACCAATATCATCAACAAATTTGAATGGGATACTGTCACACACCCTCCCCACAGCACAGACCTAGCCCCAAGTGACTGCCATCTCTTCCCTGACTTGAAGAAACACTTGGGTGGGATGCACTTCAGAACTGGAGAAGAGCTGAAAGAAACTCTTTTAAGCTATGTTCACTGTGTGGCGGGAAAGTACTCCGATGCAGGTATACATAAGTTGGTACACTGCATGCGAAAATGCATTGAGCACAATGGTGATTATGTTGAAAAATAGGAAAAAGTCTAAACTTTCCAAAAATGTAGTATTCATTGTCAATAAATATGTTTTTTACTGTAAAAAAAAAATTGGGAACCTTATTTTACGGACAACCCTCATATCTTCTCTCACACATTCCTTTTCAAAAATGTGGTGGGGAGGGTCTCAAGGCATCCAAAATGTTTGTGTATAATTTTGGGGGCAATATGTAAAATATTTCCTCTTACATACCTGTATAAGTGTAATAGTACATAATATGTAGCTGCTTGGTTTACTACTGAAATTGTTACTATGTAATTGCCATATGATACAGCCAAGGTTGAATGATAATTACAGATCATGAGATTTATTAATTGTATGTATAATTGCAGAGCTGTTGTATTTTGAGTTTGTCACTGAAATGGTTCTTTTTTAATTCACCAAGTAACATAGATAAGGTGAAAATAAAAGAATGCCCTTCCCCTTCTTCCTTCACCTTTTTATTACTCAGTTTACTTAAATTATTGTGTATTTTTTAAGAAGTGAGACAGAATATTAGAAGACCCCAAAAGAAAATTGTTTATGTGAATATTTGTTAAGAGTTTAATTTGTTTTTTGATGTTAGTATGAGATGGCTAAATGACGAAAACGTGTTACTAATGTTCATTGTTCCGAACAACTAAGTTTGTTTAAAGACATCATAAATATTTCCATATTTAATTTTAATATATATGTATAAATATTAGAATTATATGTGTTCAATAATAAAAGCGAAATCAGGATAGCTAAAGATCGCTTCCCTAACAATACGGGAACTATTTGATGGACGCATATGCGGATGTATACGAGAAAGGTAGTATCACGTGAGATGACGCCGGATTCCTTCCACTAGCGTCTACGTATCCAAGACAATAGGACGTATTTTGGTAGCGTGTGAACATTGTAGAACATTTACCAGACTTTCATCAAGCTTTTGTTCCAGTTTTTGAAAAAGTGGAAAGACTTAAATAATTTAAAACAGTGCTAAGAGGATTTAATTAATAGTAAAATAGAGAAAAAGTGTTAATAAAATAATACATTGTGGTGAAGAAACATCGTGTGATTTTTCATTCCATCCGTTACCACGCCCTGAGGAAAATAAGAGCCTCATTGCCCAAATGTGAAACAACACTTCGATAAAAACTGCACCAAATGGCTTGCCCAACGTGGAACACGAATTTTGGATGGAATGGAAATCTACGGGAAATGAACTTAAGCGAAATACCAAGTGACGCCAAATCTTCGCGCCAAAAAGAAAGAAGATGCCATTAGACCATCGTTTGAAATCTACTACATCAGAACACCGATGAACAGATAATCAACGTGGGAAAACACCAAGGATCATCTAGCGAAGCCAACCTCCCAGCAGACGCACGTAACTGGATAAATCAACGAAAAAAAGTAGGATCAAAAATTTTTATTTTTACATCCAGTTTATTTTTATGTTACTGCGAAGCGGCAAAATAGTAGGTCCTTTAAGCCAAGGTGAACTGAATAAAGAAACTAAAATGTCGCAAAAAGAGAGAGGTCTAGTAACAGGAGTAGGGGAAGGAGCAGATAGGCTTAGTTATCAGATAGAAACAGTAAGTGAAGAAGAGGTAGCACCTTCCGCTGTGGTTGCTGTGTAGCGGAAGGTCTGTGGTTCAAATCCCAGTTGTGGCATTGAATTTTTAAGTTCCAGTTCTACCTCTTAAACTTTGCCCACACACGGCTTGTGTGTTTAAAAACACCAACAGTAAGTTTGTTGGCATAAATAAATAATAATTAACATGTGAAGGTTATTTAATCCTGGGATATAAAGTACTTACAATAGTAAGTCACCATTGGGGTAATTGTTTCTGATGTGAGACTGCCTCTGTGGTTTACCAGGAGAAATACTGTAACAAATTTAACCACTCTTTTTATTTCCTCAAGCTTCAAGTACAGCCATACTACTCGTTTCTGTCTCTTAATCTTTCCAAAACTCTCACACCATACTAGTTTCTGTCTCTTCATCTTCAACAACTCAAACTGTCTCTATGGCAACCTCCTTGAAAATCAAAGAGTCTTAATGACATGGAGAAGCCATGTCACACTGCTCCCTCCTCAGAGCTGGTCGTCCCGACCAGCACTATCACTGCGGCATCTCCCTTGTGCCCCGGTGGATTAACCCATCGAACCTCTTCTCCTGGTGGTCCACGAGGGCCTGGTGGTCCTGGTATACCTTGAGGTCCTGGGTTTCCATCTCTTCCAGGCATATCTTTAGTTCCAGGTTCACCATCTTTTCCCGACAATCCTGGAGGTCCAGTCATGCCTTTGTCTCCTGGAGGTCCCTGAGGTCCAGGTAACCCTTGTAGACCAATGAGACCACGGTGTCCTTTTGCACCCTTTGGACCTTCTTCTCCTCTATCACCCTTACCTCCCTCTGGCCCTGGAGGTCCTGGCTTTCCTCTAGCTCCCTGTGGCCCTTCTACACCCTGTGGTCCAGTTTCTCCTCGAAGACCCCGTTCTCCTGCTGGTCCTGTTGGTCCATTTGGACCAGGTGGCTCTGGAAGACCTGGTGCCCCTGGAGTTCCCGGAGGTCCTGAAGGTCCTACAGGTCCCTTATCTCCCGGTCTTCCTGCAATACCAGGTGTTCCTGCTTTACCTGGTGCTCCCTCTGGTCCCTGTTCTCCAATTGGTCCCGGTGGTCCTAGAGGTCCTGCAATACCTTGTGGTCCTGGAGGTCCTTCACTGCCTGGCTTCCCTGGTGGACCTGTCTCACCTTGTGCACCTCTCTGACCTCTGAGGCCAGCAGGTCCTGTTGGGCCGGGTAATCCTGGAAGTCCTCTGTCTCCTGGAGGGCCCTGTGGACCAGGTTGTCCTGGAGCTCCATGTTGTCCTTGAGAGCCTGAGTCACCCTTAGGTCCTTCAGGTCCTGGTGCACCAGCTTGTCCTGGAGGTCCTGGATTGCCCTGTTCACCTTTCATTCCTGGGAATCCACGTTCACCCTTCATTCCAGGCAAGCCTACCAGACCCTGAGGGCCAGGGAATCCTTGTAAACCTTGAGGGCCAGTAGGACCTCGCTCTCCAGGGGGCACGATCCTAGGTATCGCTGTTGGATAGTGTCCCTTGGTCCAGGTAGGACGATGTATGCCATCCTGCTTCGAAATTCTGCAACAGTACCGCCGGTCTTGACGGTCCCTCGTCCAGTTGCCCTTCTTCCTGGTGTGTTGACGGGCCATCCTGCGCACTTTGAAACGGCTCACTGGGTACCATGTCCGCCGACCTCTCTGGCGCACCTTCGCAGCCACCTTGCTTCCGATGGGTCCGGCGACAAACCCCACCACATCCGCGCGAGTCGCGTCCACCGCTGCACTCGTGTTCACTCGTGCTCGGCACGGCCTCTCCTGTATCCTGCCGTCCACGATGATGTCCACCATTCTTCCGTTCACGGCACTATGCGTCAGGTGATTGGATGGCCCCGACGGTCCCCCCATGTCACACGCCAAGTCGGTTCTCGCGTGTTGCTCGTTTGCTTGCGCGCTTCCCTGCTGATCGTCCGAAACGGGCGCAACTGTCGCCTCGGCCACTAGGTGCTCCCTCCCCGGCTCCGCGCTATTCCGTCTGCCCCTGGCATCCAGTACTTTGACGCTCTCGTCAACTCTTACTACCAGGGCGCCAAGACGTTCCCCGTCGTCCTCCACGACGTCCACGTGCTGGCAGAGGTCTTCCACCTTTTCGCCGAGTTGTTCCACGTCTTCCGTCACGCCAATCCGTTCGCCGAGTTGTTCCACGTTTTCCCTCATATCATCCGAAACGGGCGCAACTGTCGCCTCGGCCACTAGGTGCTCCCTCCCCGGCTCCGCGCTATTCCGTCTGCCCCTGGCATCCAGTACTTTGACGCTCTCGTCAACTCTTACTACCAGGGCGCCAAGACGTTCCCCGTCGTCCTCCACGACGTCCACGTGCTGGCAGAGGTCTTCCACCTTTTCGCCGAGTTGTTCCACGTCTTCCGTCACGCCAATCCGTTCGCCGAGTTGTTCTACGTCTTCCGTCACGCCAATCCGTTCGCCGAGTTGTTCCACGTCTTCCGTCACGCCAATCCGTTCGCCGAGTTGTTCCACGTTTTCCCTCATATCATCCGAAACGGGCGCAACTGTCGCCTCGGCCACTAGGTGCTCCCTCCCCGGCTCCGCGCTATTCCGTCTGCCCCTGGCATCCAGTACTTTGACGCTCTCGTCAACTCTTACTACCAGGGCGCCAAGACGTTCCCCGTCGTCCTCCACGACGTCCACGTGCTGGCAGAGGTCTTCCACCTTTTCGCCGAGTTCTTCCACGCCTTCCGTCACGCCAGCCAGTTGCCCGTCAATTTTCGCCGATAGCTCCGTCTTTATCTTTTTCAGCTCGGCAGCGAGGTTGTCGTTTCTCGTTTCCATTTTGGCAAATAATTCTTTCATCATTGCCATCATCCTGGTTTCCGAATCTCCCTCCATCCCACTTCCTGACACCAAATGTAACAAATTTAACCACTCTTTTTATTTCCTTAAGCTTCAAGTACAGCCATACTACTCGTTTCTGTCTCTTAATCTTTCCAAAACTCTCACACCATACTAGTTTCTGTCTCTTCATCTTCAACAACTCAAACTGTCTCTATGGCAACCTCCTTGAAAATCAAAGAGTCTTAATGACATGGAGAAGCCATGTCACAATACGAACTGGCTTGAGAATTTAATGCCATTCTGGCAGTTTGTCACAATAGCTCAGTGGTTAGAGCGTCCGCCTGGCAAGCGGAAGGTCTGTGGTTCAAATCCCAGTGTGGCATTGAATTTTTAAGTTCTAGTTCTACCTCTTATACAACAACTAAGTTCGTCCGAAATGAGTGGATGACCAACACAAAATCTAAGCAATTGACAATTGACATCAACACCATGATGGCTGCACAAAGAGAAAATGGAACTTCTGTACATTGGACCACTGGTCATAACAAAATTGCTGGGTGACCATACATATGAGCTACAGACTACAAATGGCAAGTTGTTAGGAAGATACCACAATCACAAATTTAAAACATACAAAGAAAGGACCAAATAGTCTTTGCCAACAAACATGTAAGGCAGGAATAGTAGAGATAATCAAAAATAATAATTTTTAATGGGTTGCTTATAGAAGATTATGTTCAGATTGGAAAATACAACAAGAAAGAAAATCAACATAGTCATTGGCTATATTGACCACCAAGAGCATTGTCAACAAAGACAGATGAGGACACTAATTGTCATTAAAGAAGTGAATTATAGCGACGGAACATAATGTGTTTTTGACATAAGGATGTCAGGGACAAAAATAAAAAGGAATCAATTGTGATGACAAAGATAAAATATGCTTGACACAAAGGTGTCCAGGGTGAATTGAGAAGAAAAATAATACAATTGCAGAATATTTATAAGTATAGAAGTTTTCTCTTATAGAGATAAGAGATAAAGAGGTGACAATTAGTGAAGTAAGAAAAACCATAGTCAGAAAAGCAATGCCCATGAATTAAGATGGATATAGCCAATGCTAAGCTTGAAGAAATGTCGAACTAAACAATAGTGAATAAGAACCCCATTACAATGGTATTAATAGTAACATCAGAGTTTAAGAATTGACTCAACGACCTGCCTATACATAATAAGCTTACAAGACAAAGAAGGCAAAGAACTGAATAAAATATTGCCATAAATATGATCATAATCATTAGCTCAAGATTTGTATGTTGTTTTTCACTCCTCATAACAAAGAACATAAGTCAAAAGCCACACAATAAAACATGATACACTTAAATTATGTTTGTGTCAATGTCAAATGTATAATAACTGAATATGTGTTATATAATATCTGAACATGTGTTGTATAATATCTGAACATGTTGTATAATAACTGAATATGTATTGTATAATAACTGAATAAGTGAAATTTATAAAGACATGCTATGTCATGCCAAAAGAAAAGACAAAAACATACAGCGAAGAGGACTGTAAAGAAAAAAAAAAGGTATTGTCACCGCGCCCGCCGCATCTAATTGCCGACAACCGCAGTGTCACCCATCGCATTATTGTCGGCACTACCGCAAAGGAGCCGAAGGAAAGAGACAGAGAATGGCCGCATTGTTGGGGCGCTTGCCGAAAGAGAGAAAAGGATAGAAGCTTCTGGAATCTTCCTCTTTGTATTCCACCGAATAACTGAACTTTCCAGAATAGTGCCTGGGAGATATAAATAGCGGTAAATGTGCCACAGGAGTCAGACGTATGTGAAGGTTGAGTAGTCGTGCCGACGGAGACGGACAGACGATGTGGAGAGTTGTGCCGACGGAGAAGAGTTAGTTCTTTGTGTTACGAGTTCGGAGTCGTGCTGTTGGAGAATCGGAAAAGACTTTCTTGCTGTTGCAACGAGTGTACAAGTTACTGTTTACGGAAATAAAAGTGTGTCTTTATCTCGACTACATCTGTCTTCTTTACTTTACACCCATACCAAAAGTTACAGTATTGTACAAAGTGATTGTATCAGAGGAATAGGGAGAAATGTATTGTGTTTCAAGATTGTAAATATAGGTGACAACTTGAAAAACATAACAAGGGGCATGTGAGACGGAATATTAGAAGACCCCAAAAGAAAATCGTTTATGTGAATATTTTGAGACAGAATATTAGAAGAACTCAAAAGAAAATCGTTTATGTGAATAATTGTTAAAAGTGTAATTTGTTTTTTGATATTGGTATGAGCTGCTTAAATGGCGATAATGTGTTAATGTCCATTGTTATGAACAACTAAGTTTGCTGAAAGACGTCATAAATCTTTCCATATTTGATTTTAATATATATGTGTAAATATTAGAATTATATGTGTTCCATAATAAAAGTAAGGGAGGATGGTTAGGGATCGCTTCCCTAACAAGAAAGAACTATTTGATGGATGCATACGCGGATGTATACGAAAAAGGCGGTGTCGCGTGAAGTGACACCATAAACTGCCCATTCGTGTGTGTGTAATCGAGGTGAAAGGACATATTTAGGTAGTGTGAACATGGAACTTTCACCAGACTTTCATCGAGCATAAGTTCTACTAAATGAAAAGGTAGAAACGCTTTAAATCATTTAGAATGGTTCTATTTAATGTAAAATATCGATAAAGTGTTAATAAAATAATACATTGTGGTGAAGAAACATCGTGTGATTTTTCATTCCATCCGTTACCACACCCTGAGATCACAAAGATCTCAATAGCTCAAAGACACAATGTTATTAATAATTACAAAAACCGCACCAAATGACTTGCCCAACGTGGAACACGAATTTTGGATGGAATGGAAATTACGGGAAATGAACTTACGCGAAATACCCAGTGACACCATATCTTCGCACCAAAAAGAAAGAAGACGCCATTAGGCCATCGTTTGATATTGACTTCATCAGAACACCGATGAACGGATAATCAACGCGGCAAAACACCAGAGATCGTCTAGCGAAGCCAACTGCCCAGGAGACGCACGTAACTGGACAAATCAACGAAAAAAAAGTAGGACCAAAAATTTTTATTTTTACTTCCAGTTTATTTTTATTTGTAGGTTACTGCGAAGCGGAAAAATAGCCGGACTTTCAAACCAAAGTGAACTGAATAAAGAAACTAAAATGTTGCAAAAAGAGAAAGATCTAGTACAAGGAGTAGAGGAAGGTGCAGATAGGCCTAGTTATCAGATAGGAACAGAAAGCGAGGAACAGGTAGCAATTGGAAAAGACCAAAGGTTATTAATGATCATGTTTGAAAGACTAGAACAAAGTTTAGGTCAGAAAATGGAGGGAGTGAGACAGGACATGGAACAAAGTTTAGTTCAGAGTATAGGCCAAAAATTAGAACAGAATAAGGAAGAGATAGGTCAGAAAATTGAGGAAATGAGAAAGGACTTAGAGCAGAAAATAGAATTAGGAAGACAGAACTTGGAACAGAAAATAGAATTAGGAAGGCAGGAGTGTAAAGAAAATATGAAAGTAATGGAAACTAATTTAAAATTAGTACATAAAAACTTAAATAAGACAAAGGAGGCCTTAGAAGCTAGGATAGAAATCATAGGAGATAGGATGGGAAAAATAGAATCAGAAATGAGAGAAAATAAGATTGTATTAGAAGGAGAAATTGGTAGATGTAGAGATGAAGTAACAGAATGTAATGCAAGTGTAGACTGTAAGATTACAAATGTAAAAGCAGAAATAACTGAGGAATTAAGGAAAGAGATTGAGGTAGTAAAGAAAGACATTATTAATGAAACTATAGAACAAATTGTAATTCCTAAAATTAAGGCTATCACTGATGTAGTACATTCACAATAGGATGCTATAAATGATATGAAACAAAGTCACTTAGAAATAAAGAATGATTTAAAATCAATTTGTGAAGAAGTGAAAAAAGGAAAAGAAAGTTTGGCTAATGTAAATGATGTTGTGAATGCACTACAAAGGCAAGCTGATTTAGATGTAAATAATGTACAAGATGAGAGTTATTTGAATAATGTACAAAATGTTGACACACCATACACAGAAAGAGGTACACAATCAAACAATGATACAACACACAACACATGCTACACCAACAGCATACTACATGAAATCACACCACCTACATTTGACGAGGAGAAGGGAGACGATCCAAAACCATTTGTTAAGGAGATGGAAGAGTATTAAAGTGAAAAGGATACCAAATGAGCTTAGGATGATGATAGTTAAGAAAAGCTTAAAAAACAAGGCATTGGAATGGCTTAGATTAACACTAGCTGGTTATGAATCGTATAGCTCATTCAGAAATCTATTCCTATCAAGGTATTGGGGCCCAGCTAAGCAAAACCAAACTAGGGTAGAGCTAGCAACAGGTAGATATGATCCAACCAAAGGGTTATGGCTAGTCGATTATTTTATGAAAGTAGCCAACAAAGGAAAGCTATTAGACCCTAACCTGTCGGAAGCAGAGCTAATTACCAGCATAACAAGACATTTCCCAGACACAGTGAGAACAGGGTTAATTGTTGCGAGACCAGTACATTTTGCAGATATGATAGAATTACTGACAGCCTTCGAAACACAAAATGGTAGGCCTAATGAGCATAGACATAGGAACGGTCACCCAAACTCACCTATCTTAAACTGGAGCACGGCTACGAACAACCAAAATGAGGGAGAAGATAGAAATACTAGGAGCACCCATGACAGAGGGAGAGGGGCACACCATTTCCCACAACCACACAATCATGGCGAGAGGATGGAGAGCACAAGACAGCGGTACCATGACACAATACCGAGGGGTGAATTGAGATACAGAACACATACATATGATCGCGGAAGACCAGGAGACTGTACCCATCAAGTGAACCATATACGATTCTGTAGGGAATACTTCAACAACCACAGACCATCATACAACAGGGGTTCACACCAAAGGGGCAGGAACCAATGGAACCCCGGCAACATAAGACAAAAAGAGCAGGATGAAAATGTGCCAAATAGGGCAGATGTTGCACAGAATACAAAAACAACAACCACCACCAACACTCAGGGAAATTACAACAACTAAGTTCGTCCCAACCGAGTGGATGACCAACAACACAAAACCCAAGAGATTGACAACTGACATTGACACTACGATGGCTGCTCAAAGGGAATTGACAGAGAAGGAAAAATGTCAATTGGCAATCAGAAGGTTACAGCAAAAGGAAGAAAATGGGAGGAACAAGATAAAAAGATTTATCAGGAAATGGTCCACACAAATTGGAGAAAAGGTGCTCTTAAGAAGCCACAAAGCATCCAAGGCATCTGAAAAAAAGATCTGGAAAGATGGAACTACTGTATACTTGACCACTGGTCATAACAAAATTGCTGGGTGACCATATGTATGTGCTACAGAATACAAATGGCAATTTGGTAGGAAGATACCATAAAAATAAGTTCAAACCATACAAAGAAAGGACCAAATAGTCTTTGCCAACAAATATGTAAGGCAGGAATAGTAGAGATGATGGAAAATAATAATTTTTAATGGGTTACTTATAAAAGATTAAGTTCAGATTGGAAAATACAACAAGAAAGAAAATCAACATAGTCATTGGCTATATTGACCACCAGGAGCATTGTCAACAAAGACAGATGAGGACACTGATTGTCATTAAAGAAGTGAATTATAGCGACGGAACATAATGTGTTTTTGACATAAGGATGTCAGGGACAAAAATAAAAAGGAATCAATTGTGATGACAAAGATAAAATATGCTTGACACAAAGGTGTCCAGGGTGAATTGAGAAGAAAAATAATACAATTGCAGAATATTTATAAGTATAGAAGTTTTCTCTTATAGAGATAAGAGATAAAGAGGTGACAATTAGTGAAGTAAGAAAAACCATAGTCAGAAAAGCAATGCCCATGAATTAAGATGGATATAGCCAATGCTAAGCTTGAAGAAATGTCGAACTAAACAATAGTGAATAAGAACCCCATTACAATGGTATTAATAGTAACATCAGAGTTTAAGAATTGACTCAACGACCTGCCTATACATAATAAGCTTACAAGACAAAGAAGGCAAAGAACTGAATAAAATATTGCCATAAACATGATCATAATCATTAGCTCAAGATCTGTATCCTGTTTTTCCTCTCCTCATAACAAGGAACATAAGTCAAAAGCCACACAATAAACCATGATACACTTAAATTATATTTATGTCAATGTCAAATGTAAAATCTTAGGAATGTATGTTGTATAATAACTGAATATATGTTGTATAATAACTGGATATGTTGTATAATAACTGAATGTGTTGTACAATACTGAATATGTATTGTATAATGACTGAATATGTGATGTATAATAAATGAACATGTATTGTGTAGTAACTGAATATGTGAAATTTATAGACATGCTGTGTCATGCCAAAACAAAGACAGAAACAAACAGTGAAGAAGACTGTAAAGAAAAAAAAAGTATTGTACAAAGTGATTGTATCAGAGGAATAGGGAGAAGTATTGTATTGTGTTTCAAGACTGTAAATATAGGTGACAACTTGAAAAACAAAACAAGGGGCATATGAGACGGAATATTAGAAGACCCCAAAAGAAAATCGTTTATGTGAATATTTGTTAAAAGTGTAATTTGTTTTTTGATATTGGTATGAGTTGGTTAATTTGCGGTAACATGTTAATAATGTTCATTGTTAGGAACAACTAAGTTTGCCCAAAGACATCATAAATCTTTTCATATTTTATTTTAATATATGCATAAATATTAGAATTATATGTGTTCCATAATAAAAGTAAGGGAGGATGGTTAGGGATTGCTTCCCTAACAAGAAAGAACTATCTGATGGACGCATACGCAGATGTATACAAAAAAGGTGGTGTCGCGTGAAGTGACGCCATAAACTGCCCAATTGCGTATGTGTAATCGAGGTGAAAGGACATATTTAGGTAGTGTGAACATGGAACTTTCACCAGACTTTCATCGAGCATAAGTTATACTAAATGAAAAAGTGGAAGTGTTTTAAATCATTTAGAATGGTTCTAAGAGGAATTATTTAATGTAAAATATTGATAAAGTGTTAATAAAATAATACATTGTGGTGAAGAAACATCGTGTGATTTTTCATTCCATCCGTTGCCACATCCTGAGATCACAAAGATCTCAATAGCTCAAAGACACAATGTTAATAATAATTGCAAAAAATGCACCAATTTGTTAAGAGTGTAATTTGTTTTTTGATTCTAAGGTAAGAACAAATTAGAAACTAAAAACTTCACTTATCTTATTGTTTTGCCCCAGGGTCAGCACCAAAAGAATAAGATAAGTGAAGTTTTTAGTTTCTAATTTATTCTTACTTTAGAATCTTGTTGCTTCACTGTTAATAGCTTCAATTTTTCCATATTTAATTTGTTTTTTGATGTTAGTATGAGATGCTTAAATGACGAAAACGTGTTACTAATGTTCATTGTCACGAACAACTAAGTTTGTTTAAAGAGGTCATAAATATTTCCATATTTAATTTTAATATATATGTATAAATATTAGAATTATATGTGTGCAATAATAAAAGCGAAATCAGGATAGCTAAAGATCGCTTCCCTAACAATACGGGAACTATTTGATGGACGCATACGCGGATGTATACGAGAAAGGTAGTATCACGTGAGATGACGCCGGATTCCTTCCACTAGCATCTACATATCCAAGGCGATAGGACGTATTTTGGTAGCGTGTGAACATTGCAGAACATTTACCAGACTTTCATCAAGCTTTTGTTCCAGTTTGTGAAAAAAGTGGAAAGACTTAAATAATTTAAAACGGTGCTAAGAGGATTTATTTAAATGTAAAATAGAGAAAAAGTGTTAATAAAATAATACATTGTGGTGAAGAAACATCGTGTGATTTTTCATTCCATCCGTTACCACGCCCTGAGGAAAATAAGAGCCTCATCGCTCAAACATGAAACAACGCTTCGATAAAAACTGCACCAGAAGTCAATATTAAATTTACTCTGTTCAAGGTCATACTGGACTCACTAAGTGAGATAGTTGTTGTTGCCTAATGCTGGATTTCTGACAATGAAGTCATTATTCCTCTTGTTTTCCAATATTAGCAAAAAGAACAATAGCAGTAATAGTAGCCGCTTTTTAGATAGCACCATATTTTTATGTTTTGGCGGTTACATTGTTGTCTCTCACAGCCCCCAGAATATCTGGAGGACTGACTACACCTGTCATTGGTTTACGGGTCTCACCTACCTGAGCAGGAGGGTTATCAAAAGAAATTCATTGACCATATCTCCTGATTACCAATCAAAGGACGTATTACATGCCATGACAGGTCAGCAAGTTAGGGGTTAAGAGCTTATAGAGAAATTAGAGAAATGTAAAGGTTGGAAAAATAAAGACTCACTAGCCCTCGGGAACCCTAATAGCATCGGGGTTGAAAATAAACAAGAGGTGACTAAAGTAAGGTCAGATAGAGAAGCTACAGTGAGAAGCAAAGTAAGTGGAAGTAATGTTCTGATGAGCTTGGGTATCTTGGGGTAGCCATTCATATATCCCTTTGATAGGGACCCCTGAGGATATAAATAAATGTTGTATAAATAAATCTCAGTTAATATAAAAATTATTTTTCTAATTTCTAATGTTGTTGTTAGCTAATGCTGGATTTCTGACAATGAAGTCATTAATCCTCTTGCTCTCCAATATTTTTCACTGATGGATGGGGCACTAGAAGTAGCCGGGCATATTTGAAGGTGGTCTCGATCCATTTCCTCTTGCAGAGCACATAGAGGACAGAGTGGTGAAGAATATATCCCAATTTTGTTTAAATGTTTTGCCAGACAATCATGTCCTGTAATCAACCTGAAGGTTGCAACTGCTGTTTTCCGAGGATACTCAGGAATCACTGTTTGAATGTTTGGTAGTTTCCATCTTTTATTCTTTGATTTTTCATAGTAATATTTTGCAATAATTTTTTTGAATTCAGAGTTGACTAATCTTTTAGCCGCATAAAATGGTAGATTAACTATAGATTTTTGTACACCGCTGGTACCCTTTTTTGCAAGAAAATCAGCTTTCTCATTACCACTCAGTCCACAGTGAGCCGGTATTCATTGGAAGACTAGGTGTTTTTGAAGTGCTGTTAGATGGCTAAGCATCTTCCAACATTCTATAATAGTTTGGTTTTTTGGTGACAACTTGGAAGTAATTGCTATAATTGCTGCCCTGGAATCTGAGAGAATAACTGCTTGCTGAAAATGTGAAATTCTGTACAAAAGATTTTGTAGGGCCATTCGAATTGCTTCAATTTCTCCATCAAAGTTAGTAGTTCCATAACTTAAAGATTTGTAATAGGAAAAGAGGTGACATGTGACTCCAGCACCTGCTCCATCTTGGTTTGATATCAATGATCCATCAGTATAAATATGGAGCCACTCGTGTTCTGGAAACCTAGTATGGATTCTCTCTAATGCCAATAATTTGAGAACACTAGTTGGAGTATCACTTTTCTTAACTTCTTCTGTCAGGTGTAAATAATATGTGATGTCTAATGTATGTGTTGGATTGACTTTCGATATGAAGTTTTCCTTTGAATTAGGAAGGTGTACATTTTTCTTCATGTCTTGAATTTTGGAAAGAAAGCTCTCCTGAGTCTTTATTGTATGTGTAAAATTTCTCTTGTGCCATGTATTAAATGGGAGTCTGATCAACTTTTCGTGTTGAATAAGGGCCGCTTTTTCTATTTCATATTCAATGGGGTATTGGCTGGTTAGTATTTCCATAGCTGCTATTGGTGTGGTTTTGATAGCACCTGTAATTAATCTCAGACTTTGGTTTTGAAAGCTTTGAATTTTTTTGTGTTTGCTGTTACAAGAACTGAAGAATATATGAACTAATTTCTAATGTAGTTTACTGTCTTTATACAATTCATTAGAATGTTATGTGGTTATAACATAAATACCCAGGAAATAAAGTAGAATTGTCCTACATGAGGGTATATCGTGCATACGTGTATAGAATTAGGATGAAGGTTATTTAGACACTTTCATTATATAAAAATTTATTTAATTTCTTCTGCCTTGCCAATAAGGGGTTGCTTAATGTCAATGGATGCTCAATAACATTATAGTGAGTAATAAAATTAACAATTTCAAACAGGAAACATAGTAGAAGTGAGATTACAATTATTATAAGAATGCAGCAAATTCAGTTAGAATATACAGAAAAATCAATAGTTTAATGCTGGCTGCCAGCTCACATCACTGCTTGTAAATACACAGCCTGGCAACAAGGGACAAACATGGCTATGAGCATGGCAGAAAGCTACTTCACATCACTGCTTGTAAATACATGGCCTGGCTGCTGCTCTTTTGCTAATATAATCGTGGGTGCTTCAAATAATGAACAAAAGACTACACCTTATCTTCTTAATGTGTGCAAATTGTTGGCCACTGACAATGTAACTGTGACCCAGTTTGTGATGGACTCTTTAAAAATTACTATGGCCATGTGGAATCAAATACGACAGGTTACTTTCATTTGTTACTGATGCAGGCTCTTATATGGGAAAATCAGGACAAACTCTGAAAGGTATTTTTCCTAACTTAATTCATGTAACGTGTTTGGCACATGCTCTTCATTGTATTTCTAAGATAATACAGGATTCTTTCCCATTGGAGGATAGATTTGTGTCCAGTAGAAAGAGAATTTTTGTTAAATCTCCTAAAAGAGTTAAGTTGCTTAGATCAACAGCATCTAATATCCGACTTCCTCCTGCACCAGTGTTAACTCGATGGGAAACATGGGTCAATGCAGTTTTATATTATGCTGAGCTCATAGAAATAGTCGAAGAGATGCTTCATCAATAGAAACTGTGCAAAATATTCTGTCAGGCACTGGGTTAAAAGAGGATCTTAGTTTCATATCTGGCCATTTTTCTTTCTAATGGCATTAGAAGCTGTACAATCTCCTTCGCATGAATCACTTACTGTCTTTGAAAAACAACATGTGATCTAAGTTCGGTTCCTGGTAACATAGGACAAAAAGTGAAAGAGAAAGTGAATTATGTAATTTCAAAAAATTCTGGTTATAAACAGATGTGCAATATTCAAGACATCCTCAAAAGAAAACCATCTGTCACACTAAGAGACTTGGTTCTCTCTGTGAAGCAGTTAACATCATTTAAATATGCCCCAATAACATCTTGTGATGTTACAAAAGTGTTTTGCGAGACAACAGACCATGTTTTATATGTGCAAAGTGTTGGTTGTGAACTGCAATTTACAGTTAATACTAGCAGTGGGACCACTTCTGCTCCAACCTTTTGATATAGGTGGTGGCAGTCATCAGGCTGAGGGTAGCTGCCCGCCAGCCAAGAAACACGCAGGGACTATTTACACATAGAAATTGGCCTAATCATTGTTTTGTACAGTGTATACCTTGAGTTTGGGAGAGAAGTGAGAGTCAGTTCTTAGGTAAAGTTTATGTAGATGCACCTTATGTCGATTTGTTGTATGTGGACACTCTTGATCCATTGTAATAACAAGGTATGTAGCTTGGTTGGTCCAGATGATTCGTTGTCTAAACAATTGAAGAGGAGGGGTTGCATGGATGGAGTATCTGTGAAAAACATATTTTTGAATATTACAGCTTGACTTTGATCCACCTCCAGGAGAGCCAGTCTTCTGCATTGATGAGGGTATTTGTAGTCTGTTATGTACGGGAAACAACTTACCAATTGAGAAGTGGTAGCAGTGACATTGGCACATAAGCTGATGCTAGTGTTTGGAGATTTACGCTGATCATTAATGTAAGTTTTGAAAAGTCCTAACGGCCTATCCTGGTGGATTTCTGCAGTGTATCATGACGGTGAAGAGAGTGTTCTTTATGCCAGAGACAAATTGTTGGTCATGTAAGCAGTTAGCAATGAGTTTGATCATTTAGTCCGACACATTTGTGGCGGTTATTTTATAGAAGAGTTTAGGCTGCTAAACGTGGTCAAAAGCCTATTCTTTGTCTGTCATTTTTTGTGTGTGTGTGTAATATGCTCGAGTGTTTGACCAGAAAGCTGAAGTGTTCATGTATCAGAATTTCATCTTTTGTATTGTGTGGATTGAAACATTTAAGAGTGACCTTCTTAATGACTTTGCTTAGAATCTATATAAGACTGATGGGTCAGTAGTTACTAGCATTGACGTGATTTTTCCTCTTTTTGGGAAAGGGATGAATGCTGGTCTTCTTTAAGCATTTGGAAAGTTGACTCTTTCTGGGACAAAGATATAGATCTACGCCAGCCGTTCTACATCTAGGGGTAGAGCCCATCTCTCTGGTTTGGTGACAGCATTCAAGAGGTGCCGAGCTCAAATCTCACCTGTGGTGAGTTATCTGGATAAGGTTTTTTCCGAAGTTTTCCCTTATCCAGAGAAGATGAATGTCAGACATTGGCTTCATTTGAGCACCATTTCACTAATTTCATTCATTCATTATCCAATATGACATACAGTGCCTAACAAAAGTTTGGGACTACCTTAACATATGAAATTGTTTTAATTAAAAACCAATACTATGCTATTTTTTTAATAGAAAATCACTTTAATTTATAAAAGGGATTGTTTTCTAACACCACTGAAAATTTCATCCAGGTCTCTTAGATTTTAGGGCAATTCCACTTACTTTTGCTTAACACATGTAACATGAAATGTCAGATCATGTTAAAGAATAATATTCAAAGTCACTCACAAACATTGAACTTTGTTTCTTTAATAATTAATAGGGATTCCTTTATGTTTCAAACACATTTTAATATGCTTTTGCATACTCAGGACCAATTATTGCCATTCATGGGGCGCAATTTCATTCCAGACTTCTGAGATCTTCTCACACAGTCCCTGCATGTTTCTTGGCTGGCGGGCAGCTACCCTCAGGCTGATGACATTCCATAAATTTTCTATAGAATTAAGATCTGGACTTCTAGCTGACCATGGTAACAATGAAATTCCTTTTCCAGTAAACCAATCAATTTTTGCTCTTGATTTGTGGCATGGTGCATTGTCTTGCTGGAAAACAAGCCCTGGGCTGACTGCTGAGATTTATTACACCCGCACATACCAATAATAATATGCCACTTTAATGCTTCTGACACACTTTTTTTCTCCATTGTTGCTTTATTAGTCACACAACACATCTTGTTTCAATAGATACGATAACAGAAACTGATTGTATCTCAACAGATGTTGCAAAAAACCAACATTTGATGTCTGGCAGCTGGACCACCGATTGCTGCTTGTTTGACCACGATAACTTGGCCAGAGACAAAGATATTGTTTTGTGAACATCTGTCATTATTTGGTCAGTTATTATGCATTTTCAAAAAGTATAGAAACATTTTTAAAATAATAAAAATATTTTTAGGATTTCTTTTTATTATGTCAAAATGTTCATTGCCATGAACAGATCTGGAAAAAAATTAACACTAAGATTAACAGGTTCTTTCAATGCTTACAGATTAATCTGACTATCAAATGCTGGATTTTTTCAATGACAAATTTTTACTAAAAATTTGTAATTCAAAAACTAAAATTCTCAGCACAATGTTCTATACATAAATGCATAAGAAACCCACCTATTTTTCATAAGATCACTGCAATTTGTAACAAAATTAAAAGACCAGAAGTGTTTTAAGTGAAATAAGCTAACAGTCTAAAACCTCTTTTAGGCACTGTATAACATTGGAAGACGTTAATGCTCATACAGACAAAAAAAGTGGGGGGCGTAAGTTTTGACTGCTATATGATCCATTTGATCTCAACTGGTTAGGTTTCTTGGATTTCGTTGTGTGTGATTACTGTGGGAATGTTTCATGTTAGAGCTTCTGCTTTTGCAGTGAATTGAAGTGAGCATGGTGGATTGTTTGATGTCAATATTTGTTTCAACATGTTCGGGTTCAAGTTAACTGGGGAATGGAGGTTTTCCCTCTCTCATTAAATAATTTGCCAGGCTCGTCAAAAGAGAATTCCTTGAGCTTGCAGTATTCAGTTCAGCTTCTTGCAACTCACTGTTCTATTGTTCATCAGCATGGATAAATTTGTGACAAGAAAGCGAAAAGTTACAGAAAGTAATGACCGTGATGTATTCCAGTTTGAATCTCAGGCTTCAACTTCAAGTAATGTTAATATTATAGCTTCTGAGGTAAAAACTGCAGCATTGGAAGTGACATGTGTTAGCAAAAATAGTAAGACTAAGTGCATTACACTAACTAGGGGATGTGGAGACAAAACTAGCTTTGAAGAATGGAAAACAAACTGCCCCCAACTTTCACCAAATAGTTTTGGAAGCGTTATATTATACCCATTTTCTTTTTCTTCTTGGATGGAACAGCTCTTACAGTCAAGCTAAGGCCTTCTTCAGAATGACAGCCCACTCAGTCCAGCATTCAGTTTTCTTCCTTCATTTTCTTATTCCCAAAACTTTAAAATCCAGCTCAACACAATCCAATCATCTCAACCTTGGCCGACCTTTATCTCTTCTCCTCTCTAGTTTTCTAGTGAAAATCCTCTTAACACTTCTAGTGTCTTCCATCCCTATCAGTTGGTCAGCCCATTGAAGTCTTAAATTATGCCTGTATTGCTTGCTCAGAAACACAAAATCATGGTGCTCTTAGAGACAGTAAAAGGCATGTTGCTGCTGCTGCCACTGCTGTCGCTGCTGCTAGTTTTATGTACCTATATATTGTGTTTGCAGTGGTGTTGTGTTTTTGCATGTTAGGCACCCGGCAATGCACTAACATGACAAGCAGTGAGTGTGAGAGCTTCAAAAGCCATTTTTCATTGAGAGGCTAAGAAATTAGCAGTATGTTATGAATTTGAACATTCATATCATCATTATTTAATATGAAATACTGAGCAATAAAGAGGAAAAGGATAGGTTTGTGGTGGCTCATGGCTGGGAAATTAGGTGAAGAGTTAGCGGGAAAGAAAGGTACACCTGTATTTATCAATATTATTTTAATAATTGTACTGACCTATTTTTGGTACACCAAATCAATTCTTCAGCTCTTTAGGGCTGCAAACTTGTCAGTGATTTCTTCACAGAATGACTGCATGTTTATTAATTACACTAGAAATTCTTTCTGAATCAAAATATTTGCTAAACAAGAAAGTTTCATCTGACTTGTATTCCTCATATGCTTTAGACAAGAAAAGCTTTGTTCCACGGATGCTGCAGTAGAAGAGATTGACAGAATAAGGGAAAACAGTTTACAAGTATCCATAAAGATATTTTGTATTCCAGAATTTTGTAATACAAGGCTCGACATGTTTAAACATGCTCATTCTGAGAAAGGGAATTGTTCTCTTGTAAGAGGTGCATATCTACCACTTTTCTGGCTTTTCCAAACATAATCAAAAAATACTGTTCATTCCTCTTGTTTCTTAGCATTTCACAAGTGGTCCTTATTTTTGATATGCAGTAGTTTACATCCAGTGATCTCTTCTGCAAAACATTAAACAATATACCTGTCAAAAAAATATGTCATGAAACACTACTGCCAGAAATGCAAATTCAAAATTGTTCATAGCGTTCAGAAAGCCTCTGACAACCAGAATGGAATTATCATCAGACTGTTCACAGGAAATTATGGCTTCAAAGACCTCTTTCAACTTTTCACAGTCATCCACAAGAACACGCAACAATTTTGAGTTGAAGCTCCAGTGGACAAGAGTTATAGTTAGAATCTGTAGTACCAATACAGAAGTAATTGCGTAGGTTCTCTTTGCTGAGTGATGGTAAAAGGTGGGAATTCCAGTAATCAAAGAAAAAATACACGACATTGTCATATTTTTTTTGCAACTTTGTTGCATGACTAGATTTAGACAATGTGCAAAACAGTGTACATATACTGTGAAAGGAACTTTTTCCCCTAATTTTTTCTGGAGTCCATTTAAATAGTCAGACATCATTCTTGCACCATCGTAATACGGCCCTACTAATTTCTGCTTGTAGCCAAATGGTTCCAAGATCTCCAATAAAATAAACAGTTTCTGATGTTCTGTCAGAACTTACATTGTAGAAACCTAAGAAATGCTCCACAACTGATCCTTCAGCATTAACATACTTTTCTATTATAGAACACTGAGACACCTGTGTAATATCTGTCATAACATCTACCTGGACAGAAAAAATCAACAGTTTCCAATTCAGTTTTTACAAATGCATTGATGTAGTCCAAAACAGACTCTAATAGTTCATTTTGTATTCTTTTTGATTTGTCACTGAGCACACTTTTTATCTAAGAATATTGGTTCTATACTTCTATAGGGCTCCACTGCTAGACACCAGCAACATCAGCAGTTCCTTAAAACTTCCACGGCTAATAGAGCCTGTTGTTTCATCATGACCGTGGAATGCTAATTCTTACTTGCTTAAATAGAGTACGGTATCAATCACTAACTGCAGGCAAAGCCTGTTCAGACATACTTTTTTATTGAGTTGCACATTATACAGTCTAGCATTCTCCTTTAGTGCATCTGAAATAGTATTTCGATTTCAGGGGCGAATTACTCTTAAGCATTACCCACTCACAGCATGTGTTTAGAAACACCAGCAGTAAGCTTGTTGGCATAAATAAATAATATTTACCATCTAAAGGTTACTTAAACTCAGGATTTAAAGTACTTAAAATTGTAAGTCACCCTTGGGGTATTTATCTCTGATGCAAAATTCCCTTGTAGTCTAACCAGGAAAAAGTACGAATCAGCTGGGGAATTTAATGTTGTACTGGCAAGTTGGCCATGGTAGCTTAGTGGTTAAAGCAGCCGCTTGATAAGCGGAAGGTCTGTGGTTCAAATCCCGGATATGGCATTGAATTTTTCAGTCCTGATTCCACCTCTTAAATTTTCCTGAATGTTTCACTTCTTTCATACCACATATTTGTAGAGATTCAGTAGGGTGCCCACAATTTAAAACTTTATTCTTATCTTTGTCTTTTCACCATGAAAAAGGTGTTTCTAATGAAATATACACTATACCAAAGCAGAATTCATATTTGAAGTATTACTGCACTATACACAAACAACTACTTGTTTCACAGCCAGGAAGCAGCGACGAGAAAGAGCTCATCTACTTCAGTTCATGTGCCCCCTACAAACAAACTGAAGTGGGTGACACTATAGTTGCTATAGCAGCCATGCTATAGACTTCACCTCTCTGAGGTTGAACAGCAGAAAGTTCTTTACATTTCACTTCGAGTATGTGGTAAGAATGTGCTCTTGCTTCTACAACAGAGCACCGTGCAGTACAAAAATAGGGAAGTAGGTAGCAAAAACCCACATACCTGTGAAGATAAATATATTTTAAAAATAAGTGTGGCGAGGTACAAATATTGGCAAAGTCCCACTTTACCTACTTCCCCTGAAGAGCTGCCCCTGTTTAAAACTTACCTACAGGTGGGTGGACAAACAGGGATTTCAACAGCTAGGAAGAGCAAAGAAACAACACAGTGATCTACTACATTAAATCTTGTGGTTTATTGAAGGAGTTACAGTATTCCCAACTTGCACAAATCTTTTAGCATCTTATGCCATGTTGCCTGTCCAACTGTAACTACTAGAAAGAGAAAGAGATGCGCATACTCTGTGCTTCATACATTCCAGTCTCTCTCCAGGACATCATGACTGGATGTATGCCAAGCCACTATTACCCAAGTTAATCATGCTATGAGGAAGTAATAGCAAATTTTACCATTATAACTGACTCTAAATGCCACAATATGCCGTTAAGTTGCCTGGTGCTTGTGGGCATCATGAATGTTGCCATTTGGGGCAATGTGTGCTGCAGCTTCTGTCAGTCGGTCGGTTGGGATTGACGACTGTGGGAATGAGTGTGAATCAGAACCGATATGTTTAGGGGATATTTCAGGATGTTTTCAAGTTTACATCAGCACTGTTTAGCTGATCAATAGAGGAGAGTTCGTTGTGTAGCACTCAGTAGATGCAATTTAGTCCGACTTGCTTGGCTGTATTTAGGCCTAGGTGACAGTGTCTCCTGTACCAATATCCCATCTGGATTCACTAGCAGCAGAAGGTGTTCACAGTACAGCTCATTGGTTACCTCAAGAGTAACTGGAAGTGCAAGTGGGAAATGAGTGTTATGACGAATATGACCGGTTGAAAATTTTGTTGAAGAGGAATCCCTCAGGGGCCTACTATAGTAGATACAGGTAATGGCGCTCTTGGGATCCTGAGCCATACTCTCAATTAGTTTCCTCTAAGGGGTGAGAGACCATATGCCAAATTTCCCATCAACGCGAAGGGTGACTGGGTAACCATGTGACTCCCAGCCCCTGATTATCACGAAGGGCTTGTGTTCATATCTGCTGATAAAGATTTGTCCAGGAGAGCGGCCATTGCATGAGCTGATACACTCCTGAAGGTGATTGGGTACCTCTATACACTGATAGGTGAGACCCTAGAGTGAGCGATGACCAAGCAGGACTCTCACCTAAGCAGGTGGCACCCAGGATCTGAGCATGCCATGGGAGACATTTGCAATGGTTAAGGATTAAGTTACCATGGTACATGCCAAAACAACAAATAAAAACAACAACATAAGAGTAAAGGAAGTAGTCTGTCTTGAGGTCTTTGCAACTTAGTGATAACTAGAACTGAGGAAGGTGAGCTTATATCAGTGAGTCCATTTACAGTTGAAAATGGTTTGGATAATATTAGCTGGTCCAATGAAGTCATGCAATAGAACTTGCAATGACACACTCCTGGTTGAAGCACATTCAGCCAGCTAGGCAGCTAGAATACTGAAAGCAAATATGCTAGCAAGTTATCAGATATGTGTTGAGATGCACAGGATGTTGCACTCCTCGCGCAGTGTGACAAACGCCCGTGTGTTGGATGGATTAACCACTGAGGAGGTAAAAATCTTGTAAAGCAAGGCATTACTGACGTTTACCAGGCTCAGAACAATGAAGGTGATGAATTAAAACCAAATGATATCCTGAAAAAATAATGTTTTGTTGTTTAATGATGCTGTCAATCACCAAGACCATATCAGCATAGCTGGTGTGTCAAAATTTCATCCCACAGGAGTTCTTTTAATGCCAGTATGTCTACTGACACAGAGCTGTCGTTTTTAAGCATACTTAAAAACCATCGGTGTGGGCCAGATTTGAATCCGTGACCTCGGGATCAGTAGGCCAGTGTCTTACCAACTGAGCCACCCAGACCAATAATTGTACCCTGTTCTTGACTTTTGATCAGGTAGATATCCTGCAAAGGATTAAGGCAGGGTATGAGTCCATCGAAGTTAAACCTTCATTCCGAACCAACTCAGACTGATGAATTCAGGGGTGGCCCCTGGGGGGAGAGAGGGGGGCTGTGGGGAAACCTCCCGGGAATTAAAAAGTCCCCCTTCCCCGTGAAATTCACATCTATTTGTAAATGCATGTACCATTAACATTCTCTCTTCCCCGTCAAGTTTAATATCCCCACTGGAAGAAAGTGGCTGTATTCATCAATGCTCTCAGATGTTTCAAGAACCAGCGATTTTTATACAAGCAAGTTTTGTAATGGACTATGTATATGTCCTACTGTGGGGACATCTACCACGATGGTGCATGTACTACAGTTCCATCATGTGTTAATTATAAAGGTAACATCCATCCAGTTCCTGAGATGGCTCCTGCTTTGTGCAGGATAGGGCGATCCAGGAGATATGGGTTAGAAGGAAGGCATACTTCTCAGAAGCTCAGAAAGTCTTATGTATTTGCTAACCCTGTTTCCAAGGTCTGGTACTTATAGCCCAACTGCAGCTAAACCAGTATACAGTGGAGAAGTCGCAACATGAGCCAGCTATATAAATGAGGTAACAATGGCAGAAAACATTCTTGAGGCTAGATCAATTCCAAAGCCTTCAACATGAACATGCACATCTGTATTAACGTCTACAATGTCCGTAGTTGGAAAGAACACCAAGGTTAAATCACCACCAAAAGTGTCCAACTCAACCCTAAGGCCAGCTGTATGAGAAACGACTTCCCAAAAGAAAATAGTAAGTATATCTAAGAGACATCTACTTGAGGTGCCTCTTCTGAAGAATCATCTAGGGTGGCCTATGATCGGTGACTTTCATATTTACCGATCTCCAGTTCCAACAGGTTTAACATAATTCACTTTGGAGAAATGGACCTCCTCAGTAAAGGAGATGGAACAAGAAAATCCTGTTCACATTGCAAAAAGCCCAGTGAAAAAGAGACAATGTAAACCTTTGGAAAACAGTCTTAGCTTAACACATAAGAGAAGGGCTAAATTGAATTGACTACCACCTACTTCAAGGTAATGGAGAGTTATCTAAGTGTCACGCTGTTTGTTAAGGCATTTAATTCCATCTGGAAATGTGTTCCACCTGGAGTTTCATCATGCATATTCGTAGATGACTTTGCCATCTCTTGTACTTCTCAGCACACAACGTTTTTGGTATGGTGCCTACAACAATGTTTAGACAATCTTCGAGAATGGGGCTCAAAGAACGGCTTTCATTTCTCAACTGAGAAGTCAGTCTATGCTAATTCCTGGCACAGTAGGAGACAAATACCACCTCTGCTCCATTTTGGTCCAGATTTAGTTCCATTCGCATATGAGACGGGTTTCTTGGATTTTATCTGATAGGAAGTCCAGCTGGTCATCGCATACAATGCAGCTAAGAGCAGGATGTGATGGTTCTCTTGAATATCTTGAGGGCACTAAGTGACAAATCGTGGGGAGCAGACTGGATAATTTTGCTGTGAATGTGTTAAGCACTGGTCCCATACAAACTATGGGTGTATCATTTATTCAGCAGCAAGACCATCTGTGCTGAGATTAGACACAATCCATAATAGGCGCATACACATGGCAATATGAGCTTTTCCAACTAGCCTGAATGTGAGCCTTTATGCTGAAACAGCAGAACCTCTTCTGCAATATTGATGAGTCATACTTTTAGGACATTATGGCTCTTGGCTTAAATGTATGCCTACATACATTCGTTCCAAATGAACGATGTAGAAAGTGCTCGTTTTCATTTCCAGGAGCTTCTTAAAAAGCTTGCTATTGAAATGCCTAGCATCTTTCTTAAGGAACAGAGGCTCTGCCCCCCTTTGTTTCATGGCACATCCCATGTAGATCTTGGGATGACCATATACTACTCCACGATGCCTTTGTTGAGTATCCACATTTGTTTCATGGATCTTTTGTCAAACTCCACTGACCATTGTTTGGTTTAACTGATGGATCTACATGCACCAGCAATGTTGGATGTGTTTATGTTCATAGAACCAAATCACATACATTCAGTTTTCATAATAGCACTTCCATTTATCTACAGAGCTGTATGCAATATACTGAGACGCCTTATATGTGTGCGGTCATAAATTGGGTGACTGCCTAATTTTGAATGATTCTCCAAGTGCACTGCAGAGCCTTTATGTGCTGTACAGTTACCATCCAGGATGCCTTCCATGCTTCAAACACTTCTGGTATTAACGTAGTGTGTCCATTGATTCCTGGTCGCATAAGTTTGCTGGGGAATGGAATGACGGGTTTAGCAGCAAAGGCAGCAAGAACATAATCTAGCATTTTCATCTTTTGTTCTATATCAGATGACTAAGCTTGAAATGTGGAGAATGGTGCTGTCATACCTATACGAAGAATGGTCAGCTCTCTGCTGTAGTAATCTTAGAGCAGTGAAAGAACTTCCAATAAATTGAGTAACCTCCTCCTGTGTATCTTGCCGCAAAGAGATGATTTTGGCTTGGTTTCACATCGGTCACTGCAATTTTATACACAGTTATCTTTTTAAAGGGACCCTGCTCCTCTTTGTCTGCATCACGATAACCTTTTGTTGATCAGTTGCTCGCTGCTAGAGTGTGTTTCCCTAGTGCACCTTTGAGACTCTCTGCAGCTGCCTGTGAAGTTTGAATAGGTACTGGTGGATGACAAACAAGATGTCGAAATTGTTTTGAAGTGTTTAGTAAAGGCAAAAATGAATCTGAGGATTTAAAACTTTAAATACAAAAATTTCATATTTTTCAATCTTTTTGTAACTGTGCTTTAAGTCCTGGCTTTGCCTCTTCATCTTCCCTCCAAGGATTAGGTAATGCTGCCTGTTCTAGCTTCAAAACATGTCTGATCATCAGTTTCTTGGTCTTCCCAAATGTCTTTTTCAATAGATCTAATAGTTTCAATACTTTCCTTGGGATCCTTTCTCTAGGCATTGTATTAACACGCTCTCTCCATTCATTTCTATAATTGATAATTTTGTCTGCCAAAGGATTTATTTTTACTTATTTTTATTTTTGCTTGATAAAGTTACAAGCCCCATGCAAGCATAATCTGATAATGGGGTTGCCACCTTACTGCCTCCGAACTTGCAGAATTTTTAGTTCAGGATTTCTCCCTAAAGAAGTGGTCTTCACTGAGCTACTGAACTTTCTCAGTCTCTTTGCCTTTATCCCTGGGCCCCTCCATATTTGTGTTCCTTGGATAGAGGGTGTCCTAGTATTTTTAAGCCCCCAGGAACTGGGCTTCTTGTTGGTTCACAGGTCCTTATTACTTATTTGGACCACCCCAACAGGAGGTGGATGAGGTCGGATCCCTGATCCTTCATTCCAAGGATGCACCTGATAGGGTTTACAAGGTCCCCCACAGTATTTTGCCTCTGTTTGGTACCTATATGTGTATTCCTTTCTCATAGACTTTTATTTTATATTGAAATTTACCCCTGGGCTTTGCCATGATCTGTTTTTCAAGGATGTTGAAGAGCAAGTAGTGGAGTGCCCTTAAACCTAAATCTCTCTCTCTCCTCATCATTATTGGTGCTGTCATGGTGGTATGATGAGTAATCAGCTCTTCATGGTAATAAGCTCAGATGAGTAACAGAACTTCCAATAAAATAAAATGGGTAACCTCTTCTTGCAAATGTGGTGGCAAGGAGACTAATTTAGCTTGATTACACATTGGCCACTGCAATTTTATGCATGGCTGCCTTTTTATGGGACTTCCTGCTCCCCTTTGTTTGCTGTGAGACAAACTTTGTTAAGTCCATCATGTGTTGCTAGAGTGTGTTTCTCTAGCACACCTTTGAGACTCTCTACAAGTGTGCATCAGGCTTTCAGAGGTCCTGGCAGACAATAAAGAAGTAGCAAAAGAAGGTTTTAAATTTTTAGGAAACATAAGCATGAATCTACTGAATTAGAATTTGAGACATTGAATTTTCATTCCTTTTAGACCCTTTTACAAATTTGTTTTAACTTTGACTTTTGCATTGTATGTTTGGTCATATATACTTTTGCACTTATTAGTATTTTTATTTTACATTACAATTTATCTTTGGCGTTTGAAATGTTCCATTTTATAAGACCACTGATGACCTGTAGTTGATCACCCTTAAATCTACATCAGCCACCCCCTGAGTCCCCAGATATCTAGAGGGTTGTTAATATCTCCGTAGATTCTTGAAGCTACCTTTCTGGTTGTCTAATGAACTTGCACCATTGAATATAGGCAGAGTATTAAGAAAGTTTGAGAAACATGTTTTGTGTTAAGTACTAGTTTTATTGAGGCAAGTCAGATGTTAAATTTGTTTTAATAATGTTTAAAAGATTAAAACACGTTCTTATTATTTTACTGTATTGTATATTAAACTGACTCTTTTACTTTTTTATTATTTAGTTATTATTTATTTTTACAGAATTATGTACGAACCAAAGGGTTGCATATATATGCAGCTTGAACTTGAAAATATGATACAAACTCTACCAGCAGAAGGCAGAATACCTCATGGTGGTTCACCGTGTGTCTTAAAGGTATGCAAATATGTCATAAACTAAGTTGTTAGCTAATGCTGGATGCTAATGCTAATTCTGTATAAATGTTGCGCCAGACAATCGTGTGCTGTAATCAACCTGAAGGTTGCAACTGCCATTTCTTGAGGATACACAGGAATTTTCATACTAATATTTTGCAATTATTTTTTTGAGTTCAGAATTGACGAATCTTTTAGCTGCATAAAATGGTAGATTTCTGTACACTGCTGGTACCCTTTTTTGCAAGAAAATCAGCTTTGCCATTATCACTAAGTCCACCGGGAGCTGGTATCCATTGGAAGACTAGGTATTTTTGAAGTGCTGTTACATGGATAAGTATTTTCAAACATTATATAACTGTTTGGTTTTTTGGTGACAACTTGGAAGTAATTGCTATAATTGCTGCCCTGGAATCTGACAGAGTAACTGCTTGATGAAAATGTGAAATTCTATACTAAAGATTTTGTAGGACCATTTGAATTGCTTCAATTTCTCCATCAAAGCTTGTAGTTCCATTACTTAAAGATTTGTAATAGAAAAAGAGTGACACGTGACTTCAGCCCCTGGTCTATCTTGGTTTGATATTAGTGATCCATCAGTATAAATATGGAGTCATTCATGTTCTGGAAATCTAGTATTGATTGTTTCTAATGCCAATAATTTTAGAACACTATTTGGCATATCACTTTTCTTAACTTCTTCTGTCAGGTGTAAATAATATGTGATCTCCAATGTAGTGTCAGATTAACTTTATATATGAAGTTTTCCTTTGAATTAAGGTCTACATTCTCCTTGATGTCTTGAATTTTGTAAAGAAAGCTCTCCTGAGTCTTTAGTATATGTGTAAAATTTCTCTTGTTCCATGTATTGAATGGGAGTCTGATCACCCTTTCATGATGAATAAGAGCTTCTTTTTCTATTTCATATTGAATAGGGTATTGGTTGATAAGTATTTTCCATAGCTGGTATTGGTGTGGTGTTGATAACACTTGTAATTAGTCTCAGACTTTGGTTTTGAAAGATTTGAATTTTTTTTTGCATTTGCTGCTACAAAAATTTTGCTACAGTAAGTAAATAATGCTTTATATATAAATTGTATGTCATGTTAAGAGTTGCTCTGGAACATCCCCACTTCATTCCTGTTAGATGATTTAACAGTGAAAGGCACCTTTCTGGTCTTTGTATCACATTTTCTATTTGTTTGGTCCATGTATGTTTGGCATGAAATATAACTCCCAAATACTTTGCTTCCTTTGTTTCTGGTAATTGTGGATCCTCAAAATCTAGTTTTATTTTTAATGATTTCTTCCTTAGTGAAAAGATTTGGTAGTTTTTGTTGTATTAATAGTCATTAAATTTTCTTTGGTCCACTTTTGTAGGTTGGTTAAGGATTGTTCCTAAGATTACAGGACAGATGGTAATAAAGCCCAGAAGTTCATAAAAAATGTCAAGGACAGGAAGGAAAAAAATAGCATACCTATCATACACAACAGTAAAATATTAACAAATGATGCAGTCATAGCTGAAGCATTCAATAAGTATAATGCTAATTGACATAAAGTAACAAGAAGTAATAAAACAGAATGTAAACAATTTAAGAAAAGTTTGAAACAAAAAAGAGAATGTGATCCTAATACTCAATACAGTATCATTTTTCAAAATTTTAATATGTCATAAAGTATAAGTATATACATATTTTCTTAGGATTAAAAGAACCATGTTTCACTTCAGAATTTCTTTTCAGGTGAAGCTAAAAGCTACAAAGGAATTAGAATTGAAAAATACCGAACTATTTAAGTGTTATATCCTGGATGCACGAAATAAAGACAACATTATTGGATGTTTGCCAATCAGGATTTCAGTATCAACATTTTATTCAAGGTTTGTAGATATCAAATGATAATTGATGTATTAGGCTTATTCATTCTAAGTGCTGCATAGAGTTCTTATTAAATTTAAGCTCATTGAGGACAATTTAATCAATAAAAGCTTTGGAAACAAGAGCTGAATGTTATTGTTCCAAATTTGGTCTGCTTTTAATCTTGCATTTGCTATGGCATTTTATAAGTGTTTTTAAAATAATAATTTGGAGCAGCAATATTTTCTTTGCTTGACTTAAAGAATAATGGTGCAACCCCTCCAGTAATGAAAGTATTAGTGATAATTAGGGCTCAGATTTTTGCTTGCGTCCTAATATATATATATATATGAACTTGAAATTGAGTTTACTGTTCTGGATATTTACACTGTTTTAAGTTTTATTGCACATAAAAATGCATATTTTCTGATTTTTTATGTAAATAAATATTTTGGGATATTCACATAAATTACACAAAAGTTGCATAAAAAAAGCCTTTTTAAGATAATTTTCACATATTTACATAAAAGCAGCAGCAAAATTATTTTTAACAAGTCACTATCCACTTTTTTAATGGTCAATTACACATGCCAGAAGACATATTTGTTGTTCATTATTGAAAGACTGATATGTCAGCTGCAGTATCCCTTCAGTTGGAACAAAGTATAAATATCCTGCTTTCTTTCGCTACATGAGGTTGTAAGACAATGGGAATTCCTCTACTGCCATATGCTTGAAGTAAATAAACATCTGTGATCGCTTCACAGCCTGGCTAGTATATACACTGACACAGTGGCGGCTCGTGCCTTAAAAAATAGGTGAAGAAGTTCACTTCAGCATGCTGAAAATACAATGCAAAGCCGGTGTAGCATGGTCCAACATTTTTTACCAAACTTTTTGTCTCCAATGGAACTGTACACGAAAGAAACTGTCTGTCACACTATGATTCACTTTGGTCCAATACAGTGGCGGCTCGCAGTCAAAATTTTAGGGTAGGCAAAGTGTAAGAGTAACAACAAACAACAACAACAACAACAACAACAATAATAATAATAATAATAATAATAATAATAATAATAATAATAATAATAATAATAATAATAATAATAATAATAATAATAATAATAATAATAATAATAATAATAATAATAATAATAATAATAAAAATAATAATAAAAATAATAATAATAAAAATAATAATAATAATAATAATAATAATAATAATAATAATAATAATAATAATAATAATAATAATAATAATAATAATAATAATAATAATAATAATAATAATAATAATAATAATAATAATAATAATAATAATAATAATAATAATAATAATAACAATAATAACAATAATAACAATAATAACAATAATAACAATAATAACAACAATAACAACAATAACAACAATAATAACAATAATAACAACAATAACAATAATAACAATAATAACAATAATAACAATAATAACAATAATAACAATAATAACAATAATAACAATAATAACAATAATAATAATAATAATAATAATAATAATAATAATAATAATAATAATAATAATAATAATAATAATAATAATAATAATAATAATAATAATAATAATAATAATAATAATAATAATAATAATAATAATAATAATAATAATAATAATAATAATAATAATAATAATAATAATAATAATAATAATAATAATAATAATAATAATAATAATAATAATAATAATAATAATAATAATAATAATAATAATAATAATAATAATAATAATAATAATAATAATAATAATAGTAATAATAATAATAATAATAATAATAATAATAATAATAATAATAATAATAATAATAATAATAATAATAATAATAATAATAATAATAATAATAATAATAATAATAAACCCCGTTTATCCAAAATATAGGGGGCGAAGTCATTGCGGATAACGCAAACAATATATTGTTTGGCTGTTTAATAAGAGCAGAGTGAATGAGCGTGACTTACGGACGAATTACCGCCAAAACTAAAATCACCAGTGTTGGCAGACTTTTTTCCAGGGAGGGGGGGGCACATGTTGGAAATTTGCAATCATATAATATTAAATCATTATTTTACTGTCAAAATTTATAGTATTTGTTGCAGATAACCGTATTAATTTGTGCTAAACAAAAATTTTTCTTTACATCAAAATTAAAATAATAGTTTAAAAGTCAGTAACTGTCTGTACATTAAGTTCACCAACTTCCAAGGGGGGCCGTGGCCCCCCTTGCCCCCGTTTCGCGACGCCCATGACTAAAATAGATTAAGAAATTGAAAAATTGTCTGACTGCAGCTTTGTGTAAATAGCTAAAACACTCCTCTTTTCATTGTCAGTGCGCCGCAAAAGCGAAATTTGTAACAGTTCACTAATTAAGTCGGTCATACTGGTATTACACAGAGATAACGGCAGATTCAGACCTCTGAAATCTTCGTTCGTGGAGTATGGCTGTTCGGAAAATGTTGCATAAATTCGGATTTGGGCAGGCAAGTGTTCGGACTGCTGGCAGACGCGTCTACGCATGCTCGGAGTGCATATACAGACCGAATGTTTCCTTATCCCTGTTCAAGGGCCTCGTACTGAGGAAATGGGGCCGGGCAGGCAGAGGTTAAGCTAGCCTGCTCTCCACTACCCAGGTTCCATGCGTATCATTTCTGCCGCGCTTTCAAACATGCAGCGCAGTTTTGATGAATCGGAATTGAGATTAAAGGATTTGACCATGCGCTGGTCATTATAACCGAGAAAACTTTTCTTGAACTGCAATTTAGGGAAAAATGACGGTTCAAATGATAAAATGCAGAATCATAGTTAAACATTATTTGTTGATGTATTACGATAGGGTAGGCAATGCCTACCCTGCCTACCCTGAGGAGCCGTGCCTGGTCCAATACAAATGACAGTTCATGTAGTAAGCGAGAGAAATAAACATGGGGGATTTTTTTTTTTTTTTTTTTTTTTATTATTAACGTCCTCCAACGTTATGTCATATCGGACGAATGAATGAAATGAAATGGGTGAAATGATGCTCAAATGAGCCCGAGGTCCATGGAGCTTTAAGTTACCCGACATTCGTCTTCTCAGGGTAGGGAAAACCTCGGAAAGAAACCTTACCCGGATAACTTACCCTAAGCGAGAATCAAACTCGCGACCTCTTGAACGTGAGGCAGACACGCTAACCATCATGCTACCGAGGCGGGCAACATGGGGGATGCAAATATACACAGCTTTGTTTTAAAATCAAATTTAAATCGTGAGTCAAACATTGTACAAAAACTGCCTGAGGAGCATTGTTCTTGATTTTTTTTTGAAGTCCATTCAAATGTCCTGACATAACACTTGCTCCATTGTAACACAGTGCATCTAATTTAAGTTCATAATTAAATTCTTTAAGAACACCATTCAGCAAAAGGAACAATGTTTCTACGGACCTGTCAGCACTTACATCATGCAATCTGAAAAATCATTCAACCAATGTGCTCTCTGTATTCATGTATCTTACAATGATAGAGCACTGAGACTGTTGACAAATATCTGTAGTGTCGTCAACTTCAACAGAAAAAACTAATCTGAGACATTAATTTCAGGTCTGCCCGACTTAGCGAAAGCACACTCTCATCATGACCTCTGAATGCAAGCTCTTGTTTACCTAAATACAATGTTGCTTTGATGATCAATTGCAGGAAAAGCCTATTTAATGCCACGTTTTCATTGAAACGCACATGAAAAAGTCTGCTGTTTTCTTGATGAGTGACAGCTATTGTGTTTCTGTTTTTTTTGGTTTTTTTCTCCAAAACCATTTAATTGTAACTTACATTTTAAATGTCCCACCGAATCATTGTGCTTGTGAAGGGAACGGGCTATATTAATGAAATCTGTGAGTCTCTCTTTGTCCCACAAGTTACTTTTGTTGCTTAAAAGTAAACAAGGCCAACAGAATAGCGATTGCAAACTACGGCTACTGCATAGCCAAAAATAGTTATTGAGCCAAGAGCTTTTGAATTTAATGTTATAAGTCTTCCCTATTTTCTTATCCTCTCTTTTAAGGGCTATATCAATGATAACAGTGGGCCACCCAAAGTTTAAAACATCCTTCTTGTCTTCATCTTTCCAGCTGGAAAATGGGGTTTCTAACAAATTGCAAACTATATCGTTCACTGGATTCATAACAAAACACTTATATTCCATAATTTAAATATTAAAAGCACTGGAGTCTAGCAAGCTCGTAAATTATACCGTTCACAGTTATCTAAAACACCAAGTTTTAAGTTTACCACCAGTTCTTCCTCGAGATACATGACTACTATCGCCTAATGCAAAACAGGAAGCATACCCAAGTGAAAATATTTCTTGTTTGCCTGAAACAACTGCATGCACATGTTATTTCCCCGTAGTACATGGTTTCATGACGTCATGTACCCATGGCAACCAAGCTGTTTAGTGCAGCAGTTTCTTCCGTAATTCTGACTGCTGTACTTGTCCTTGCAACTGATCAGAGGGCGCATTCCCACAAATTTTCCCTGCCAGCTGCCTGGCTGTAAGTTCCAAACAAAAGAAGGGTTGGTCATTGACCCTACTATGGCTGCTAGCAGTTGAAATTTATGACTAAACTGTTAGAATGGCAGTAATAATGCCAACATTAACAAAAATAGAATACTGCTATATTCAGGTGAAAACCTCTTCACCTGTTTCACTTGAATAGCCACTACTGCACTGATGTTTGTTACACTGTATAGTCAATTAGTCATTCGTGAATCTGCAAAGTTTTTACAACCTTCTAGTTGTGTTGGCAAGTTACATATCAACAGTTTTGAGTTCACAGTGGGTTGAACATGCCCAGAGGGAAGAGTAGTTCAAATTGCCGTTTGCAACAATATGCTGGGGAATTTAAGGGCATTTTAAGTTGTAATGGTAAAATCCTGTATTGTCAGCCATGTGGTAAAGCTGTAATGGCAGACCAACATTTGCAAATGATATAACATTTAAATGGTAAAAGATGTAAGTCAGCTGTTTCACGTTTATCAAAAAACTTTTATTAATGATCCAGTGCCAAGTACTTCAGCAGGACAGTGTATTATGAGGATTTGTGCAAGGAATTAGTTTCAGCAGACATAACCCATCTCGAAAGTGAACCAACTTCAGTTTAAAACATACAAATATTGACACATCTGATGAATCAACTTTGCAAAAACACTACTTTTTCCCAAGTTCTATGAAGTAACTGTGGCCTATAGATGCAAACTTTGTGCTAATGAATAAATATGGCATATATGTAACTCCAGATTCTACTGGCAGGAAAATTGGAAATGTTGTTATAGGGGTATTAAAGAATTATTCTGAAATTTCAAAGTCAACTTTTCTACTGACCTGCCAGACATGCCTGCTGCAAACCATGTGAGTGTTGTCAGATTATTTAATGAAGCAATGCAAGAATTGTGGCCAAATGGTGTACAATATGACAATATTTTATTACTTTTGACTGATGCTTCACCATATATGAAAAAGGCAGCAGCAGGACTTGCAGTCAGTTATCCTAAAATGATTCATGTTGCATGTGTTGTGCATGGATTGCATAGGATATGTAAGGAAATTAGGGCCATGTTTCCTGACATTAATAAAAGGTGTTCATCAAGTCACCTAAAAAGATTGAAATTCCTCAAAACAAAAATTTAATCACTCCGCTGCCTCCTGTGTCTATGGTGACTTGCTGAGGAACATGTTTGGCTGCAGTTCAATAATATATGAAAAATCTGGATGGTTTTGCTGTTGCCATAAACAAATTAAATTGTAGAGACGGCAGCTTAATTAAAATGTTTCAAGAACTTTTAAGTGACACTGTGTTAAGAAATGACTAAGAAGACATTTCCGCAAATCTGTGTTTCTGTAATTCCATAAAGTAGAATCAGTAGGAATGCTGAGAGAAGCTGTTTAAGTAGTTTGGAATGGGGAAAAATAACTGAATGTTCTTTCTGGTCCTGCAGCACAAAGCTTAAAAAGAAAATACAAGGAAGTGCTTGAAAATAGTACTGGATTTAACATAATGAGTGGAGTTTCAAATGTGTTGAATGGGCAACATGAAGAAATTATTGATGTCAGTATGAGTGACATTCTATGTTATAATTATGCTAGACTTACTTGTTGTGACGTGGAGTGATCATTTTCGACATTCACGATAATTCTTCGTCACAAATGTCAACCTTTCAGGATGGAAAATTTGAGGAAGCATGTAGTTGTATACTGTAACTCTACAGTACTTGCTGATCCCTTTCAGGAATGAAGTGTGGTGAGTACCATGCACATCTATATTACCTTAGCCAGTGAGATCTTAAAAAAATATTTTATTTGTTTCGGCACACATTTTTGACATTTTTAGCACATAAAAAGTAAATATTTCCCAAGCTTTTAGCACCCAAAAATCTGAGCCCTAGTGATTAAAGTATGAGAATAAAAGAAATTGCCTCAAATTAAAAAGGCTTCTAGTATACATAATTCATTGAGTATTCTTCTATTTTGTATACCTCTTTCCTGTTGCAAAATCCATCATATCACCACCCAACTCAATCAATTGCAACAAAATCCAACAGAACACATTTCAGTCCAGCACAACATAACCCAGACCAACCCATCACATTCCCCTTCTCTAGGGCCTACAATGTAGCTACGGCTTTTGGCATATCCAGGATCCCTACCCACTCTGACTCTCTCAGCATGGCTTCTCCTTGTATTGAGGGAATTAATCAAAATATCTACCTACATGTAGGTCATGTGTGGAGACTTGTGTCGGTGGAGAGGAATATTGTGGTTGGTTGAGCAATGCATATCTGAGCCTTGTCCTGGTTGCTTCTGTATCCACCACTTTGGTTTCTGCTTTGTCTAAATGGGAGGCTAGGAGCTAATCTTCCCCACCACTACATCTCCTATGTAGCGTTGTCATCCCAGTGAGATAACCTGTGTTGTCCTCCATGGTACGGCACCCTACGCTTGGGACATTGGAACAAAGTCATGATAATATATTCTCATCGGTCTTTAACACCTGTGCATATTTTCATGTCAATCAGACAACCCTAAGATGGTGAAGATCATGTTGAAAAATTCCATTACACTGATAAATGTATCTAAGTAACTTTTTTATCCTGATTTCCTGATAAGGATATCAGGACAGAGCCAATTATTGTATTGTCAATGGAACTTGACATGTATACAAATTTTAAAGTCAATCAGATGAAGTTTACATAAGTAAACTTAGCCAAGTCACTTTTTTATCATCATGATCCTTGTCAGGACATTGGACAGAGTCATGATATTGTTGTATTGTCTTTGGTCCTTGATATGTGTGCAAATTTTCAAGTCAATCAGACAACTCAAGCTAGTAAAAATGACATTACATTGTTAAATTTAGCCAAGTCACTTTTTTATCCTGATATTGCTGGTCAGGACATTAGGACAAAGTCATGATATAATTATACTGTCATTGGTCTGTGATACCTGTGTAAATTTCCAAGTCAATCATACCTCTAATACGTATATGTATGTGTGTGTTTGTGTTTGCGTGTGTGTTTGTGTTATGTGTGTTGTATGTGTTATGTGTATTATGAATGTTGTGCATGTGTTATGTGTGTTGTGTGTGTGTTGTGTATGTTGTGTGTGTTGTGTTTGTTGTGCGTGTTGTGTGTGTTATGTGTGTTGTGTTCGTTGTGCATGTTGTGTGTGTTATGTGTGCTTTGTGTGTTGTGTATGTTGAGTGTGTTGTGCATATTGTGTTGTGTGTGTTTGTGTATTGTGTTGTGTGTTATGTGTGTTGAGTGCGTTGTGTGTGGTGTGTGTACTGTGTGTGGCCTGTTGTGTTGCATGTTGTGTGTCATATGTGTTGAGTGTGTTCTATGTGGTGTGTACTGTGTGTGTTGTGTTGTGTGTTGTGTTGCATGTTGTGTTGTGTGTTATGAGTTGTGCTGTGTGTTGTGTTGGGTGTGTTATGTGTGTTGTGTGTGTTATGCATATTGTGAATGTTGTGCATATGCTGTGTGTGTATTGTGTGTGTTGTGTATGTTGTGTGTGTGTTGCGTTCGTTATGAATGTTGTGTGTGTTATGTGTGTTTTGTGTGTTCTGTGTGTTATGTGAATTGAGTGTATTGTGCATGTTGTGTGTATTGTGTTGTGTGTTATGTGGGTTAGTGTGTTGTGTGTGGTGTGTATACTGTGTGTGGTGCATTCTGTTGTGTTGTGTGTTGTGTTGCATGTTGTGTGTCATGTACAGTGTGTTGTGTGTTAAGTGTGTTGAGTGTGTTTTGTGTGTGGTGTGTGTGCACTGTGTGTTGTGTTGCATGTTGTGTTGTGTTATGTGCTGAGTTGAGTTGCGTGTTGTGTGTTGTGTTCAGTGTGTTGTGCGTGTTGTGAGAGAGTTGTGTATGCTGTATCTGTCGTGTGTGATGTATGTGTTATGTGTGTTGTGCATGTTGTGTGTGTGGTGTCCGTCCGTCCGCCTGCCTATCCATCCATTCATTCATCCCCCTTCCGGGGGAATGTCGCCTTGATGTGGCGGAGGGGCTCAGTACCAGATCTAGTTGGTCTACTAAGTGAGTCATTTTTTATTACTGGTAGGCAAGAGGTGAGGGGAAGCAAAGAACATTCTACAACGGGTAGATGAGGCTCAGTAGTCTTGGTCGACGGCTCATTTAGGAGAAGAGGGCTCCAAAATCACACTCCCCCCAGGGGGTCCTACTGCGGTAGGTACGGGTTTGGCGTACCTGGGTGTACGACCTCCCACCTACACGTGGGTTGTAGGTAGATGGGGAGACGCAAGGGGTGACTGGGTAACCGCGTAATTCCTAGTCCATGATTAACATGTAGGATCTGTGTTCGTATCCACTGATAAAGGTCAGTCCCGGGTAGGGGCCATTGCATGAGCTGATGTACTCCTGAAGGCAATTGCGTCCCTCCATACATTGGGAGGTGAGACCCTACGGTGAGCAAGGCCCAGGTCAGGACTCTCACATAAGCCGGGGTGGCGCCCAGGATGTGAGCATGCCATCGGAGACATTTGCAATGGTGGAGGATATCATCGCCATGGGACATCCAAAACAAAATTTTAAAAACCAGAAAACGATTGAAAAGGAAGTAGCAAAGTAGAGTGGTCCTCGCTCCTTAATATTCACTAGAGCCGAGGAAGGAAGAAAATTTACATCGGTGAACCCATTTGTCATACAAAAGGGTCGATAAAATAGCTGGCCCAGTTAAAGCATGTACAAGATCTCCCAACGGCACGCTCATGGTTGAAGCCAATTCAGCATCCCAGGCAGCTACTATATTTAAGGTGAATATGTTAGCCAGCTATCCGATATGTGTACAACTGCATAGGACTTTAAACTCCTCCCGCGGAATGGTGAACACCCGGGCATTGGATATGCCTAATGAAGAGATTCAGGAGAACCTCGTAGATCAAGGTGTAACAGCAGTATACCGGGTTCAGAGAACGTAGGGAGGCCAACTTCGGGCAACTCCTACTCTGTTCCTTACCTTTAATCGGGTAGATATCCCGCATAGGATTAAGGCTGGGTATTCACACATTGAAGTTCAACCATATATCCCGAATCCTCTGAGATGCTACAAATGTCAGCGCTTCGGTCACACAAGTGACTCGTGTAACAGTAATGCTACCCTCGTCGACTGTGGAGGCATCGCACACGACGATGGCTGTACATTACCTCCCAGTTGTATTAACTGCAGTGGAGAAAATCCAGCAAACTCCCGAGAATGCCCCGTTATATGGAGGAAAGAGCCATCCAGGAGATCCGGGTTAGAGAGAAGGTATCCTCAGAAGCTCTTACGTTTGCGCTAGCCTGCTATCTCGAACTCCAGCTCAATTACAGCTAAACCGGTACCGCGTCGGGAAATCGCAACTCAAACTAGCGATATAAACGGGGCAACCGTTTCAGACTAAATTCTCGTAGCTAAATCACATCCAAAGCATTTGACATCACCTAAGTCCGTTACAGCATCTACAAGCACCGCAGTTCAATCCAGCAGATCAGGAAGGTCGCCAACACAGAAGTCGACCTCGGCAAATACACCGATAGTATACGATGCTTCACCGATCAAGTTTAAGACCTAGTATAATAGATCCGATTTCCTCAAAGAGAGTAAAGTTTCTCCCAAGGCATCAAAGGGAAAGAAAAATCCAAAGATATCTCCTAAGAGATCCTCTTCAGAGGAATCGTCTGGGATGGCTACAAGCCGGCGAATGTCATCTTCGCCGGTCTCCGTGTCAAATCGGTTAGAAGCTCTCGAACCGAAATTCGCTATAGGAACACGGTCGTCCTCGTTAGAGGAGATGGAGTTAAACCAATCTGCCCACACTGGGAGACCCTCAGTGGAAAAGAGGCGTGAAAAAGCCTCAGATAAACCTGTAAGCCCAAGAGAGAAGAAAAGGGCAGAATTAATTCGACAACTCCCTATTCCAAAGTAATGAAGAGTTACTTTCAAATACCTGTCCCATACAGATTGCAATATGGTTATTCTACAATGGAACATAATGGGTATTAGAACTCAACTGCCGGAACTTGAGCTTTTGCTCATAGAAAAAGGAGCTCTGGTTGCATGTTTGCAAGAGACTAAGCTGCGTCATCAAGACGCTATCCATCTATGGAGATACACCCCAGTACGGTGTGATGTTACACCAGAAGAGGGTGTTCCGGCACATGGCGGCGCTATGATACTTGTGAGAGATGACATTTATATGCAATCTGTACCAATACAGTCTGATATCCAATCAGTTGCAATAAGTATTGTACTGCCAGACATCCGTTTCACCATCTGCAATATATATTTGCCTCCGTCCCATGACCTCTCGCACATTGATTTAGAAGATCTGGTTTCCCAGTTGCCAACACCGTTTCTGTTGGTGGGAGACTTCAATGCGCACCACCCACTTTGGGGTTCAAGTCGCGCTTGTGCGAGAGGTAAACTCATTTCCGATTTCTTGGACAGTCACAACCTAGCTCTCCTCAACACTGGAGAGCCTACATTCATTTCGGACTCCCACAGCACCTTCTCACACCTTGATCTTGCAGTTTGTTCACCTCAGTTGGCAGTCTCCTTACAATGGAATGTCATCTCTGATTTACACTCTAGTGACCACTTCCCATGTCTTATTAGTCTCTTGACGCAACATACATATTCCACACGAATGCCCAGATGGCGTTTCGACCATGCCAACTGGAACCTTTACACCCAGTTGGCTGTCTTTACGTACAACGAGCACGACTCAGTGAATAATTTGGCGCAGCATCTCACGGAGACGATTCTCTCTGCTGCTGAACAATCGATTCCGCGGTCGACTACACACCCTCGTCGATTTCCCGTCCCCTGGTGGACGGAAGAATGTCGGAATGCCATTCGTGCTCGAAGGCGTGCACTTAGGGTTTTCCAACGTCACCCTACTTTGGAAAACCTAATCGAATACAAGAAAATGCGCGCCAGGTCCAGACAAGTCATTAAGGATAGCAAAAAGTCATCATGGAGCAAATTTGTAGCTTCATTTAACCGACACACACCTTCCTCGGTTGTGTGGGATAGATTAAGGCGTGTTGCAAAAAAAACGACCCAAATACCAATAGCGGGACTAAAAACAGCCACAGGAGCTGTTGTTGATTCATTTGAAGTGGCCAATACCTTTGGCAGTGCTTTCGCACAAGTGTCTAGCTCGGAAAACTACTCCCCTGAGTTCCTTCCAATTAAAACTCAGGTGGAATCTCAAGGCTTCTCGTTTCGTTCTAGAAACGCAGAAGATTACAATCGCCTTTTCACCATGGCAGAGCTGGAGCATTCCCTGAAGTCTTCGCGATGTTCAGCACCAGGACCGGACGGTATTCATGTACAAATGTTACAACGGCTCTCTCCTGAAGGTAAGGCATTCCTGCTCGAGGTCTATAATCGTGTTTGGGTTGACAGTATACTCCCAGAAAATTGGCGGGAGGCCACCGTTATTCCCATCTTGAAGGCTGGGAAGGACCGTCATCTTCCCTCCAGCTATCGTCCTATTTCCCTCACCAGTTGCGTTTGCAAGGTGATGGAACGCATGATCAATGGACGATTGGTATGGTGGTTAGAAAGTCGTAACCTACTGACTAACATCCAGTGTGGTTTTCGACGACGCCGTTCAACTGTTGACCATCTTGTGTCAATATCGACACAGATAATGGACGGGTTTATGAAGAACTGTCAAACCGTTGGCATATTTTTCGATCTTGAGAAGGCTTATGATACGTGCTGGCGAGCAGGGATTCTACGTTCCCTGTATGCCTGGAACATACGTGGACGCCTACCACTTTTCATTCAGGAGTTTATGAAGGACCGCTTTTTCCGAGTAAGGGTCGGCTCGGTTTTTTCTAATTCTTTTGTTCAGGAAGAGGGAGTACCTCAGGGTTCGGTGCTAAGTGTCACGCTCTTTGCTATAGCAATTAACTCCATCTGGAAATGTGTTCCACCTGGAGTTTCGTCATGCCTATTCGTAGACGACTTCGCTGTCTATTGCACTTCTCAGCGCACGGCGTTCTTACAACGGCGCCTGCAGCAATGTTTGGACAACCTTAGAGAATGGAGCATGAAAAACGGCTTCCGTTTCTCAACTGAGAAGTCAATCTGCGTTAATTTCTGGCGCCGTAGGAGACGATTACCACCTTCGCTCCGATTTGGTCCAGATGAACTTCCCTTCGCAGAAGAGACGCGCTTCCTGGGTTTGATCTTGGACAGGAAGCTTAGTTGGTCGTCGCATATTGCACAGCTAAGAGCGAGATGTGACCGTTCCCTAAATATTATGCGAGTACTGAATGGCAAATCGTGGGGAGCGGATCGAACAATTTTGTTGCGAATATATCGCGCATTGGTCCGATCCAAGCTAGACTATGGGTGTATTGTTTATTCGTCAGCACGACCATCTGTGCTGAGAAGATTAGACGTGGTCCATAATAGGGGTATCCGCATTGCAACAGGAGCTTTTCCAACAAGCCCAGTGGTGAGCCTTTACGCCGAGTCCGCAGAAGCTCCTCTGCAATATCGGCGTGAGATTCTCTTGGCAAATTATGGTTGTGCGCTTAGATGTATGCCTAAGCACCCAACGTTCGCCTCTTTTTTCACCACCACGCTAAGAGAACGATATAGAAATAGCACCCTTAATCCAAAGCCTGCGGGGTTCCGTTTCCAAGAGCTCCTAGTGAAGCTTGAAGTGGAACTGCCTGTGATGTTCGCCAAGGGCGAGAGACTTTACCCCCCTTGGCTATCTGGTACGCCCCATGTAGATCTTGGGATGACCATACACCAGAAGTCCACGATGCCTATTTCAAGTATCCGCACGTGTTTCTTAGAATTTTTGTCAGGCTACTCTGACCGTAAATATATTTACACCGATGGATCAAAGAACACCAACGGTGTTGGATGTGCTTATGTTTATGGAACCGAACCATATACATTCGGTTTTCCAAATAGCACTTCCATTTTTACTGCAGAGCTTTATGCAATCTATCGAGCCGTTTTGTATGTTCGCCGTCGTAAATTAGGTGACTGCCTGATTTTGAGCGATTCCCTTAGTGCACTGCAGAGCCTTTGTCAGTTGTACAACCCGCACCCTATTGTACAACGTATCCAGGATGCCCTCCATGTTTTACACGCTTCTGGCGTTGACGTGGTGTGTGCATGGATTCCTGGTCACGTAGGTTTGCCTGGGAATGAAAAGGCAGATTTAGCAGCAAAGACGGCAACTACAGAACCCAGAATTATCATCTCACGTGTTACTTCGGAAGACTTCAGGCTTGAAGTGCGGAGAGCGGTGCTGTCGTCCTGGCACGACGAGTGGTCAGCTCTCCGCGGTAATAAGCTTAGAGAAGTGAAAGAACTTCCGATAAACTGGGTAACTTCCTGTCGCACATCTCGTCGCGAGGAGGTTAGTTTGGCTCGATTAAGAATAGGGCACTGCAATTTTTCGCACGGTTACCTATTTAAAAGGGACCCTGCGCCTCTATGTCCGCTGTGTGACAACGGTTTGTCGGTTCGCCACGTGCTCCTAGAGTGTTGTTCTCTAGCGCACCTTCGGGATTCTCTGCAGCTGCCTGCCAGACTTGCAGAGGTCCTAGCGGACGACAAAACAGCTGTTGATAGAGTTTTTAATTTTTTAGCGCAGTGTAATATAAATTTGAGGATTTAAATTTTTTAATTATCTGTTTCTGATTTTGGACATATTTATCACCTTGTTTCATATCTGGCTATTGCCACTGCTTTTTACCTTTGTATATTTTTCTTGCTGCTAGTATTTTTATTTTTATTTTTTGAGTGAAATTTATATCTGGCTATTGCCATGAGCCTGTTAAGGGCGCTGATGACCTAGAAGTTGAGCGCCCTTAAACCAAATCCAAATCCAAATCCAAATCCAATTGGCTGTCTTTACGTACAACGAACACGACTCAGTGAATGATTTGGCGCAGCATCTCACAGAGACAATTCTCTCTGCTGCTGAACAATCGATTCCGCGGTCGACTACACACCCCCGTCGATCTTCCGTCCCCTGGTGGACAGAAGAATGTCGGAATGCCATTCGTGCTCGAAGGCGTGCTCTTAGGCTATTCCAACATCACCCTACGTCGGATAACCTGATTGAATACAAGAAAATACGCACCAGGTCCAGGTAAGTCATTAAGGATGCCAAAAAGTCATCATGGAGGAAATTTGTAGCTTCATTTAACCGACACACCCTCCTCGGTTGTGTGGGATAGATTAAGGCGTGCTGCACTAAAACGACCCAACTGCCAATAGCGGGACTAAAACCAGCCACAGGGGCTGTTGTTGATTCATTTGAAGTGGCCAATACGTTTGGCAGTGCTTTCCCTCAAGTGTCTAGCTCAGAAAACTTCTCAACTGAGTTCCTTCCAATTGAAACTCAGGTGGAATTTCAAGGCTTCTCGTTTCGTTCTAGAAACGTAGAAGATAACAATTGCCTTTTCACCATGGCGGAGCTAGAAGATTCACTGAAACCTTCTCTTCATTCTTCGCAACTATCAGCACCAGGACCGGACGGTATTCATGTACAAATGTTACAACAGCTCTTTCCTGAAGGTAAGGCATTCCTGCTCGAGGTGTACAATGGTGTTTGGGTTGACAGTATACTCTCAGAAAACTGGCGGTAGGCCACCGTTATCCCCATCTAGGAGGCTGGAAATGACCGTCATCTTCCCTCCAGCTATCGTCCTATTTCCCTCACCAGTTCCATCCGCATTATGAATGGACGATTGGTATGGTGGTTAGAAAGTCGTAACCTACTGACTAACATCCAGTGTGGTTTTCGACGACGCCGTTCAACTGATGACCATCTTGTGTCAATATCGATACAGATAATGGACGGATTTATGAAGAACTGTCAAACCGTTGGCATATTTCTCGATCTTGAGAAGGCTTATGATACGTGCTGGCGAGCAGGGATTCTACGTTCCCTGTATGCCTGGAACACACGTGGACGTCTACCACTTTTCATTCAGGAGTTTATGAAGGACCGCTTTTTCCGAGTAAGGGTCGGCTCGGTTTTTTCTAATTTTTTGTTCAGGAGGAGGGAGTACCTCAGGGTTCGGTGCTAAGTGTCACGCTCTTTGGTGTAGGAATTAACTCCATCTGGAAATGTGTTCCACCTGGAGTTTCGCCATTTTGTTCTTTTTTTTTTTTTTTTTTTTTTTTAAATTAACGTCCTCCAACAATGTGTCATATCGGACGACAGTTTCGTCATGCCTATTCGTAGACGACTTCGCTGTCTATTGCACTTCTCAGCGCACGGCGTTCTTCCAACGGCACCTGCAGCAATGTTTGGACAATCTTAGAGAACGAGCGTGAAAAACGGCTGCCGTTTCTCAACTGAGAAGTGAGTCTGCGTTAATTTCTGGTGTCGTAGGAGAACGATTACCACCTTCGCTCCGTTTTGGTCCAGATTTACTTCCCTTCGCAGAAGAGACGCGCTTCCTGGGTTTGAACCTGGACAGTAAGCTTAGCTGGTCGTCGCATATTGCACAGCTAAGAGCACGATGTGACCGTTCTCTAAATATCATGCGAGTACTGAATGGCAAATCGTGGGGAGCGTATCGGACAATTTTGTTGCGAATATATCGTGCATTGCTCCGATCCAAGCTAGACTATGGGTGTATTGTTAATTCGTCAGCACGACCATCTGTGCTGAGAAGATTAGATGTGGTCCATAATAGGGGCATCCGGATTGCAACAGGAGCTTTTCCAACAAGCCCAGTAGTGAGCCTTTACGCCGATTTCGCAGAACCTCCTCTGCAATATCGGCGTGAGATTCTCTTGGCAAATTATGGTTGTGCGCTTAGATGTATGCCTAAGCACCCAAGGTTCGCTTCTTTTTTCACCACCACGCTAAGAGAACGATAAAGGAATAGCACCCTTAGTCCTAAGCCTGCGGGGTTCCGTTTCCAAGACCTTCTAGTGAAGCTTGGAGTGGGACTGCCTAGGATGTTCACCAAGGGTGAGAGGCTTTACCGCCCTTGGCTACCTGGTACGCTCCATGTAGATCTTGGGATGACCGTACACCAGAAGTCCACGATGCCTATTTCAAGTATCCTCACGTGTTTCTTAGAATTTTTGTCAGGATACACTGACCGGTGGTATATTTACACCGATGGGTCAAAGAACACCAATGGTGTTGGATGTGCTTATGTTTATGTAACCGAACCATATACATTCGGTTTTCCAAATAGCACTTCCATTTTTACTGCAGAGCTTTATCGCCCCGTTTTGTATGTTCGCCGTCGTAAATTAGGTGACTGCCTGATTTTGAGAAATTCCCTTAGTGCACTGCAGAGTCTTTGTCAGTTGTACAACCCCCACCCTATTGTACAACGTATCCAGGATGCCCTCCATGTTTTACACGCTTCTGGTGTTGACGTGGTGTGGGAATGGATTCCTGGTCACGTAGATTTGCCGGGGAATGAAATCGCAGATTTAGCAGCAAAGACGGCAACTACAGAACCCAGTATTACCATCTCACGTGTTACTTCGGAAGACTTTAGGTTTGAAGTGCGGACAGTAGTGCGGTCGTCCTGGCACGACGAGTGGTCAGCTCTCTGCAGTAATAAGCTTAGAGAAGTGAAAGAACTTCCCATAAATTGGGTAACTTCCTGTCGCACATCTCGTCGCGAGGAGGTTGGTTTGGCTCGATTAAGAATAGGGCACTGCAATTTTTCGCATGGTTGTCTATTTGAAAGGGACCCTGAACCTCTTGTGTCCGCTGTGTCACAACCTTTTGTCGGTTTGCCACGTACTGCTGGAGGGTTACTCTCTAGCGCACCTTCGAGATTGTCTGCAGCTGCCTGCCAGACTTGCGGAGGTCTTAGCGGACAACAAAATGACGGTTGATAATGTTTTTAAATTTTTAGGAGATTGTAATATCAATTAGAGGTTTTGAAATTTTAGATATTTGTTTATGCCTTTTGACCTATTTATTACATTGTTTTATATCCGACTATTGCCGCTGTTTTTACGTTTATGTGTATTTTTCTTTGGTACTAGTATTTTAGTTTTGATTCAAGTTTATATCTGGCTATTGCCATGAATTTTGGAAGGGCGCTAATGACCCAGAAGTTGAGCGTGCTTAAACCCATAGATCAATCAATCAATCCTCCCAAGATGGACATTTTGCAACAAAGGATCAATAAAATGTTGGAGCGACCGTCCTCTTCGCCTTATAGCAGCCTTGGATTTAGTCACTAAGGGTGAGTGTGACTTTAGATCAATGGTCGATTATAGGTTTTTAAACAAAAAGATCCACCCGGAATCTCAACCAGTTCCATAGCTGAATACTGCTACTCACAATTTTAAGGGGACTAAGGTATTCACTACCCTCGATTTGAATAACGCATATTTCTAAATTCCGTTATCCGAAGCGTGTAAGCACATGACCGCATTCACGACTTCTTGGCGCTTTTCTCAATTCCAAAGGGTCCCTATGTGATTGCCAGGTGCTCAATTTCTAACTAGGCTGTTGGACAACTTGTTTTCCGATCTCAAATTTAACTATGTATATAAGTATTTACGCTTTTGGAACGTGTTGACTGTTAAGAAGGAAAAGTGTGTTTTCGCAACCGCCAGATTTCGTTTCTAGGGCATATAGTTTCTCCTGCTGGTATCACTATCGACCCTGACAGGACTAAAGTCATTAGAACTTTTCCGCCTCCAAAGAATATGAAAGCCTTGGTGTGATTTGTGGACATGGCATTTTTTTAAAATAAGTTTATACGCAATTATTCAGCTAGAGCAGAGTCACTTAATCGGTTACTCCGAAAGGACGTACTGTACATGTCGAATTTACGTTAGGATGCGATAATCAATCGCTCACTTAGGCCCTTGGTACGCCGAGATCGACTGGTAAGTTGACCGACTGGGGCGTAAGAATAGCGGCATTTAAGTTTATGCCGACGCATATCAGAAGTGTAGATAATTGTATAGTGGATACCTTAACACGCGTTTTTGCCGAACCGGAGCCTTCTTCTCCAAGCCGGGTCAAGGATATTGGGGTTTTTGTTGCTTTTCCCGAATCGTATACGAGCATTGGCGAACATCAGCGCCGTGACCTTAAGCTGGTGTGCACTGGAGTGCTTCGTCTTCATCAGTCAGATTATCTGGATCAGGATGAAGAATCACATCAACTGTATCATAACCATTCTGAATTTCACTGAAAAAGTTGTCATTACTTACAATATCCAGCGTAATTCCTTTGAATATAATGTCATAATTATCATACATGATATCTCTGAACGTAATCTAAAAGTAAATAAAGAGGAAAAAGGAAACAATGGGCTTACCTATTATTGTTTGCATTTTTCCTTAGTACAGAATTGCAAAACTACCCCAAACATAACTATAAGATATATGCACTTCAGGAATCCATGTACTTATATGTTATGCTTGCTTCAAAGAACAGAATATAGAATTCTGTTGAACACCAGTTTACTCTGTTTCAAGCAGAAAAACTAAGGAGACAAATAACACACATGAAAGATGCTTGCATACTATTGCAGAAGTAACAATATGGCTGGGTGTTGCATCAGGCAAAGATTTCCGTGTGCTGACATGAGATAACACTGGTACCCAGTAGTCTATAAATAGATTGCTTGTTTTTAAGCTCACAGCGTGTTCTTTGTGAGATTGAATAATAATAACCTTTGTTGAGAGTTTATTGTATAACAAGAAGTTAAAAGCAAGACATAACAAGGAACAAAAACATAATATGCTTTCATAGGCACTGCAGTTATTTGCACTTTATTATTATAAGCTAATAAACCACATATATTCTACTTTTTAAGAGACAATAATGTATTTGCATAAGAAGATAACATCAGAGGTGTCATACATGATCAAAATAGCTCTTGAGATTGCATGCAAAATAAATTAAACAAAATGTCTGTAGTGGTCTATAAATAGACGCTGGGTGTTAATGGGTTAAAACCACCAGCAATAAGTTTGTTGGCATAAATAATAATTACCATCTATAGGTTATTTAATTCTGGGATATAAAGTACTTATGATTGTAAGTCGTCATTGCAGTATTCATTTTTGATGTGAAATTCTCTTTGTGATCTACCATGGAAAGTGCAAATCAATTGGAGAATTCAATGTCATACTGGCAAGTTGTCACAGTAGCTCAGTGGTTGGATCAACTGTGTGCGAAGCAGAAGAAATGTGGTTCAAATCCCAGCTGCAGCCTTGAATTTTTCAGCTCCAATTCTACCTCTCAAAGATGATACACTGTGTGACCCAAAAAACATTGATAACACTCAGTATGTTGTGTGGTGTACCAAAATGATTGGTTTTCAAATAGGAACCCCTGTCTTGAAATTTGTGGTTTGCTGGAGTATCAATGTTTGTTTGTAACAATCTATTAACATTCATTTTCATATATTATTATACAAGGTGTGGAACCCTTTAGCCATCTGTGTACTGGAAGAGGAGGAGGATTTTGTTTAAGAGCGCTCAACTTTGAGGTCATCAGCGTGCTTAAAAAATGCATGGAGATATAAATTTCAATCAAAAATAAAATTGCTAGCAACAAAGAAAATGCACACATAAATGTAAGAAACAGTGGCAATAGCCAGAAATAAAACCAGATGATAAATAAACACCCTTAAGCCCTTAAACTCACAAACAAAACAACTCTTGTAACGTTAGTGGAGGACCTTATGGCCCAAGTCCACAGAGCAATTGAAAATCTTTAGAGACAACTGCACGTATTGGGTCATGTGCCTTAGACTCAGCACTGCCAATATAGGCTCTGCAATGGCGTAGGAGGCACACAGTTCAAGGCCCATTTGTAGTGTAGACAGCTTGATATTGGGTTTATTGACAAAATGTAAACACTTAACCATCTCACACTTCAATGTGCTACAGCGTCCAAACCGTACATTTCCAGACAGGAGTTCGTATTTGAAAACCAATCAATTTGCCATCCCACACAACATACTAAGCATTGTTGTGTTTTCTTGGGACAGCCTGTATATTTTATTTTCCTACGCAGGAAGAGTTCTTAAAGCATTCGAATCAAAGGAAAGAGGTAGTTGTTTCCTGGCATAACTGTTTATGCATCCTAAGCAAGACTTGCAGATTTCTTTTCTGTGTTATGTTGGTCAAAATAAAGAAATTAATTATTTTTTTTTATTAAACTTTATGATTTGTAGTAGAAATAAACATCAAAATCCTGTCCATCTGATATTGCCCCTTGCTGATTGTCATGCACAGGGTTAAGGCAAGTAGTCAAACATGTAAGGACACACATTTAAGAATATTAAAAAGATGCTAATTTGATCCCATCTGGATATGTTCCTTGAAGAGAGTTAAAGTCAACACTGTCAAACTCAACTATGATGTACCTACCAACATTGTCTTTTCAAACATTGTGTGTTTCTAGTAGCCCTGGCCCCTGGAAATTGAAGGAGAAATGCATATTCCCTTATCTCTTAAAGCATTTTCAAGCCTTTTTTAACTAGAAAGATTACTGTTACTTCTTTCTTGGTTTTCAGTATGGGACCTGTTTGTCCAACAGTTAAGAGCTACCCTTCAATTCTCAAATATCTAGGTGTGCTCCTACAGCACACTGTTACTTTGGCTGAATTAGCACAAAGCAACATTTTGGCCTCAGGGTTCTCTGTCTAGGGGATATGTGAATAGCGACCACAAGGTACCCAAGCTGAGCAGAACATTACTTCCAGTTACTGGTGTTTTGCTCCTCACTATAACTTTTCTATCTGACCTTAACTTGGTCATCTCTTGTTCTCTTCCGACCCCGATGCTATTAGGGTTCCCGAGGGCTAGGGAGTCTTTATTTTTCCAACCTCTCCATTTCTCCAATTTCTCTATAAAATCTTAACCCCATCATGCTGACCTGTCATGGCATGTAATATGTCCTCTGATTGGTAATCAGAGGATATGGTCGGTGAATTTATTTTGATAACTCTCCCGGTCAGGTTGGTGAGACCCATAAACCAATGACAGGTGTAGTCCTCCAGACATTCTGGGGGTTGCGAGAGAGTGATGTGACCACCAAAACATAAAAATATGGTGCTCTCTAAAAAAACGGTTACTATTACTGCTATTGCTCTCTTCAATATCATTGTGAAAAATATTGGAGAGCAAGAAGATTAATGACTTCATTGTCAGAAATCCAGCATTAGCTAATGACAACAACAACATTTTGGGACTAAGAAGTACCCTGAATTTTCAAAGGTAACTACTTTGCCATCATCATTTTGGGACAAAATTTTGTGTTCTATTGAGCAGAAGTAGGCTGTTATTCACAACAAAGAGATTTCCCATAATATTGAGACTCACCTCATTAAACATTTTTTTGATAGAGCTTAACAAGACTCATGATCAATCATTTTGAATAAATTAAAAGTACTTCTTGAAGCAGTTGACTTGTCTTACTTTGTTACCAGGTTACAACATGTAGGCTACCTAATGCCAAAGAAAACATACTTGAAGAGGAACTATAACTAGAAGCAACAAACAAATTCAGGTCTTCTGTAATTTTCTTATTTTAAATGTCATCAGGGCAAATTTCAAGACCAAATTTGGCATTTCTGAGTTATGTGATCTGTTTTCATCAATTTGACTTTCAGGGATTGTATAGTTATCAGTTCAAAATGGAAACCAAATCTGTTGCTTTCAACTGCCTTAAAGATTCCACAGGTGAGGAAGGCTTATATTAAGAAATAGGAGCTTCATACAAAGAGTATCCTTCTTATGGTGTGTCACTGTGAAAATGGTGCACTTAACTTTCTCAACTCCATCTATAAGCAAAAACTACAAGATATTTTCCTTATGCTTGTGCAGTGGAATTCAGGTTTTTTTGCATGGTTTCAGAAACACTGTGTAGGCAATTGAGAGAGCTCCTTCAGTAGGTTAAGTGATCCTTACAAAACTTGTAAGAGAAGCACAATTGTTCAAAATTTTCTGGCTCACTGGGCATTTTAGCCATATAAATTGAACTGTCCAGAAAGGTATACTTTCTTGATGTTGCTGACCACTTTATCCAAAGGGAAGCCATGAAGCTACATAGTTGAATGCCTCATTTAGAACAATTCAGTAAGTTCTGTTCAATTCTGAAGACATATGCAGTCATTTTGTGGGCCTTTAACTAACTATAGCTTTACTATGGTAATTATTATTTATTTATGCCAACAAACTTACTGTTGGTGTTTTTAAACACACAAGCCGTGTGTGGGCAAAGTTTAAGAGGTAGAACCAGAACTTAAAAATTCAATGCCACAACTGGGATTTGAACCACAGACCTTCCGCTTGCCAGGCGGACGCTCTAACCACTGAGCTATTGTGACAAACTGCCAGAATGGCATTAAATTCTCAAGCCAGTTCATATTTGTCCTGGTAAACCACAAAGGCAGTCTCACATCAGAGACAATTACCCCAATGGTGACTTACTATTGCAAGTACTTTATATCCCAGGATTAAATAACCTTCACATGGTAATTATTATTTATTTATGCCAACAAACTTACTGTTGGTGTTTTTAAACACACAAGCCGTGTGTGGGCAAAGTTTAAGAGGTAGAACCGGAACTTAAAAATTCAATGCCACAACTGGGATTTGAACCACAGACCTTCCGCTTGCCGGGCGGACGCTCTAACCACTGAGCTATAGTGGTTAGAGCGTCCGCCCGGCAAGCGGAAGGTCTGTGGTTCAAATCCCAGTTGTGGCATTGAATTTTTAAGTTCCGGTTCTACCTCTTAAACTTATAGCTTTACTATTTTGAATAATAGACCTTCATTTCTGTAGTATTTCCTTACTTTCAGAAGTTGTCTGGTTTAATCAACCCTTTGCGATGTAATTTAAGATAGGAAATTAGCAAGGTCTAGAATTAACTTATTTTGTTATAGACTTGCTTCAGCTTTACCTTCTCTACTACATATAGTAAGAGGAAGTATTGTATTCCACCCTAAAATTTTATGTCAAGATTTCACCGGAAATGTGTGTTTTGAGCCCCCTGAATCCAAGAAAAGCATTTTTAGAGAAAGGTCCATGTGTGTGTCTGTGTATCTGCCTGTGTTTGCATCTATCAGTCTGTGGACAGCATAACTCCAAAACGAAAAGTGGGTTAAAAACCAAAGTTGGTATTTAAGTTTTATGTCTTTCAAGCATGCAACATGAAGATCTTGAAGAAAACTGCTCCACCCTAAACTACCCTTTATATGGAAAATTTTTCAAAAGTTCTGATTTTCTTGAAAATGACTGACAATTTTGATTAAAATGCTGTTTGTTTCAGATATTTTTATGGCAAATAAAATGTATATCTTGAATTTTCTGGCTATAGCCCATGAAGTCCATTATGTAGCCCATAATTGCATAACTGGTAAACCGTTAGAGATAGATCAAATCATACTGCAAAAGAAATGTAGATCTTGCTAAAATACACAATTTATGTCTGAATAAATGTTTGTAGATGTTCCTTGTTATTTTCATGAGTTTTGAAGAACATATACTTCTGTCAAATGGAACATCTTTATTTATTTTTAATATGTTAACCATGTACAGAGAATGCAATTTGATAGCTTTAAAAGATTTGACTACCACACAGAGCATACTGTATTCCCATACTCATGCTGCACGTGCAAGAAAACAAGCAATAGGATAATTTCTGCAAATGCTTATCTCAACTAACACAAAGATAGAACGATAAGAGGTTCTAAGAATGGTTAGTATGTGAGTGTGACACATCAGATTTTTAAAATAACTTTCTTACATTAAATATTCTGTATACATTGATGTATGCATAACTTAGCATTAGATCCAATTTGGTTTTGTAATAACTTTTGGTGTTAAGCTAAAATTGTAATTCTGAGTGCTAAAGGGTTCTAATAAAAAACCTTTGTCACTTAGATACCAAGTGGATTGGCTCAGGCAGTAGCATCTGCAGCCCACATTTAGGAGGATGTGAGTTGAATTCTCTGACCATACTTTGTGAACCATGGATTTTTCTAAGGTTTCACCGGGTTGTTATGGAAATGCTGGGAAGCATAATTACATCCCCAAAATTTCCTGTCCTTTCATTTCACTTCACTTGTCATTTCATTTCAACTTTCATCCTCATTGGTTATTTCAGGATTGCCAGTGTCAGGGGAGTTTTAGTGCGCCTGACAGGTGCATTGCCTACAGCAAACCTTTGTCCTCCGGATCGGGGGTGGTCTCCATGTCCTGAGCCCCCTAGAGACTGTGTAAGCCTGCAAGGGAGCAGAGAGCTGTTTATACGAGCTCTGCCCTCTGCAGTCATCTCTCCTCAGTCCCGGCACCCTTAGTATCCTCTCATCTCAACTCCATCGTAGGGGTACCATGTCAGGGGCAAAGGCACAAACTATTTCATTGGCCAAAGTGCTAAGTTCCTCCTCCAAACCTTCTCATACCTCATACTTTGTTGTCATTTAGAGACCACCATTGTCCATTGGGAAGAACAAATTTGTTACCTAATTAAAATGTGATTTTTATTTATTTGGTGTCATTAGTGTTGATCAATGTCATGGAAACAGGCACAATAAAATGGGAGGGAAGCAACTTCTTTCCCTAAAAAAGTGTGAAAAAGTTAAGTGGGAGTTGGAACTAGAATTTTATGTGGATGCCATTAGAAAATGATTTATATTGAGAGGCTTTCTTCTGTTTTGGCTAATTGTATTGCCATATATATATATAAGATTATAAGATATATATATATATATATATATATATATATATATATATATATATATATATATAAGATTTACTCTGAAATCTTAACTGACAAGAAATAAAACATTAATTTTATATTTTCAACAAGAAATGGTGTAAAGTTAGTTTTTTATTCCAGGCATAGGATAATTCCTCTATTTTATATGTTTTACACACAAACAATCCTCAAATGTTTTCTGTTTTCCTAAATAGTCTCCAATTATAGGCCATATTTAATAGCAAACACATTTCTTAAAGCTGCAATAAACAGGTAGTTCTATAGGAGAAGTACAGTATAAGCTCATTACAGCATGCAATATGTAACATAATTAGGTGTATAGAAATATTCATTTTAATGCTAAATGATCAATTATTGAATTTTTAACTAGTTTGTTTCTATTAGGTATATAATAACACCTACACAGTCACTTGACTTTGGCGCTCTGATGATTGGTACAAGGCAAAAGCAGAACCTCTTCATTAAGAATATTGGCCTATTTCCATTTAAATATGTGATTATGGAAAAGTTTGAGGTTAGTAAAATAGTAGTAGACAAGATTTTTACTTTTCTGCCATGTCCTTGGTAGACAGAGAAACCATTGCATACCAACTAAACATTCAATATCAAAATTTTACCAAAAAGCACGTTTTGAAGCCTCCTGAAAGTAAAATAGGAGTTCTTAGAAAAATATATGTGGTGTATGTGTTTATGCACAGCAGAACTCAAAAATAAAAAAACTACTTAAATAGAAAACTTGGCAATCAAATTCAGTGTCTCCCAAGGATGTGACTTGAGGTTTTTCAGGAAAATCTCCAAAGTATCTTTTACATGTAAAATTCCATTATTTTTTATTTTCTAAACAATGGATGGTATAAATAAAAGTTAGCTAATGCATTATTAATAAGAGCTTCTCGGGTTACCAGCCGCATGATATTGATCAGGTTACGTTTGCTCTTGGCCATGTTCACTCTATGGCCAAAAGTTCGAGCAACTGTTATTGAGCAACAATCACAAAGCAATCTGCTTTTTAAAAATCTGACTATTATTCTAGTCTGTTGTGTCCTTCTTATACATCTGAGTGTCTAAATATATAATGAAAGTTTATCTTAGCAAGAAGTAGACAGAAGATTAAATTTTGGTAACAACAGTTTGTTTAAAAATATATGGGAATGCAATAAGTCACTTACTTTTCCTTATTTGTTTTTCTATTTGATTCAGTGCATCCCAGCAGTGGCATTGAACCTTTAAGTTCCGGTTCTACCTCTCAAACATTGCCCACACACGTCTTGTGTGTTTAAAAACACCAACAGTATGTTTGTTGGCATAAATAAATAATAATTACCATCTGAAGGTTATTTAATCCCAAGAAATAAAGTACTTGCAATAGTAAGTCACCATTGGGGTAATTGTTTCCGATGTGAGACTGGCTTTGTGGTTTACTGGGATAAATTTGAACTGGTTTGAGAATTCAATGTCATTCTGGCAGGTTGTCACAGTAGCTTAATGGTTAGAACACCCACCGGTCTGTGGTTCAAGTCCCAGCTGTGGCATTGAATTTTTAAGTTCCGGTTCTACCTCTCAAACATTTCCCACACACGGCTTGTGTGTTTCAAAACACCAACAGTAGGTTTGTTGGCATAAATAAATAATAGTTAATTAACAGTTTATAAAAGCTGCTAGAACATATAAAGCTTTTAGAACAACTTTCTTAACTTAGTGAGAGTTTACTAAAATGAATAAAACATAACATATGTTTATAAGTACAAAAATAATCACAGCAGTTTTAATTTCCTCGTACTGTGCTGAATTTTGTATTTAATGGATGTAGGATGCAAGAATTGACAGTAAAAGTGACATATCAAGTCGGAGGTCCGCCATGTCTAGGATAGATGATTCTTCAAGGCCTGCTGCTTCCAGGGACTCAGAGATGTCCAGCCCAAAGAAAAAGAAGCCAAAGCGGAAAAGGTATCATCATCCTCATCATCATAATCATTACCGCCACCGTCACCGCCACCACCATTACAAGTAATAATGCCTTGTAAAACAATGTACAATTTGCTTGTGTTTAAAATAATTAACTTGATATATAATCTCAACATAATTTGCTTAATTATTTTATTTTCGAATGCTCAATATATAGATTCACTATTTTCTGTCATATACTCATTTACCACCATTCACTAATCCTCAGGCATTTGCCTACCACCTAGGTGGCCAGGGTTCAATCACAGAGACCCGCATGTGGTATTCATGGTGGACGAAGTGGTGTCAGGGCAGGTTTTCAATAGATTCTCTGTTTACTCCCACACTCATTCCACCAATTGCTCCATCATCACCTTTTCAGTCACTGATTTTGCCTGCATTTCAATCATCCTCTTCCTCACTATCATACCTGGTGCCTGGCTGACCACCCGCATCAAGGCCTTCACTCTGTTCGGTCCTTAGGTTCCTGTGTTCCCAAAAGGCGTCTGACGTTAGGCACTGCCTTATAAGTCCTAGGGGGTGTAAGTCCTTCATAAGGGGAGGATAATCAGGTAAAGAAAAAAAAAAACGAACTAATCCTCAGTTAAATGTTTTTATATAATGATTTTGAAGTAGTTGACAAAGGCATATCATCTTGAATTTCTGTGATACTTTATTACCAGATTTAAACAACAGCTTTTGGTAATGATAATTGTTTATATTGTATCCTTTTATGGCAAGCATTCCATAAACTACCCTGGAAACAATTACCCAATTGTAAAGTTTTCTGGTTTTAACTCCGAAGTATGAAATCAATGTCCACTCAGCATCATAAGGGAAGTGAGTAGCTACCATACGTAGCAATTCTGGTCTAGTGAGCCTACTCTCTGGGTGTTTCTTTGGATTATTGCCCACCTCTGCTATACATATGTGGGCCAAAGGCTGACAGTTGGCATTAAGTTGTCTTATAAGAGGACGTTCAATGATGAAACTCAAATTACTGACAGTAAAACTAGTTTTAACCATTAGCCACAAGTTGCATCATATTTAAAGCTAACGAAGTAATCAGGTATAAATCTCCTAGCTGTGAGGTTGGTGACTACTTAATGGTTAAAATATCACATAAAATCAACCAAAACATTTTTCTTTGCTGAAAATTTGAATGCACAATATTAAAAGCATATACTCACCAGTACTGTTCTCCTACTACTGCTGTTGTGTAATATACCTCAAAGAGTCACTGCTACTTTAAGGAACCCCTCCGAAGAAATGTCGCCTAGACGTGGCGGAGGGGCTCACTACCCAATCCAGACAGCCTACTAAGTGTCACATTTGACCACTGGTAGGCAAGAGGTGAGGGGAAGCACAGAAAATTCCAAAACGGGTAGATGAGGCTCGGTAGCCTTGGTCGACGACTCATCTAGGAGAAGAGGACTCCGAAACCAAACTCCCCAGGGGGTCCTACTACGGTAGGTAAGGGTTTGGCGTACCCAGGGCCCCGAGTCACACTCTCGATTGGGTTCCTCTAAGAGGTGAGAGGGCACCTGCCAAACGTCCAATAAACTTTGGTCCACTTTTGTGTTTGACCTCCCACCTGATACCTCCCTGTACACAGTCTGATGGATAACCTACACGTGGGTTGAAGGAGGATGGGGAGACACAAGGGGTGACTGGGTAATCGCGTAAGTCCCAGCCCCTGGTTATCATGTAGGATCTGTGTGCGTATCCGCTGATAAAGGTCAGTCCCGGGGAGGGACCATTGCATGAGCTGATGCACTCCTGAAGGCGATTGGGTCCCTCTGTCTATACAATGGGAGGTGAGACCCTAGGGTGAGCAAGGTCCAGGCCAGGACTCTCACCTAAGCCGGGGTGGCACCCAGGATGTGAGCATGCTATCGGAGACATTTGCAATGGTGGAGGATGTCATCAACATGAGTACGAAAACTCATAAAACAAAACCAACTAAAGTTCGTGTAAAGGAAGTAGTAGAGTCAAGTAGTCCTCGCTATTATTTAGTAATAGCTCGAACTGAGGGAGACAAGAAATTTTTGTTGGTGAGCCCATTTACCATACAAAAGGGTTTGGATAACATTGCTGGTCCAGTAAAGTCATGCGCTAGATCTCGCAATGGCACGCTCCTGGTTGAAGCACATTCAGCTACCCAGGCTGCTAAGATACTGAAAGCGAACATGCTTGCAAGCTATCCAGTACGGGTTGAGATGCACAGAACTTTGAACTCCTCACGCGGTGTGATAAACACCCGTGCATTGGAGGGATGATCCAATGAGGAGATTCAAGAGAATCTGATAGAACAAGGTGTCATACACGTTTACAGGGTGCAACGTAGAGAAGGTGGTGAGTTAAAGCCAACTAATATCCTGTTCCTGACCTTTGATCCGGTAGATTTTCCGCAAAGGATTAAGGCAGATTATGAATCCATCGAAGTCAGGCCTTTCATCCCAAACCAACTCAGATGTTTCAAGTTTGGGCATACAAGTGAGCTTTACAAGGCACTAGCTACATGCCCTCAATGTGGAGAGATGAATTCCACGAAGGTACATGCACTGCAGTTCCGTCATACGTGAACTGCAGAGGTGAACATACATCTAGTTCCCGAGATTTCCCCCGTTTTGTAGAGGAAAGAGCGGATCCAAGAGATACGGGTTAAAGATAAGGTGCCCTTTTTAGAAGCACGAAAGCTTTTGCGTACACGCGAACCCTCTGTTCCAAGGTCCGGGACCTATAGCTCAGTTGCAGCTAATGCGGTACCGAGCAGTGGGATCACAACGCAGACTAGCGATTTCAATGGGGCAACAATATTTCAAAAGACACTTATAGCCAGTAGCTCTATTCCAAAGCCCTCAACATTAGCGTACACATCTGTATCAACCTGTACAAAATCTGTTGGTGAGAAAAATTCAACTGTTAGATCACCAACGAAAATGTCAAGTTCTACACAGAAGACTAGCAAACCTGAAATCTACAATACCTCACCGAAAAAATTTAAGAAGAGCTACAAAAAGGGCAATTTCGTCAAGGAAGATAAGCCTGATACCAGTGCATCAAAGGGATATAAGAGTCTTAGAAGATCTCGTAGATCCTCTTCTGCGGAATCTTCAGGTGTAGACTCGCCTTTCATCTTCGCTGGTCCCCACTAGCAACCGGTTCGAAACACTCGAACCCAAGTTCGCTATGGGAAAACAGACGTCCTCGGCAGAGGCCATGGAGTTAGACCAATCTGCCCACACTGGGAGAACCCCAGTAGAAGAGAGGCGCGAAAACGTGCCTGACAAGAATGCCAGCCCAAGAGAAAAGAAAAGGGCTAAATTAGTTCGACAACCGCCTACTTCAAAGTAATGAAGAGTTACCTTGTAATTACCTGTCCCATACGCAATGCAATATGGCTATCCTACAATTGAACATACGTGGCATAAGAAGCCAACGTTCAGAATTTGAGCTTTAGCTCAAAGAAAAGGAACCTCTGGTCGCATGTTTGCAAGACACTGAGCTGCGTCCTCAAGACCCTTTCCATCTAAGACGGTACACCCCAGTACGGTGTGATGTCACACCAGAAGAGGGTGTTCCTAAACATGGTGGTGCTATGATGCTTGTCAGGGATGACGTATATATGCAAGCTCTGCCATTGCACTCTGATATATAATCAGATATACGGATTAAACTGCCAAACATCCATTTCACCATCTTTAATCTATATTTGCCTCCGTCCCATTACTCCTCGCACATTGATTTAGAAGATCTAGTTTCCCAGTTCCCATCACCGTTTCTGTTGGTGGGAGACTTCAATGCGCACCATCCACTATGGGGTTCAAGTCGCGCTTGTGCGAGAGGTACGCTCATGGCCGATTTCTTGGACAGTTCCAACCTAGCTCTCCTCAACACTGGAGAGCCTACATTCATTTCCGACTCTTACAATAATTTCTCGCACCTTGATATTGCAGTTTGTTCACCTCAGTTGGCAGTCTCCTTACAATGGAATGTCATCTCTGACTTACACTCTAGTGACCACTTTCCATTTCGTATTAGTCTCTTGACCCAAAATTCATGTTCCACACGTATACCTAGATGGCGTTTGGACCATGCCAACTGGAACCTTTACACCCAGTTGGGTAACTTTACGTACAACGATCACGACTCAGTGAATGATTTGGCGCAGCATCTCACGGAGACAATCCTCTCTGCTGCTGAAAAATCCATTCCGCGGTTGACTAGACACCCCCGTCGAAGGCGTGCTCTTAGGCTTTTCCAAGGTCACACTACGTTGGATAACCTAATCGAATACAAGAAAATGCGCGCCAGGTTCACACAAGTTATTAAGGATAGTAAAAAGTCATCTTGAAGCAAATTTGTAGCTTCATTTAACCGACACACACCTTTCTCGGTTGTGTGGGATTGATTAAGGCGTGTTGTAGCTAAAACGACCCAACTACCAATAGCGGGACTAAAAACAGCCACAGGAGCTGTTGTTGATTCATTTGAAGTGGCCAATACGTTTGGCAGTGCTTTAACTCGTGTCTAGCTCGGAAAACCACTCTCCTGAGTTCCTTCCATTTAAAAATCAGGTGGAATCTCAAGGCTTCTCGTTTCGTTCTAGAAACATAGAAGATTACAATCGCCTTTTCACCATGGCGGAGCTAGCATATTCCCTGAAATCTTCGCGATTATCAGCACTAGGACCGGACGGTATTCATGTACAGATGTTACAATAGATCTGTCCTGAAGGTAAGGCATTCCTGCTCGAGGTCCATAATCGTGTTTGGGTTGACAGTGAGACAGAATATTAAAAGACCCCAAAAGAAAATCGTTTATGTGAACATTTATTAAGAGTGTAATTTGTTTTTGATGTTGGTATGAATTGGTTGAATGACGAAAACGTGTTACTAATGCTCATTGTTACCAACAATTAAGTTTGTTTAAAGACGTCATAAATATTTCCATATTTAATTTTATTATATGTGTATAAATAACGGAATTATATGTGTTCAATTTTGAAAGCGAGGGAAGAATGGCTAAGGATCGCTTCCCTAACAATGCGGGAACTATTTTATGAACGCATACGCGGATGTACACTAAAGGAAGTGTAATGCGTCGCCAATTGTCTAGTCATTAGCGTCTATGTGTTTGGAGTAGATGGACGTATTTTTATGTGTGCCCGTCATAAAATAGTGAAAGTAAATTTACTAAGTGTTTAAAGACCGTTAATTTATGTAAAATAAGTAAGACATTAACTAAATTTAATAAGTTAGTTAATACGAAGTGTGCGAATAACTAAAAGGAGGTAAAATAGACGAAGTGTAAAGCGATAGAAATCACATTTAGCGAAATATCGCTAAATTTTCAGACAATAATTTCGGTGATGCTAGGGAAGTCGATCCACTGAAATAACAGACTTACTACTGTAATACGATTTAAATACTGTGAACAAGAAAGTGCGAATAAAATATTTCACTAAAGTTAACCTCGAGTGTATGTTCATACCATCCAGTACCACGACCCGAGATAACGAAAGAGTCAAAAGCTCATTACCATCACATTCGTAATACATAAAAACAGCACCAACAGTATACTCCCAGAACATTGGCGGGAGGCCACCGTTATTTCCATCTTCAAGGCTGGTCCCCTCCGAAGGAGTGTCGCCTTGTCGTGGCGGAGGGGCTCAGTACCTGAACCAGACGGCCTCCTAAGTGTCATTTTGACTACTGGTAGGCAAGAGGTGAGGTGAAGCTAAGAACATTCCAAACGGGTAGATGAGGCTCGTTAGTCTTGGTTGACGACTCATCTAGGAGAAGAGGACTCCGAAATCAAACTCCCCCAGGGGCTTCTACTACGGTAGGTACGGGTTTGGCGTACCCGGGGCCCCGAGCCATACTCTCGATTGGGTTCCTCCAAGAGGTGAGAGGGCACGTGTCAAACGCCCAATCAACTTTGGTCCACTTTTGTGTTTGACCTCCCACCTGATACCTCCCTGTACACAGTCTGATGGATAACCTACGCGCGGGTCGTCGGAGGATGGGGTGACGCAAGGGGTGACTGGGTAATCGCGTAAGTCCCAGCCCCTGGTTATCATGTAGGATCTGTGTGCGTATCCGCTGATAAAGGTCAGTCCTGGGGAGGGGCCATTGCATGAGCTGATGCACTCCTGAAGGCGATTGGGTCCCTCTGTCTACACATTGGGAGGTGAGACCCTAGGGTGAGCAAGGTCCAGGCCAGGACTCTCACCTAAGCCGGGGTGGCGCCCAGGAAGTGAGCATGCCATCGGAGACATTTGCAATGGTGGAGGATATCATCGCCATGGGACATCCCAAACAAAATATAAAAAACCAGAAAACGATTGGAAAGGAAGTAGCAGAGTTGAGTGGTCCTCGCTACTTAATATTTACTAGAACTGAGGAAGGAAGGAAATTTACATCGGTGAACCCATTTGTCATCCAAAAGGGTCTTGATAAAATAGCTGGCCCAGTGAAGAACTGCACAAGATCTCGCAACGGCACGCTCCTGGTTGAAGCTAATTCAGCATCCCAGGCGGCTACTTTACTTAAGGCGAATATGTTAGCTAGCTATCCGGTACGCGTAGAACTGCATAGGACTTTGAACTCCTCCCGTGGAGTTGTGAACACCCGGGCATTGGACGGCATGTCCAATGAGGAGATTCAGGAGAACCTCGAAGATCAAGGTGTAACAGCAGTATACCGGGTTCAGAGAAAAGATGGAGGCAAATATCTGCCTACCCGTACCTTTTTCCTTACCTTTAATCGGGTAGATCTCCCACAAAGGATAAAGGCTGGGTACGAGGCCATTGAAGTAAGACCATATATTCCGAACCCGATTAGATGTTACAAATGCCAGCGCTTTGGTCATACAAGTGACACATACAGTGGTAGAGCTACCTGCGTGAACTGTGGAGGCATCGCCCATGACGATGACTGTACCTCACCTCCCAGTTGTATTAACTGCAGGGGAGAACATCCAGCAAACTCCCGAGAATGTCCGCGCTATATGGAGGAAAGAGCTATCCAGGAGATCCGGGTTAGAGAGAAGGTGTCCTTCTCAGAAGCCCGAAAGCTCTTACGTTTGCGACAGCCCACTATCCCGAATTCCGGTACCTATAGCTCGGTTGTAGCTAAGCCAGTACCATGTCGGGAAATCGCAACTCAAACTAGCGATGAATGCGGGGTAACAATTTCAGATAAGATTCTCGTAGCTAGGTCACCTCCAAAGCCTCAGACATCATCTAAGTCCGCCAGAGCATCTACAAGCACCGCAGTTCAATCCAGCAGACCAGGAAGGTCGCCAACAAAGAAGCCGAGCTCTAAAAGTAGACCGATTGTATACGATGTGTCACCGATGAAGTTTAAGACCCAGTATCAAACATCCGATTTCCTCAAAGAAAATAAGATATCTCCCAAGGCACCAAAGGGAAAGAAAAGCCCAAAGACATCTCCCAGGAGATACTCTTCGGAGGAATCCTTTGGGATGGCAACAGACCGGCGAATGTCATCTTCGCCGGTCTCCGTGTCCAATCGGTTCGAGTCTCTCGAACCAAAATTCAGTATCGGAACACGGACGTCCTCGGCAGAGGACATGGAGTTGGAATCTGCCCACACTGGGAGACCCCCAGTAGAAAAGAGGCGCGAAAAAGCGCCAGACAAGAATGCGAGCCCCAGAGAAAAAAAAAGGGCTAAGTTAGTTCGACAACCGCCTACTCCAAAGTAATGAAGAGTTACCTTTGAGTTACCTATCCCATACACAATGCAATATGGCTATCCTACAATGGAACGTACGTGGAATTCGGACTCAAAGGCCAGAACTTGAGCTTTTGCTCAAAGAAAATGAACCTCTGGTCGCATGTTTGCAAGAGACTAAGCTACGTCCTCATGACGCTTTCCATCTAAGGCGATACACCCCAATACGGTGCGATGTTGCACCAGAAGAGGGTGTACCGGCACATGGCGGCGCTATGATGCTTGTTAGAGATGACGTGTATATGCAAACTCTACCATTGCACTCTGATATACAATCAGTTGCTGTATGGATTAAACTGCCAAACATACATTTCACCATCTGTAATCTTTATTTGCCTCCGTCCCATGACTTCTCGCACATTGATTTAGAAGATCTAGTTTCCCAGTTGCCAACACCGTTTCTGTTGGTGGGAGACTTCAATGCGCACCACCCACTTTGGGGTTCAAGTCGCGCTTGTGCGAGAGGTAAACACATTTCCGATTTCTTGGACAGTCACAACCTAGCTCTCCTCAACACTGGAGAGCCTACATTCATTTCGGACTCTCACAGCACCTTCTCACACCTTGATCTTGCAGTTTGTTCACCTCAGTTGGCAGTCTCCTTACAATGGAATGTCATCTCTGATTTACACTCTAGTGACCACTTCCCATGTCTTATTAGTCTCTTGACGCAACATACATATTCCACACGTATGCCCAGATGGCGTTTGGACCATGCCAACTGGAACATTTACACCCAGTTGGCTGTCTTTACCTACAACGAGCACGACTCAGTGAATAATTTGGCGCAGCATCTCACGGAGAGGATTCTTTCTGCTGCTGAACAATCGATTCCGCGGTCGACTACACAACCCCGCCGATTTCCCGTCCCTTGGTGGACGGAAGAATGTCGGAATGCCATTCGTGCTCGAAGGCGTGCACTTCTTGTTTTCCAACGTCACCCTACTTTGGAAAACCTAATCGAATACAAGAAAATGCGCGCCAGGTCCAGACAAGTCATTAAGGATAGCAAAAAGTCATCATGGAGCAACTTTGTAGCTTCATTTAACCGACACACACCTTCCTCGGTTGTGTGGGATAGATTAAGGCGTGTTGCAGCTAAAACGACCCAAATACCAATAGCGGGACTAAAAACAGCCACAGGAGCTGTTGTTGATTCATTTGAAGTGGCCAATACCTTTGGCAGTGCTTTCGCACTAGTGTCTAGCTCGGAAAACTACTCCCCTGAGTTCCTTCCAATTAAAACTCAGGTGGAATCTCAAGGCTTCTCGTTTCGTTCTAGAAACGTAGAAGATTACAATCGCCTTTTCACCATGGCGGAGCTGGAGCATTCCCTGAAATCTTCGCGATGTTCAGCACCAGGACCGGACGGTATTCATGTACAAATGTTACAACGGCTCTCTCCTGAAGGTAAGGCATTCCTGCTCGAGGTCTATAATCGTGTTTGGGTTGACAGTATACTCCCAGAAAATTGGCGGGAGGCCACCGTTATTCCCATCTTGAAGGCTGGAAAGGACCGTCATCTTCCCTCCAGCTATCGTCCTATTTCCCTCACCAGTTGCGTTTGCAAGGTGATGGAACGCATGATCAATGGACGATTGGTATGGTGGTTAGAGAGTCGTAACCTACTGACTAACATCCAGTGTGGTTTTCGAAGACGCCGTTCAACTGTTGACCATCTTGTGTCAATATCGACACAGATAATGGACGGCTTTATGAAGAACTGTCAAACCGTTGGCATATTTTTCGATCTTGAGAAGGCTTATGATACGTGCTGGCGAGCAGGGATTCTACGTTCCCTGTATGCCTGGAACATACGTGGACGCCTACCACTTTTCATTCAGGAGTTTATGAAGGACCGCTTTTTCCGAGTAAGGGTCGGCTCGGTTTTTTCTAATTCTTTTGTTCAGGAGGAGGGAGTACCTCAGGGTTCGGTGCTATGTGTCACGCTCTTTGCTATAGCAATTAACTCCATCTGGAAATGCGTTCCACCTGGAGTTTCGTCATGCCTATTCGTAGACGACTTCGCTGTCTATTGCACTTCTCAGCACACGGCATTCTTACAACGGCGCCTGCAGCAATGTTTGGACAACCTTAGAGAATGGAGCATGAAAAACGGCTTCCGTTTCTCAACTGAGAAGTCAATTTGCGTTAATTTCTGGCGCCGTAGGAGACGATTACCACCTTCGCTCCGATTTGGTCCAGATTCACTTCCCTTCGCAGAAGAGACGCGCTTCCTGGGTTTGATCTTAGACAGGAAGCTTAGTTGGTGGTCGCATATTGCACAGCTAAGAGCGAGATGTGACGGTTCCCTAAATATTATGCGAGTACTGAATGGCAAATCGTGGGGAGCGGATCGAACAATTTTGTTGCGAATATATCGCGCATTGGTCCGATCCAAGCTAGACTGTGGGTGTATTATTTATTCGTCAGCACCGCTATCTGTGCTGAGAAGATTAGACGTGGTCCATAATAGGGGCATGCGCATTGCAACAGGAGCTTTTCCAACAAGCCCAGTGGTGAGCCTTTAGGCCGAGTCCGCAGAACCTCCTCTGCAATATCGGCGTGAGATTCTCTTGGCAAATTATGGTTGTGCGCTTAGATGTATGCCTAAGCACCCAACGTTCGCTTCTTTTTTGACCACCACGCTAAGAGAACGATACAGAAATAGCACCCTTAATCCAAAGCCTGCGGGGTTCCGTTTCCAAGAGCTCCTAGTGAAGCTTGGAGTGGAACTGCCTGTGATGTTCGCCAAGGGCGAGAGACTTTACCCCCCTTGGCTATCTGGTACGCCCCATGTAGATCTTGGGATGACCATACACCAGAAGTCCACGATGCCTATTTCAAGTATCCGCACGTGTTTCTTAGAATTTTTGTCAGGTTACTCTGACCGTAGATACATTTACACCGATGGATCAAAGAACACCAACGGTGTTGGATGTGCTTATGTTTATGGAACCGAACCATATACATTCGGTTTTCCAATTAGCACTTCCATTTTTACTGCAGAGCTTTATGCAATTTATCGAGCCGTTTTGTATGTTCGCCGTCGTAAATTAGGTGACTGCCTGATTTTGAGCGATTCCCTTAGTGCACTGCAGAGCCTTTGTCAGTTGTACAACCCCCACCCTTTTGTACAACGTATCCAGGATGGCCTCCATGTTTTACACGCTTCTGGTGTTGATGTGGTGTGTGCATGGTTTCCTGGTCACGTAGGTTTGCCTGGGAATGAAATGGCAGATTTAGCAGCAAAGACGGCAACTACAGAACCCAGAATTATCATCTCACGTGTTACTTCGGAAGACTTTAGGCTTGAAGTGCGGAGAGCGGTGCTGTCGTCCTGGCACGACGAGTGGTCAGCTCTCCGCGGTAATAAGCTTAGAGAAGTGAAAGAACTTCCGATAAACTGGGTAACTTCCTGTCGCACAACTCGTCGCGAGGAGGTTAGTTTGGCTCGATTAAGAATAGGGCACTGCAATTTTTCGCACGGTTACCTATTTAAAAGGGACCCTGCGCCTCTATGTCCGCTGTGTGACAACGTTTTGTCGGTTCGCCACGTGCTCCTAGAGTGGTACTCTCTAGCGCACCTTCGGGATTCTCTGCAGCTGCCTGCCAGACTTGCAGAGGTCCTAGCGGACGACAAAACAGCGGTTGATAGAGTTTTTAATTTTTTAGCGGAGTGCAATATAAATTTGAGGATTTAAAATTTTTAATTATCTGTTTCTGATTTTGGACATATTTATCACCTTGTTTCATATCTGGCTATTGCCACTGCTTTTTACCTTGTATATTTTTCTTGTTGCTAGTATTTTTATTTTTTGAGTGAAATTTATATCTGGCTATTGCCATGATTCTGTTAAGGGCGCTGATGACCTAGTAGTTGAGCGCCCTTAAACCAAATCCAATCCAATCCAAGCAATGTTTGGACAACCTTTGAAAATGGAACGTCAAAAACGGCTTCCGTTTCTCAACTGAGAAGTCAATCTGCGTTAATTTCTGGCGTCGTAGGACACGAACACCACCTTCACTCCGTTTCGGTCCAGATTTACTTCCCTTCGCAGAAGAGACGCGCTTCCAGGGTTTGATCTTAGACAGGAAGCTTAGTTGGTCGTCGCATATTGCACAGCTAAGAGCACGATGTGACCGTTCCCTAAATATCATGCGAGTACTGAATGGCAAATCGTGGGGAGCGGATCGGACAATTTTGTTGCGAATATATCAGGCTTTGGTCCGATCTAAGCTAGACTATGGCCGTATTGTTTATTCCTCAGCACAACCAACTGTGCTGAGAGGATTAGACGTGGTCCATAATAGGGGCATCCGCATTGCAACAGGAGCTTTCCCAACAAACTCAGTGGTGAGCCTTTACGCCGAGTCCGTTGAACCTCCTCTGCAATACCGGGGTGAGATTCTCTTGGCAAATTATGGATGTGCGCTTAGATGTATGCCTAAGCACCCGACGTTCGCTTCTTTTTTCACCACCACGCTAAGAGAACGATACAGGAATAGCACTCTTAGTCCTAAGCCTGCGGGGTTCGGTTTCCAAGACTTTCTAGTGAAGCTTGGAGTGGAACTGCCTAGAATGTTTGCCAAGGGCGAGAGACTTTACCCCCTTGGGATGACCGTACACCAGGAGTCCCTGATGCCTATTTCAAGTTTCCGCACGTGTTTTTTAGAATTTTTGTCAGGCTACACTGACTGTCGATATATTTACACCGATGGGTCAAAGAGCAGCAATGGTGTTGGATGTGCTTATGTTTATGGAACCGAACCACATACATTCGGTTTGCCAAATAGCACCTCCATTTTTACTGCAGAGCTTTATGCAATTTATCGAGCCGTTTTGTATGTTCGCCGTCGTAAATTAGGTGACTGCCTGATTTTGAGCGATTCCCTTAGTGCACTGCAGAGCCTTTGTCAGTTGTACAACCCCCACCCTATTGTACAACGTATCCAGGATGCCCTCCATGTTTTACGCGCTTCTGGCGTTCACGTGGTGTGTACATGTATTCCTGGTCACGTAGGTTTGCCGGGGAATGAAATGGCAGATTTAGCAGCAAAGACGGCAACTACAGAACCCAGTATTACCATCTCACGTGTTATTTCGGAAGACTTTAGGCTTGAAGTGCGGAGAGTGGTGCTGTCATCCTGGCACGGCGAGTGGTCAGCTCTCCGCGGTAATAAGCTTAGAGAAGTGAAAGAACTTCCGATAAACTGGGTAACTTCCTGTCGCACATCTCGTCGCGAGGAGGTTAGCTTGGCTCGATTAAGAATAGGCCACTGGAATTTCTCGCATGGTTACCTATTTAAAAGGGACCCTGGACCTCTGTGTCCGCTGTGTGGGAACCTTTTATCTGTCCGTCACGTGTTGCTAGAGTGTTGCTCTCTAGCGCACCTTCGAGATTCTTGGCAGCTGCTTGCCAGACTTGCAGAGGTGTTAGTGGACGACAAAACGGCGGTTGATAGAGTTTTTAAGTTTTTAGCCGATTGTAATATCAAATTGAGGATTTGAAGTTTTAGATATTTGTTTATGCCTTTTGACCTATTTATTAAATTTTTTTATATCCGGTTATTACCGCTGGTGTTACGTTTGAGTATTTTTGTTTGATACTAGTAGTTCATTTTTGATTCAAGTTTATATCGGGCTATTGCCATGAATTTTAGAAGGGCGGTAATGACCTAGAAGTTGAGCGCGAGTATCATGCGAGTACTGAATCGCAAATCGTGGGGAGCGGATCGGACAGTTTTGTTGCGAATCTATCGCGCACTCATCCGATCCAAGCTAGATTATGGATGTTTTGTTTATTCGTCTGCACGACCATCTTTGCCGAGAAGATTAGACGCGGTGCATAATAGAAGCGTCCGCATTGCAATAGGAGCTTTTCCAACAAGCCCAGTGGTGAGCCTTTGCGCCGAGTCCGTAGAACCTCCTCTGCAATATCGGCATGAAATTCTCTTGGCAAGCTATGGCTGGGTGCTTAGATGTATGCCTAAGCACCCAACTTTCGCTTCTTTTGTCACCACCACGCTAAGAGGACGGTATAGGAATAGCATCCTTAGTCCTAACCCTCTGGGATTTCATTTCCAAGATCATCTAATGGAGCTTGGAGCGGAACTGCCTAGGATGTTCGCCAAGGGCGAGAAGCTTTAGCCCCCTTGGCAATCTGGATGCCCCACGTAGATCTTGGGATGCCCGTTCACCGAAGCCCACGATGCCTATTTCAAGTATCCGCACGTGTTTCTTAAAATTTTTGTCACGCTGTACTGGCCGTCCATGTATTTACACCGAATGGGTCAAAGAAAGCCAGCTGTGTTGGATGTGCTTGTGTTTATGGAACCGAACCACATACATTCGGTTTTCCAAATAGCACTTCCAGTTTTACTGCAGAGCTATATGCAATTGTCCGAGCCGTGTTGTATGTGCGCAGTCGTAAATTAGGTGACTGCCTGATTTTAGACGGAAAGCGGTGCTGTCATTCTGGCGTGAAGAGTGGTCAGCTCTCCGCGGTAATAAGCTTAGAGAAGTTACAGCACTTCCGATAAACTGGGTAAATTCCTCTCACATATCTCGTCGAGAGGAGATTAATTTGACTTGCTTGAGAATTGGCCACTTTAATATTTCGCATGGTTACCTGTTTAGGTGGGACCCTGCCCCTTTATGTCCGCTGTGTGACGTTGGCTTGGTGTGTGCATGGATTCGAGGTCAAGTAGGTTTGCCGGGGAATGAAATGGCGGAATTTGCAGCAAAGACAGCAACTACAGAACCCAGTATTACCATCTCATGTGACTTCGGAAGACTTCAGTCTTGAAGTGCCAAAAGCGCTGCTGTCGTCCTGGCACGAAGAGTGGTCAGCTCTCAGCGATAATAAGCTTAGAGAAGTGAAAGAACTTCCGATGAACTGGGTAAAGTCCTGTCGCATGGCGGGAGGTTAGTTTGGCTCGACTAGGAATAGGGCACTGCAATTTTTCACATTGTTACTTATTTAAAAGGGACCTTGACCCTCAATGTCGGCTGTGTCAGTCCGTTATTTGCTGCTAGTGTTCCTCTCTAGCGCACCTTCGAGATTCTCTTCAGCTGCCTGCCAGACTTGCAGAGCTGTTAGTGGACGACAAAACAGGGGCTGATAGAGTTTTTAAGTTTTTAGCAGAGTGTAATATCATTTTGAGGATTTTAAATTTTAGATATTTCCCTTTATGCTTTTTCACACATGTATCACCCTGTTTTATATCTGGCTATTGCCAATATTTTTTACGGTTATGTGTATATTTTCTTTGTTGCTGGTAATTTTATTGTTGATTCAAATTTATATCTGGGTATTGCCATGAATCTTTTAAGGGTACTGATGACCTCGAAGTTTTATGCCCTTAAACCATACTCTCCTCCTCCTTAAACCTACAACACCCGTCCCCCTAAGAGAGAAACAAAAACTTAGCATAGAAAAGGTGTACATCAAGTTGAATCACTTAATTCATGTTAAATGAAATTGTTTGTTGGTTTAGGCATGTGATAGACACTCCTTAATGCCTTTTGTACCAACAAGAAAATATTGTGACATTGGGTCTTTCAACAACATACGGACGAGAGGGGCCGGGTGACCTTGTTTAGAGCAAGTGGCTGTGTGTACATGACCATAAACAATGATGCCGGTAATGTATAAAGGAGGTCGGAGGCTACAGGGCAACTAGTGTCTGTGTGTGTGTGTGTGATTGAACAGCGTGGTAACCTCGCCCCTACATAAGCTTCCAGTAGTGCCACTGAGTCATCATTGCACATGTATATGGAGGGTTCTCGAAAATCACAGGAGGCCGACTCCAATATAAATAAGACAGAAATTGGGTCGTTCAGTTTCAGTTTTGATTGATTGTCAGAGTAGTTTTAGGTAGTGATAGAGGTGAGTTGTTTAAATCGTCATGTACAGTTAGTTTTAGTTCTGAGAGTGCATCGGCCAGCCTGTCAGTGAGTATGTATATGTCGTTGAGTGATTGTGTCATAACGGTAATGAAACTGGAGAAAGACATTGAAAGACTGAAAAAGATTGTCAGAAGAATAGTTGCGAATTGTAATAATGGAGAACTGTGTTAGCAACAAGAAGGTAAATGTGCATTTGTAGTAAAATTTAGAGGAAAATAAAGTGTTGAAAAGTAAACAGATTTCGAATTTGGCTTTTTGTTACAATATGTATTCTGCATATGTTTATCTCAGTTAGCATGAAGTAGATAAGCTTTTATTAGCTTAGTAAGCTTTTATAAGAATATGTTTGAAGAGTGGTATGAAGTTTTGTCAATGGAGCTCATCAAATTTTTTATAGAAAGAAACAATAGATAGATTGCACCATTTCAAAATTTCCTCTTTAGCAGTTTTTTTCCAAAATTGTTATGGAATACCAGTATATTTTATCTGAATTAGGTAACTTCTTATGTTTTGTGGAATTATTGCTATATCTGCCTTTTCGTATTACAATGTTGTGTAAAATTGAATTTTTGCTCCTGAAGTCATATTATATAAGCTTATTGAGTTTGAGTTTTAATATTTTACTAGATATAAAATGATTTATATTATTTATCATCACTGATGTGATGATCCTTGAATCTTTCTGTACTATCTGTACCTTGTGTATAATTTTGCTATTCTGAATGAGAAAATACTTTACATTTTCATAATTATTTTATATTAAGTTATAAAGATGTTGATACAAATATAAGGTTCTATTATTTATCAGGTTATATTACAAAGTTAATTTTTTTTCAGTATAAAGGATATCAATACGGTGTCAGTTGGTCCTTTTAAGGTTTATGGAGCTACTGGGGAGGTAGCACCTTCTGATAGTGTTTCGATACCAATTGAATGCATTGCTGCTGGAGAAGATGATTATAATGAGGTAAGAAAAACAGAAAAATGACTCTACGCAAGAAGTATGCTCTTTATATTGATATATTGCTATCTATAGTATTTTGTTTAGCATCATTGATGACTATAGTAATATCTATAGCATTTAGGACTGTTTATCTAATATTCTCTGATATTCTATCTGTGCTGTAACATAGCGCTTGAAATTTATTTTATTAAAAAAAAGGATGATGTATAATGAATGGGTTTACTATAAAAACAAGGAGGAAATATTAGTGTCTCCCAAAGGTTAAGACTGAAATGTAACTCTTAACAGTTAGGTAAGGCATGAGTGAGCCTCTTTTTTTCTTTTGAATAAATTATTGTTTCTTTCTTCTTTAGTCTATTTCTTTAGCATATGGATTCTTCATAGAAAATTTGGGAATATAAAACTACCAGTAAACAATACACGGTGTTGTGCAGGCTGTATTAAAAAAAGCCCACGATTGAATGTAACATATGTTTTGGGGTGAGTGAGTAGGGTTTATGGGCCCTTTGTTAGCTAGGTCATTTGGGCCCAATGTTTGTTTTAGAATATTGGAATGCCATTGATAAGCATTTTAGCAAAAGGCAATAGATGTAGAAATAAAAATTTTACTGAACTTACATGTTTTATATTGAGCATAATAAATATTATTGCATAATATTACTATGAAAAATCAAAAAATAAAAGATGGGAGCTACCAAACAGTCAAACAGTAATTCCTGAGTATCCTCAAAAAATGGCAGTTGCAACCTTAAGGTTGATTATGGGACATAATTGTCTGGCAAAACATTTGAGCAGAATTGGGATATATTCTTAACCACTCTGTCCTCTATGTGATTTACAAGAGAAAATGGACCAAGACCACCTTTAAATATACCTGGCCACTTCTAGTGCCCTATCATCAGTGAAAAATACTGGAGAGCAAGAGGACTAATGACTTCATTGTCAGAAATACAGCATCAGCCAACAACAACAACATATTGAGCTTGTAAAAGCACCTATTTCATTGCAACTATTCATTTGCATGGAGCAATCTTTGTTTGGAATCAATGAAACCATCTTAAACTAAACTAAATTATTTGAACATAATGTAATTATCATAAAAGTCCAATGGGACACCTCTCATAGAGCAGTTGTGTAGAAGTTGTTAAGCTCATCTGTTGCTTCAAAATACATGAATATCTTGATGTCTTTTCTATTCACTTTCTCTACAGCAAGTAGCAGAAGTGCATACTACACTCCAATCAAAAATGTGATACCGGGATAGTATTGGAAATACATGTTCACAGACTCCCGGAATCTAGAAATAGCATTCTCAGGAAAATGATTGCCTGCCCACCCACCTACCTACCCACCTACCTATCCACCTACCTGCTGCCTACCTCCATCTGTGTGTGTCACTCAGCAGCATAACACAAACATGAAAAGCCTGTTAAATAGCTATCTTGGTAGGTATTTAAATTCAATATCTGACAAGGATACCAAACAAAGATTTTCAGAAAAATACCCACTTTTTGAAAAGTGGAAAGACTTAAATAATTTAAAACAGTGCTAAGAGGATTTATTTAAATGTAAAATAGAGAAAAAGTATTAATAAAATAATACATTGTGGTGAAGAAACATCGTGTGATTTTTCATTCCATCCGTTACCACGCCCTGAGAGAAATAAGAGCCTCATCGCTCAAATGTGAAACAACGCTCCGATAAAAACTGCACCAAATGGCTTGCCCAACATGGAGCACGAATTTTGGATGGAAAGTAAATCAACGGGAAATGAACTTACGCGAAATACCAAGTGACGCCATATCTTCGTGCCAAAAAGAAAGAAGACGCCATTAGACCATCGTTTGAAATCTACTACATCAGAACACCGATGAACGGATAATCAACGCGGGAAAACACCAGAGTTCGTCTAGCCCAGGAGATGCACGTAACTGGATAAATCAACGAGAAAAAGTAGGACCAATAATTTTTATTTTTACACCAGTTTATTTTTATTTTTATGTTACTGCGAAGTGCCAAATTGTAGGACTTTTAAGCCAAAGTGAACTGAATAAAGAAACTAAAATGTCGCAAAAAGAGAGAGATCTACTAACAGGAGTAGGGGAAGGGGCAGATAGGCCTAGTTATCAGATAGGAACAGAAAGTGAGGAAGAGCTAGAAATAGGAAAAGAACAAAGTTTACCAATGATAATGTTTGAAAGACTAGAACAAAAACTAGAACAAAATAAAAAAGAAATAAGTCAGAAAATGGAACAGAATAGGGAAGAGATAGGTCAGAAAATGGAGGTAGTGAGACAGGACATAGAACAAAGTTTAGGTCAGAAAATTGAACAGAATAGGGCAGAATTAAAGCAGGACATAGAACAAAGTTTAGGTCAGAAAATGGAGGAAGTCAGACAAGACTTAGAACAGAAAATGGAATTAGGAAGACAGAACTTAGAACAGAAAATAAAATTAGGAAGACAGGAGTGTAAAGAAAATATGAAAGTAATGGAAACTAATTTAAAATTGGTACATAAAAACTTAAATGAGACAAAGGAAGGCTTAGAAGCTAGGATAGAAATCATAGGAGATAGGATGGGAAAAATAGAATCGGAAATGAGAGAAAATAAGATTGTATTAGAAGGAGAAATTGGTAGATGTAGAGATGAAATAACAGAATGTAATGCAGGTGTAGACTGTAAGATTACAAATGTAAAAGCAGAAATAACTGAGGAATTAAGGAAAGAGATTGAGGTAGTAAAGAGAGGCATTATTAATGAAACTGTAGAACAAATTGTCATTCCTAAAATTAAGACTATGGCTGATGTGGTACATTCACAAGAAGATGCTATGAATGATATGAAACAAAGTCACTTAGAAATAAAGAATGATTTAAAATCAATTAGTAAAGAAATGAAAAAAGGAAAAGAAAGTTCGGCTAATGTAAATGATGTGAATGCACTACAAAGGCAAGATGATTTAGATGTAAGTAATGTACAAGATGAGAGTTATTTGCATAATGTACAAAGTATTGACTCACCATACAGAGAAAGAGGTTCACAATCAAACAATGATACAACACACAACACATGCTACACCAACAGCATACTACATGAAATCACACCACCTACATTTGACGAGGAGAAGGGAGACGATCCAAAACTCTTTGTTAAAGATATGGAAGAGTATTTTGAAGTGAAAAGGATACCAAATGAGCTTAGGATGATGATAGTCAAGAAAAGCTTAAAAACAAGGCATTAGAATGGCTTAGGTTAACACTAGCTGGTCATGAATCGTATAGCTCATTCAGAAATCTATTCCTATCAAGGTATTGGGGCCCAGCTAAGCAAAACCAAACTAGGGTAGAGCTAGCGACAGATAGATATGACCCAACCAAAGGGTTATCGCTAGTCGATTATTTTATGAAGGTAGCCAACAAAGGGAAGCTATTAGACCCTAACCTGTCGGAAGCAGAGTTAATTACCAGCACAACAAGACATTTCCCAGACACAGTGAGAACAGGGTTAATTGTTGCGAGGCCAGTAGATTTTGCTGACATGATAGAACTGCTAACAGCCTTTGAAACGCAAAATGGTCAACTTAATGAGCAAAGACATAGACGGCCACCCAAACTCACAGATCTTAAACAGAGGCATGACTACAAACAACCAGAGCGAGAGGGAAGATAGAAATACTAGGAGCTCCCATGACAGGGGAAGAGGGATTTCCCACAACCACACAATCATGGTGAAAGGATGGAGAACACGAGACAGTGTTACCACGACACAATACCAAGGGGTGAATCGAGATACCGAACGCATAGATATGATCGAGGGAGACCAGGAGACCGTACCCATCAAGTGATTCACATACGATTCTGTAGGGAATACTTTAACAGCCAATGGTCGTCATTCAATAGGGGTTCACACCAAAGGGGAAGAAACCAATGGAACACCAACAATGTAATCCAACAGGAACAGAATGAAAATGTGCCGAATATGACCGATGCTGCACAAAATATAGAAATAACAACCACCACTAACACCCAGGAAAATTACCACAACAAAGTTCGCCACAATCAAGTGCATGACCAACACAAAATCTAAGCAATTGACAATTGACATCGACACCATGATGGCTGCACAAAGAGAAAACGGAATTACTGTATACTGGACCGCTAGTCATAACAAAACAGCTGGGTGACCATACGTATGAGCCACAGAATACAAATGGCAAGTTGGTAGGAAGATATCATAAAAATAAATTAAAACCATACAAAGAAAGGACCAAATAGTCTTTGCCAACAAACATGTAAGGCAGGAATGGTAGAGATGATGGAAAATAATAATGTTTAATGGGTAACTTATAGAAGATTATGTTCAGATTGGAAAATACAACAAGAAAGAAAATCAACATAGTCATTGGCTATATCGACCACAAAGAGCATTGTCAACAAAGACAGATGAGGACACTGATTGTCATTAAAGAAGTGAATTATAGCGTCGGAAATTAAGGTGTTTTTTACATAAGGATGTCAGGGACAAAAATAAAAAAAGAATCAAATGTGATGACAAACATAAAATATTTTTGACACAAAGGTATCAAGGGTGAATTGAGAATAAAAATAATACAATTGCAGAATAATTATAAGTATAGAAGTTTTCTGTTATAGAGATAAGAGATAAAGAGGTGACAATTAGTGAAGTAAGAAAAACCATAGTCAGAAAAGTAATGCCCATGAATTAAGATGTATATAGACAATGCTAAGCTTGAAGAAATGTCGAACTAAACAATAGTGAATAAGAACACAATTAAAAAAAAAATTGGTTCCATTAGTAACATCAGACTTTAAGAATTGATTCAACGACCTGCCTATACATAATAAGCTTACAAGACAAAGAAGGCAAAGAACTGAATAAAATATTGCCGTAAATATGATGATAATCATTAGCTCAAGATTTGTATCCTGTTTTTCTCTCCTCATAACAAGGAACATAAGTCAAAAGCCACACAATAAACCATGATACACTTAAATGATATTTGTGTCAATGTCAAATGTATAATAACTGAATATGTGTTGTATAATAACTGAATATGTGTTATATAATATCTGAATATGTGTTGTATAATAACTGAATATGTGTTGTATAATAACTGAATATGTATTGTGTAGTAACTGAATATGTGAAATTTATAAAGACATGCTGTGTCATGCCAAAACAAAAGACAAAAACATACAGCGAAGGAGACTGTAAAGAAAAGAAAAAAAAAAGTATTGTACAAAGTGATTGTATCAGAGGAATAGGGAGAAATGTTGAATTGTGTTTCAAGATTGTAAATATAGGAGACAACTTGAAAAACAAAACAAGGGGCATGTGAGACAGAATATTAGAAGATCCCAAAAGAAAATCGTTTATGTGAATATTTGTTAAGAGTGTAATTTGTTTTTTGATGTTGGTATGAGATGGTTAAATGATGAAAACGTGTTACTAGTGTTCATTGTTACGAGCAATTAAGTTTGTTTAAAGACGTCATACATATTTCCATATTTAATTTTAATATATATGTATAAATATTAGAATTATATGTGTACAATAATAAAAGAGAAATCAGGATAGCTAAAGATCGCTTCCCTAACAATACGGGAACTATTTGATGGACGCATATGCGGATGTATACGAGAAAGGTAGTATCACGTGAGATGACTCCGGACTCCTTTCACTATCGTCTACGTGTCCAAAGTGATAGGACGTATTTTGGTAGTGTGTGAACATTGTAGAACGTTACCAGACCTTCATCAAGATTTTGTTCCACTTTTTGAAAAAGTGGAAAGACTTAAATAATTTAAAATGGTGGTAAGCGGATTTATTTAAATGTAAAATAGAGAAAAAGTGTTAATAAAATAATACATTGTGGTGAAGAAACATCGTGTGATTTTTCATTCCATCCGTTACCACACCCTGAGAGAAATAAGAAACTCACCGCTCAAACGTGAAACAACACTCCGATAAAAACAGCACCATATTTACATACATAGTACCTGGGCGACTGAGCTTCGCTCAGCGTTTTTCACCTCTGTTTTTGTGAAATCTTGTTATTTGTGGGAGAACATTCTTATTTAGATAAACCTGAAAGGCAAAACGTTAACTTGTTGCAATTGTTAAGAGTAATGTCCGAGTTACAAGAGATAAAGAAATACATAAAAATATTTCATAAACACCATCATTACAGCTGTAAATCGTGTACTCCTGAAAACAGGCCTCCCCATAAATATCCATCCAGTTTGAGGTTTTCGTTGAGCATTTGTTCCATTATGGAGTTCAGTTCTTTGCTGCTGTGATTGACTCCAGGACGTTAAGATGTTGGTCAAGGTCCTTCATACTTCCGTCGAGTTCTTCCATGGCTTCCTTAACCCCGGCCAGTCGCTCGTTAGTATTCATCGATAGACCTGTCTTCATATTGGAATTCCCGTCCTCATCTTTTCCGTTTTGGGGTTTACATTTTCAATTTGCCTTCCATTTTTGTTCCCATATTTTCTATTCTGTAGTTAACACTTTTCCAATTTGGTTTTCATATTTGTTTCCTCTGCCGCATTCCGGAATTCATTTCATTTCCCATTATGTACATCTTTGGCTAACATTTGTTTCATCAAGTGTTCCATATCGTGCTTTTCGTCGCACTACAGACACCAATTGTGATTACTTTACTATTTTAACTATTTCTTTATTTTTTATTAAAACACCGGAACGAAACTAAGCAAAAGCAATGTTGAAGAATAACAAATACTACAGAAAGAAAAGCTGGTTGATAAAGCCATGTGAATGTACTATGCATTTATGTTTCAAACATATAGAAAATTGTACGAATTGTTCGTCCAAGCTGGAGTTGTGAAAGAAATGTGATTGTGTTTTACCAAAGAAAAATGAGTAGAAAAAGCGTGTGAATGTTATACATTGCACTTATATTTCAAGTGTATGGAAAAATGTGTGGATTGTTTGCAGAAGAGGGAGTAGTATGTTATGTAAAAAAAAGGGAGTAGAGAAAATCATGTGAACATAGTACATTGCGAGGTAAAATGGATTGCATAAAAACCTTCGCCATGAAAAAAATTAGAAATGTCACTTGTCATGGCGATCAGTCAACCTGTTTTGGAATTTAATCACCCTTCAACATAAGATATGTGTAGGCGCTGGTATGTATGAAGTTGATAAACTATAGGGAATAACATGTGAATTGTTACGTAAAACGAAAGTGAGTAGAGAAAGTAGTATAAATGTAATACGTTGTATGTTTGTTTGAAACATATAGCAAATTGTATGAATTATATGTTGAAGGGCGAATAGCGAAAGAAGGCTGATTGTGTCTCGTAAAGGAAGAATTAGTAGAGGAAATCGTCTGAATGTAATACCCTGCATTTATATTTCAATCCTAGAATATTATATGAATTGTATGTTGAAGGGCAAACAGAGGATACATGAATGCGCTACATAAAAGAAAAGCGAGTAGAAAACCATTTGAAAGTATTATATTGTGTAGTAGAATTGTTACCATAAAAATCTGATGTGTTACACTCACATGACTTTCTCTACTCATGTTGTTGTTAGCTAATGCTGGATTTTTGACAATGAAGTCATTAATCCTTTTGCTCTCCAATATTTTTTACTAATGATATTGAAGAGAGCAATAGCAGTAATAGTAACTGTTTTTTAGAGAGCACCATATTTTTATATTTTGGCGGTCATATCGCTCTCTCACAACCCCCAGAATGTCTGGAGGACCACACCTGTCGTTGGTTGACGGGTCTCACCGACCTGACCGGGAGAATTATGAAAATAAATTCACCGACCATATCCTCTGATTACCAATCAGAGGACGTATTACATGCCATGACAGGTCAGCATGTTAGGGGTTAAGATTTTATAGAGAAATTAGAGAAATGGAGAGGTTGGAAAAATAAAGACTCCCTAGCCCTTGGGAAACCTAATAACATTGGGGTCAGAAGAGAACAAGAGATGACCAAGGTAAGGTCAGATAGAAAAGTTACAGTGAGGAGCAAAACACCAGTAAGTGGAAGTAATGTTCTGCTCAGCTAGGGGAACCTTGTGGTCGCTATTCACATATCCCCTAGACGGAGACCCCTGAGTCTCCATTAAATATTAAAACCTCAGTGAATTCAAAAGTTAACGTCCTATTAATTTAAGGTCTAGTATATCTCTTTTTAATTGGATTTGGGAGTTTGAAAACTCAGTAGCAATGATCCTTAAACTGCAGATATTCCAGATTCAAAGCTGGATACATGTAAACAATATTTTTATTCAATGAAACTGAAGGTATGATGATTCAGTTTACCTTTGGAATGCAGTTCCTTTACGCCAGCGCAGATTAAGGAACCTTTGACATCAAAAAACATGGCTTTTTATCATCACTATGAAAGACCCAAATGAAAATTTCACACACTTCACAAAGGGAACATGTCTTCTAGCAGTAAAAACTTAGGAATATTCAAGGTGTTGTCTTGTGTGGTAACTGAATACGTAAAATTTATAAAGACATGTTGTGTCATGCCAAAACAAAAGACAAAAACATACAGCAAAGAAGACTGTAAAGAAAAAAGGGTATTGTACAAAGTATTAAGTATTAGAGGAATAGGGAGAAGTGTTGTATTGTGTTTCAAGATTGTAAATGTAGGTGACAACTTGAAAAACAAAACAAGGGGCATGTGAGACAGGATATTGTAAGACCCCAAAAGAAAATAGTTTATGTGAATATTTGTTAAGAGTGTAATTTGTTTTTGATGTTGGTATGAGTTGGTTATATTACGAAAACGTGTTACTAATGTTCATTGTTATAAACAATTAAGTTTGTTTAAAGACGTCATAAATATTTCCATATTTAATTTTGATATATATGTATAAATAAAAGAATTATATGTGTTCAATATTAAAAGTGAAGGGAGAATAGCTAAAGATCGCTTCCCTAACAATACAGGAACTATTTGATGAACGCATACGCGGATGTACACAAAAAGAAGTGTGATGCGGCGCCAATTGTCTAGTTATTAGCGTATGTGTCTTTGGTGTAGATGGACGCATTTTTATGTGTGCACGTCATAAAATAGTGAAAGTAAATTTACTAAGTGTTTAAAGACCGTTAATTTGTGTAAAATAAGTGAAACATTAGCTAACGTTAATAAGTTAGTTAATACGAAGTGTGCGATTAAATAAAAGGACATAAAATAGACGAAGTGTAAAGTGATAGAAAACACATTTAGCGAAATGTCGCTAAATTTTCAGACATTAAATCTCGGTGATGCTAGGGAAGTCAATCCACTGAAATAAAAGGCTTGCTACTGTAATACGATTTAAATACTGTGAACAAGAAGGTGCGAATAAAATATTTCACTAAAGTTAACCCCGAGTGTATGTTCATTCCATCCAGTACCACGACCCGAGATAACGAAAGAGTCAAAAGCTCATCACCATCACCTCGTATAATTATAAACACGGCACCAGTAGATTGCAGACTTTTAGGTCCTCAATTAGACTAATTGAGAGATTGTCATGTTTACACCATATCTCACTTACTTGTAAACTAACCAATCCTCAATTAATGTGATTAATCTTATTCTTCAAAAACCTTCCAATCATTAGTGACCTAAATTATTAGGGTTTATGATACCTTGTTTAGAGTATATAGGTTGCAAAAATGCTTTGAAGCAGAGTGACAATGTAATTTAAAATATACTGCCATTTATGAAATTGCAACACCAAGAATGAATTTCCCAAATAACTCCAAACTTGGTGGAAATATAGAAGAGTGTGCAAGCAATAAGGGTTTGCAGAGAGATGGGGAGTTACACGTAGGCTGAGTACAGCCCTGCAGTATTGGTCCAAATAGGTCAGTATTGCATCCAGTAGTCAGCGCAGAGCTGTCAAACAAGGTGGAAACAATAAAGTGACTGCCAGTATGCCTCGTTGATGTCAAAGGGAGCCATATAGGTAAGTGAGTGAAATCGAATGGAATAGAATGATTGGTCTCCGGGAAGCAGGTTTGTCATACTGTGACACTTCAGCTCATACAGAGCATGCTGCTACAACAGTAATGTGCATGTGGAAGCAGTGGCTAGATGAAGATCGTATGCAGCAAAGAGCGGGTACTGGACCACTGAAGATGACCTAGCTTTAACTTTAATCTTAAAAAATCCTTGCAGTAAAAGCAACCAAAGTGATTGCTGGTTCTCTTAGCTAAAATCATGCTACATTGGGTGGCATTAAAACTACTCAGTGTTGTTGTTAGCTAATGCTGGATTTCTGACAATGAAGTCATTAATCCTCTTGCTCTCCAATATTTTTCACTGATGGATGGGGCACTAGAAGTGGCCAGGCTTATTTGAAGGTGGTCTCGATCCATTTCCTCTTGCAGATCACATAGAGGACAGAGTGGTGAAGAATATATCCCAATTCTGTTTAAATGTTTTGCCAGACAATCATGTCCTGTAATCAACCTGAAGGTTGCAACTGCTGTTTTTCAAGGATACTCAGGAATTACTGTTTGAATGTTTGGTAGTTCCCATCTTTAAAAAAAAAGAAAAACTTAGCAATAAATGTAACCGCTTTTTAGAGAGCACCATATTTTTATGTTTTGGCGGTCACATCGCTCTCTCACAACCCCCAGAATGTCTGGAGGACCACACCTGTCGTTGGATTATGGGTCTCACCGACCTGACCGGGAGAATTATCAAAATAGATTCACTGACCATATCCTCTGATTACCAATCAGAGGACGTATACATGCCATGACAGGTCAGCATGTTAGGGGTTAAGATTTTATAGAGAAATTAGAGAAATGGAGAGGTTGGAAAAGTAAAGACTCCCTAGCCTTCGGGAACCCTAATAGCATTGGGGTCGGAAGAGAACAAGAGTTGACCAAGGTAAGGTCAGATAGAAAAGTTACAGTGAGGAGCAAAACACCAGTAAGTGGAAGTAATGTTCTGCTCAGCTTGGGTACCTTGTGGTCGCTATTCACATATCCCCTAGACGGAGACCCCTGAGTACAAAAAACAAACTACTCAGTGTACAAGTTCAATATTTGAAAGAAGATATTAAGAAGTAGTTTTGGACCAATTAAAGACAGAGGACAATGGAGGACTCTGAGAAATGAAGAGTTTAAATAAAAGAATAAAGAAAACAAATAATTATTAATTTCATTGCAGCACGGAGACTTACATGGCTCGGACAATTGTATAGAATGTCAGATGAGAGAACAGTTAAAAAAATATACACATGGAAGCCTCTTGAATCGAGAAAAAGGGGCAGACCTAAAAACAGATGGAGTGATGATATATACCAAGATTTAAAAAATATGAAGATAAAAAATTGGGTAAACCTGACAAAAGATCGCATTGAATTGTAGAGAAGGCCAAAGCATTCAGTTAATGAAGTTGTAGTGCCTATTAAGAAGAGTGTACAAGTAGCTCAGTGATCTTTATCAACTGTGATAGGTGTTAATGCTTGAAATTCGCTTATTGTTGATAAAATTCTTCATTTAGGAAATGATTTGCACTTGAAATCTATTTCAAATTATAATGGTATTGTGTCAAATCCACCTTACTTGTGAGCTGATGAAGCTTGGCTGCAGGATATTATAATTGATGATTAAATGTAACCTGCTGTGCAGTGACAAGTAATTTTGAATTACAAGGGATCATATAAAGAAATGTAGGCAGTGTGCTAGAACAGTTTTTCAGTGTTATGAGTATGGTGTGTTTACTGCGTGCTTAAAGTCTATAGTTCTCATTAAGAACTGATACCCACTTTTGTGAATTCTTATTTTTCCAAATATTTGTTGGTCTTTTCTGTTTGCCCTTTTTCCATTCCATTCTACCCACATACGTAATGTCTGTTTTTCTATCTTCCCATTCCACCTGATCATACCCACACATCTTCTGTTTACTCAGTTTATTCCCACTCAACTTTGAAATTGCCCCTTTATTATTTGAGTAATTTGCACCAGCACCTTCGCCTACACGTTTTCCCACTGCCATCTTCTTTCTCTATTGAATTGCTGTAGTCAATCACAGCTTCTTTTTTCTGTCACCTTGTCACTCGCTAATTTTCCCTCATTTCTCTCTCTCACATCTGTCCTTGAGGTAATGTGCCTTTCCCATCTCAGTGATTCTTCGAAATGATAGGGCTGATTTATTAATTTTCTTTTTCCTGACTCATCACTTCTTGAATTTCTGCTGCTGTATCTGTTAGTTCGTTCTTTTCCTTTGCAATTTGTCTATAATTTTAAGTCTCAGATGTACGCCTGTTTCCCCACACTTTTTGCTCGTCTTCTCTGTTTTAATAATTTCATTTACTGCTTTTGGCCATATGATAAGTCTTTGTTGATAAAGCTATTTGTTCCTTTTAGATTTTTTGTATGTTTCAGTATGTTGTAAGTCATATATATACTCGTAAATTTTGCTAGAATCTTTCTTCTTCCAAATCTAAATGCTTCATGTATTTTGTTGCGTATGGTCATCTGTAACTTCTTCTCCAGAACTTTCTTTACATCTTGCCTTGGGTCAAAGCCTGTCCTTTTTTCTATTCGTACAAACACCAAGTTATATTTCCTACTTCTGTCCTCCCATTTTTCCATTCTTTCTTTAACGTCTCATAACATTTTTTGATCATTTCTATATTTTTAAGTATTTCCTCTTCTTTATCGACTAGTTCTCTTCTTTTATTTTCCTCTGTCCTCTATTCCAATGCTATATTTTTCCTATTTTACCCAGCTTTGCTATTGCTTTGTCTGTAGTAATATCTTTGTCTGTTTCTCTACTCATGTACTAACCATTCTTACAAACTCTTATTCCTATATCTTCTTCGTGTTAGTTAAAATAAACATTTGTACAAATTATCATATTGCTTATTTCCTTGTAGGTGCAAGGGGAATATTGGAATACAGTAGGCTTTGTGCGATAGTCAAATCTTTTAAAGCTTTGAGATTCCGTTCTCTTTGTACATGTAACATATAAAAAAATGAACAACAATGACACATTTCACGAAAGTTCCAAGTTTTCCGAAACTCACACATATATCAAGGTATATCTCTGAAATGGTTCACCCTACAAGAAAATTTTTTGAGACATAAATTGTGTATTTTGGCAAGATCTACATTTTTTGTATAGTATAATTTGGTCTATCTCTAACAGTTTACCAGTTATGCAAAAGTTGTCCAGAGTAAATACGACTACAGGGGCTATAGCCAGAAAATTCAAGATATACATTTCATTTGTCATAAAAATATCTTAAACTTATGACATTTTAATCAAAATCGTTAGAGCCATTTTCAAGAAAATTAAAATTTTCGAAAAATTTTCCATGTAAAGGGTAGTTTAGGGTGGGGCTATTTTCTTCAAAATCTTCGTGTCACATCCTTGAACGACATTAAACTTAAATACCAACTTTGGTTTTTAACCGACTTTTCATTTTTGAGCTATGCTGTCCACAGACTGACAGACTGACAGACTGACAGACCGACAGACACACAGACACACAGACACACACACGGACCTTTTTCTAAAAATGTTTTTTTTGGATTCAGGGGGCCTCAAAACATGTATTTCCGGTGAAATCTCGACTTCGAATTTTTGGGTGGAATACAATACTTCCCCTACTTACCAGTAGAGAAAGTAAAAACTCTCCATGAAAAAAATACATATGCGTGCCAATTTTCGCGGTGATCGGTTAAGCGGTTTTCGATATTAACAGTTAGATATATACAAACATTCAAGTTGTATAGATGATATGAATTGTTTGTAGAAGAGTGAGTGGAGAAAGACATGTGAAGGTGTTACCTAAAAGTGAGTAGAGTAAACACTGTGAATGTAACATGCAGCATTTCTATATCAAATATGCACAAAATTGTATGACTTATTTCTAGAAGAGTAAGTAGAGAAACAGTTCTGATTGTGTTACCCAAAAGCAAGTAGAGAAAACACTATTAATGTAATACGTAGCATTTCTATTTCAAACATGCACAAAAATTATGTAACTTATTTGTAGAAGAGTGAGTAGAGAGAAATGTGAATGTGTTACCTAAAAGTGAGTAGAGAAACTGCTGTGAATGAAATATACAACATCTCTGTTTCAATCATACAGAAAGTTGCATGACTTATTTGTAGAAGAGTGAGTAGAGAAAGAAATGTGAATGTATCACCTATAGTGAGAGGAGAAAACAGTGTGAATGTAATAGCACTTCTGTGTCATAAATACAGAACATGGTTTTACTTACTTTAAAATTGGGGATAAAAGTCTTTCTCAGTGCAAAATCACGCTTTTTATGCAAAAATTGTTTACAGAAGAGTGAGTAGAGAAAGAGATATGAATGTGTTACCTAAAAGTGAAAGGAGAAAACAGCGTGAATGTAATAGCACTTCTGTTTCAAACATACAGAACATGGAATGACTAATTTTAAAAGTGGGGATAAAAGTGTTTTTTTGTGCAAAATCACCTTTTTTTATGGAAAATTATTTATAGAAGGGTGATTATTTATAGAAGGCTGAGTAGAGAAGGAGATGTAAATGTGATACCTAAAAGTAAGTACAGAAACCACTGAGAATGTAATATGCGGCATCTCTATTTCAAACATACAGAAAAATGCATGGCTTATTTGTAGAAGAATGAGTGGAGAAAGAAATGTGAATGTATCACCTAATAGTGAGAGGAGAAAACAGTGTGAATGTAATAGCACTTCTGTTTCAGACATACAGAACATGGTTTGACTTATTTTAAAAGTGGGGATAAAAGTATTTTCGGTGCAAAATCACACTTTTTATTGAAAATTGTTTACAGAAGAGTGAGTAGAGAAAGAGATGTGAATGTGTTACCTAAAAGTGAGAGGAGAAAACAGTGTGAATGTAATAGCACTTCTGTTTCAAACATACAGAACATGCTATGCCTTATTTAAAAGTGGGGATAAAATGTTTTTGGTGCAAAATCATGTTTTTTATGGAAATTGTTTATAGAAGACTGAGTAGAGAAAAATGTGAATGTGTTATCTAAAAGTGAGTAGAGAAAACACTGAATGTAATATGCATGTATAAAAAAATTTAACCAAATCTCTAGAGTCGTTTCTGAAGTACGGGGAATATATATACAAGAATTGCACTGTAGCAGCAGGAATAAAAAAATGTTATTTTTTATGTAAAATCACGTTTTTTCAGAAATTACACCTATATAGATGAGCTTAAAATGCAAAACTCTATCTGAATACAAAATTTGATCGAAATTGTTAGAGCCGTTTCCAAGTTGCGCAGAATAAATATATATATATACAAGAATTGCTCGTTTAAATATACAAGATATTTTAAATCTGACATTAACAATGATACTTTGTCTTTGTGGTTTACCAGGAGAAATAGGAACTGGTTTGAAAATTTAGTGCCATCCTGGCAGTTTGTCACAGTAGCTCAAAGGTTAGAGCAGCCACCTGGTAAGTGGAAGGTCTGTGGTTCAAATCCCAGTTGTGGCATTCAGTTTTTAAGTTCCGGTTCTGCCTCTCAGGCTTTGCCCACACACGGCTTGTGTGTTTAAAAACACCAACAGTAAGTTTGTTGGCATAAATAAATAATGATATAGTATTTAAAGCTAGGCAGCAATAAATACCACACACACCAGTGATGTAACTATCTTAAGTGTACCTGCCGTCTGATTTAGAGTTGTTAAATTGAATAATTTTGAGCTGAAGGAGAACGCATATATGATATAAGCAATACAGCTTTGCCCTTCTGTGAAACAAATTATACTAACTCATACTCTTTGAGAAACTCTAAATGGAACTTACAAATTCTTTTGCCTCATTGGACAAATAGTCTGATGGGGCTTTTGCTTATTCCTTTTTACCATGCCAACGAATATCAATTTCTTTTGCTTCAGAACACAATCAAAACCATTCATCTGCTTTAATGTTCATATGGGTACCTTGAATGGGAGCAGAAAATCTTAGTAAAGCTGTTTTATTTATTTGACAATCTAGTGACATATTGAGTATTTAGTTACATGTATGAATAGTGCAAAAATCATAAAGCCAACATGTGTAACTTGATAGCATGAAAATACCTTTGTCACTTACTAAATATAAAACAGGTTGCAAAACTTAAACCAACTGAGTCTTTGTGAAGGCACAATATAACTCTTTACTTGTCAACAAAAGCCTGCATTGGTTTTTACTTTCTCTACTGGTAAGTAGGGGAAGTATTGTATTCCACCCAAAAATCTGATGTCGAGATTTCACCGGAAATACATGTTTTGAGGTCCCCTGAATCCAAAAACAGCATTTTTAGAAAAAGGTCCATGTGTGTGTCTGTGTGAATGTGTGTCAGTCTGTCAGTCTCTGGACAGCATAACTCAAAAATGAAAAGTCCGTTAAAAACCAAAGTTGGTATTTAAGTTTAATGTCTTTCAAGGATGTGACACGAAGATTTTGAAGAAAATAGCCCCACCCTAAACTACCCTTTACATGGAAAATTTTGCAAAAATTTTGATTTTCTTGAAAATGGCTCTAACGATTTTGATTAAAATGTCATATGTTTGAGATATTTTTATGACAAATGAAATGTATATCTTGAATTTTCTGGCTATAGCCCCTGTAGTCGTATTTACTCTGGACAACTTTTGCATAACTGGTAAACCGTTAGAGATAGACCAAATTATACTATACAAAAAATGTAGATCTTGCCAAAATACACAATTTATGTCTCAATAAATTTTCTTGTAGGGTGAACCATTTCGGAGATTATCCTTGTTATGTGTGTGAGTTTCAGAAAACTTAGAACTTCCGTGAAATGGTCATCGTTGTTCATTTTTTTATATGTTGTGTGTGCAAAGAGAACAGAATCTCAAAGCTTTAAAAGATTTGACTATCGCACAGAACCTACTGTATTCTAATATTCCCCTAGCACCTACAAGGAAATAAGCAATAAGATAATTTGTACAAATGTTTATTTTAACTAACACGAAGAAGATATAGGAATAAGAGTTTGTAAGAATAGTTAGTACAAAAGTAGAGAAAGTCATGTGAGCACAACACATCAGATTTTTGAAGTTTCTTTTCTTGTTCTGAAAGCGCTTAGCAATCAGAATGCATTTCACAGTATTTAAAAAGTAATTATTTCTGGCATCAGCTGAAATCATGATTTTTAGTCCATATTTGCATGGCTTATCTTAACCACCCACCATCCCCTAAAACCTGCCATCTCATTTACACATATCAGAGAACTGCTACTATAGGCTACCTGACAGTAATTTTCTATTGAAGGCTTCTTATCATATTGCTCTTACTTGCTCCACTACTTAGCTACAGTAAAACCTTAGTACTGAGATTTTACTGAAAACACAGGCTTCAAGTTTCCCTGAATTCTAAAAACCGTTTTTAGCAAAAGGTTGCACATGCATGTGTGTGTGTGAGAGAGAGAGTGAGACAATTCTAGCCTTCTTACGCCTACAACCAAACTATAAATGTAGTGTCAGAGTTGATTCCCTAAAGCACATATGATATGTGTGTGTCACTAACTCAGCAACAACTGATTTGCTAACAGACATTTACACTTAACAATGCATGTGCAGAAATAGGAAGGATTAGTTGGAAGGTACTGCAAGTTGGTGGAGGCAGAGAATTATAACAATGACAAAATCGCAAGATGCGAACAATGTGGAGCCATGTTGGCTGCCATCAGTAGTTGAGGGTTAAGCTGAGCCTATACTTTTTTGCAGTTTTGATATAGTTTGTCATTACAGCATAGGTGGAGACTGCACAGAAATTCATTAGCTATTAATTTTCAGCCTATAATATAGAAAAGATATAAAAAGCATACTATGTAATAACGTTAAATACCTATAAATATAAAAATCTGATGTAATGTTTGTTTACTCATTAAACATTTGCAGACATATCTCATATTATTACATTTATTGAAAACTAATTTATCTATGTTGCATTGTTCATTAGGTACATATCCTTGTGTAGAAATAATTATTACAAATTAGCTGTCATTTCCAATGAGACTTACTTCCTGCATTGTAAGAGAAAATCTTTAAATACTATTCCTTTGACACAAAAGGGATGTATTTTACTGCATTTAGATGCATATCTGTTTCATTACTAGGGAGACCGTGTAGTAAAAGTATAGGTGCAAATAAAGGCAAGAACAGAATGGCTAGAAAAATTAAATTGGGAACACCATGGGGAAAAATATTGATACGTTGATAATGAGAAAGGTGCACTCAAGATGAGCATTGACAAATGAAGAAAATTTTTAAAAAATTAAAGAATCTCATGAAGTTGAGACAGAATATTGATCAATAGAGAATTGTTCATGTAAATATTTTTGTAAGAGTGTGTAAATTTCTAATTCTTTTAATTTGAGTGTATCAGGGACTTATTTCTTTTTAATATTCAAGATCCAATGTCTTCTCGTCACTTTGAGTTCAACCAATGAGAACTGTTGCTCGGATGAATACATAAGAATGACGGTGTTGCGTCATAGAGACGCTCGGAACTAGATTCATTAGCGTCTGTGAGCTCAAGGTGAAAGGATGTATATTTTCTGATAGCGTGTGAACATGTAATTTACACCCAAACTTTTAACCAGTGTAGATTCTATCGAATTTTGAAAGTTGTTAACTAATTAATATAGCGATAGAAATGTAAATCAACGAATAAATATGTTGTGATAAAGGAACGTTGATTTGTGCATTCCATTCTGTATCCATCGACCCTGTAGATAAGAGTAGCGTCAGATATCAATCAAACTTTCCATCTTTCAGTAAAAACATTATTCCTGCTGCTATATTCACGCTGATATGTGTTGACGATCTTTTAATAAAAACTGCACCAAAATGGCGCCCAACGTGGGGCGCGAATTTAGAATGGAATGCAAAATTACGAGTACGATAAAAACATCAAAAGGACGCCATCTCATCGTGCAGGAAAAAGACGCCATTAAACATCGTTTGATATCAACGATCCGTCAAAACATCGATACACGGAGAATCAACGTGGGAAAAACACCGGAGATCATCTGGCGAAGCCAACTACCCAGGAGACGTAAATAACTGGACGAAGAACCAACAGAAAAGAAAGTAGGATCAAAATTTTTTGTTTTTACATACATTTTATTTCCATTGTACATGTTTTTGAGAAGTGGAAAAATATTGGGACTTTCAACATTAAGTGAATTGGATAAAGGAATTAAAATGTCGCGAAAAGAGATAGAAACAGGAGTGGGGGAAGGGGCAGATAGGCCTAGTTATCAGGTAGAATTAGAGAGTGAGGAACAGGCGGAAATAAGCAAAGACCAAAGGTTAATGATGATGATGTTTGAAAGACTAGAACAGAAAATGGAACAAAACAAGGCAGAATTGAGACAGGACATAGAACAAAGTTTAGGTCAGAAACTGGAACAAAATAAGGTAGAAATAGGTCAGAAAATGGAACAAAATAATGCAGAATTAAAACAGGATATAGAACAAAGTTTAGGTCAGAGTATAGGTCAGAAAATAGAGGGAGTGAGAGAGGACTTGGAAAATAATAAAAAAGAAATAGAACAGAAAATGGAGGAAGTGAGACAGAACTTAGAACAGAAAATGGAATTAGGTAGACAGAACTTAGAACAGCAAATGGAATTAGGTAGACAGAACCTAGAACAGAAAATAGAATTAGGAAGACAGGAGTGTAAAGAGAATATGAAAGTAATGGAAACTAATTTAAAATTAGTACATAAAAACTTAAATGAAACAAAGGAAGCCTTAGAAGCTAGGATAGAAATTGTAGGAGATAGGATGGGAAAGATAGAATCAGAGATGAGAGAGAATAAAATTGTGTTAGAAGGAGAAATTGCTAGATGTAGGGATGAAATAACAGAATGTAATACAAGTGTAGACTGTAAGATAACAAATGTAAAAGCAGAAATAACTGAGGAATTAAGGAAAGAGATTGAGGTAGTAAAGAAAGACATTATTAATGAAACTGTAGAACAAATTGTAATTCCTAAAATTAAGACAATGAATGATGTGATGCTTTCACAACAGGATGCTATAAATGATATGAAACAAAGCCACTTAGAAATAAAGAATGATTTAAAATCAATTTGTGAAGAAATGAAAAAAGGGAAAGAAAGTTTGGCTAATGTAAATGATGTTGTGAAGGCATTACAAAGACAAGATGATTTAGATGTAAGTAATGTACAAGATGAGAGTTATTTGAGTAATGTACAAAATGTTGACTCACCATATAGAGAAAGAGGTTCACAACCAAACAATGACACAACACATAACACATGTTACACCAACAGCATATTACATGAAATCACACCACCTACATTTGACGAGGAGAAGGGAGACGATCCAAAACTCTTTGTTAAAGAGATGGAAGAATATTTTAAAGTGAAAAGGATACCAAACGAGCTTAGGATGATGATAGTCAAGAAAAGCTTAAAAAACAAGGCATTAGAATGGCTCAGGTTAACACTAGCTGGTCATGAGTCGTATAGCTCATTCAGAAATTTATTCCTATCAAGGTATTGGGGCCCAGCTAAACAAAACCAAACTAGGGTAGAGCTAGCGACAGGTAGATACGATCCAACCAAAGGGTTGTCGTTAGTCGATTATTTTATGAAAGTAGCCAACAAAGGAAAGCTATTAGACCCCAACTTGTCGGAGGCAGAACTAATTACCAGCATAACAAGACATTTCCCAGACACAGTGAGAACAGGGTTAATTGTTGCGAGGCCAGTAGATTTTGCAGATATGATAGAACTGCTGACAGCCTTCGAAACACAAAATGGTCGGCATAATGAGCATAGACATAAGAACGGTCACCCAAACTCACCCATCCTAAACCGGAACACGACTACGAACAACCAGAGTGAGGGAGAACATAGAAATACTAGGAGTACCCATGAAAGGGGGAGAGGGGCACACCATTTCCCACAACCACATAATCATGGCGAGAGGATGGAGAACACAAGACAGCGGTACCACGACACAATACCGAATGGTGAATCAAGATATAGAACATATACATATGATCGTGGAAGACCAGGAGACCGTACCCATCAAGTGAATCATATACGATTCTGTAGGGAATACTTGAACAGCCATAGGCCGTCGTACAATAGGGGTTCACGTCAAAGGGGCAGAAACCAAGGGAACACCGACAACGTAAGACAACAGGAACAGAATGAAAATGTGCCGGATAGGACCGATATTGCACAGAATACAGAAACGACAGTCACCTCCAACGTCCAGGAAAACTAAGTACAAGTCAACTTTGTGTCCCGGAAGTTGACCTGTGTGGCAGTAGGGGCAATATTGACCAATGTAATGTAGGTACCTTGAGAAGACAGGCGAGTGAAAGAAAGGAAATAACCAATCCACCAATGATTAGGCTGAGGGTATGGGGTATCGAATTGCCAGCGATGATTGATACAGGAGCCAGCACATCAGTATGTGACGAACAGCTATTCCAGGAACTGATAACTAAAAGAAATGCTGAATTCTTGCCTGTGTGTGGAGTGTATTGCAGCACAGCAATTGGCAAGAAAAAGGAACATGTTAAATACCAGGTAAGGCTGGTAATTGAAATCGGAAGTTGGAAGTTCGATTTTATTGCCCTAGTAATACCTAGACTAACAGCTACCCTAATCATTGGCAGTGATTTGCTTAACCTTTGGAGGTCGGTAATTAACTATGACCTACATGAATTTATTATTAAGGAAGGAGCCTCAGAATGCACTGCGAAGTTCCTGCAGGAAGAAACATGCCAGGAGGAACCAGACCAGACAGGGATCCATCCGGATAAACAATTCTTTGTGGAGAACATCAATGTCCACGAGAATAGGTTGGTAGACCTAAGGGTAAATAAGAAGAAAACAGGTTGGACGAGCAATGAAGAAACTAACGTTTGCAGCCATTGGATCTGCACAGAAGACGAGTATGTTGCCTGGGACAACTACCAACCTGAACCAATACCAACAGATGGAGAAGAATCGATGTTACAGCTAATCGATGAGAAGGTCTGGGGGGCACATGGCATATCTGAAGAGGAAAGAAACCAACTTAGGAAAATATTGGTTAAAAACAGGAAAGTCTTCAATAAAAAGCCAGGTACGTGTAACAAGTACGTACATACTTTTACAGTAACAGATATTACCCCCTATTCACATAAATCCAGGCCCATCCCCAACTCCATCAGGGAGGAAGCTGACAGAGTGATCCAGAAAATGTTAGAGGACGGAATAATAGAGCCGTCGGACTCATGTTATGTGAATCCAGTAGTATGGGTCCATAAGAAAGGGGGAAAATTAAGGATGACCATCGACGCAAGGAAAATAAATACACATACCTTGCCAGATCATTACAGGCCTGAGGGGGTAGACCAACTAATATCGAAATTGAAGGGAGGTCAACATTTCACAAGTCTCGACTTGACAGCATCGTTCTGGCAAATTCCTCTTCATCCAGATGTCAGGAAATATACCTGTTTCTTGCACAAAGGAAAGGTATACCATTTTTTAAAATGTGCCTTTGGACTATCGACCAGTAGCAGTGCACTACTGAGGGCTCTAGACAAAGTTTTTGGGGATACCATCGAGACTTTTGTAACGCAATATGTCGACAATTTTTTGATATACAGCAAGAATCCCGAGTCGCACTTACATCACATAGATTATGTATTATCCAGGTTCCAGGAAAGCAACATGACCCTAAATTTAGAAAAGTGTGAATTTTTCGTCAAAGAGGCTGAATTTCTAGGCCACATCATAACACCTGATGGTATACAACCTAATCCAGAGAGGGTCAAGGCCATAGAGCATATACCACCCCCACGTAACTTAAAACAGTTGAGAAGGTTTCTGGGCATTTTACAGTACCAGTCAAAATTCGTGGTCAACTACGCTAAGGAATTGGTACCCCTTAGAGCACTGTTGAAAAAAGATACTAAGTGGGAATGGAATGCTGAACACCAGGTGGCCTTTGAGAATATCAAAGAACTTTTCAAGCACAGTATTCTCCTGGAACGACCGGATCCAAATTCACCTTTTCTAGTATACACCGATGCTAGTGCGCACTCATATGGAGCAATATTAGCACAAGAAGATGCAGATGGCAACAAACATGTGATTGCCACAGCTTCTAGATTTTTAAACAAGATAGAAGCCAATGCCTGCATAACCGAATTGGAAATAGGTGCAATCCATTTTGCGTTACAAAAGTTCAGACAATACATATATCTTTATAAAATAATTATATATACAGATCATGTAAGCCTGTCCTTCATTCAAAAATGCAAGCTAACCAACTCCAAAATCTCAAGGTACATACATGAGATAATGTCACACGACATAGAGGTCAAACATATCCCGGGGAAGGAGAACATCTTCAGTGACTTATTGTCAAGATTAAGGTCGGAGAGTCACATACCCGAGACGATATACAGTCCGCACCATGAGATTAAAATCATGCAGATAAATAGCAAAGAAAGCAACGAGATCTTGCAAGACTTCAAGAACATAGCAAAGCTACAACAAGAAGACCCTGAATTGAAGAGGCTATTCGACAAGGCTCCACACATAATACCAAGATTGGATGCCAAGATAGGCAAATTTAGGAACATCCTATTTAAATTGCATGGTCACGACGTAAGGAAATGGAAAATGATGGTACCAAATTCCTTACAGGACAGGGTCATTTTGGCATTCCACCACTCGATGCTTCACTCCGGTACTGAGAGAACAATGCTTGCCATCGAGGAGGTATTGTACATCAAACATCTTGGCAAGAAGGTCAGGAAGTTAATTTCCTCATGCGACCTATGCCAAAAGGCCAAGCCAATTAATGTAAAGTACGATGTCATCCCACAATCCATCGTGAGGAACGAGAAAAATGCATTGGTGTGTATTGACGAGCATGGAGAGCTACCAAGGGGTAAAGATGGAAACAGATACATCTTTGTCATGTTTGATGTTTTCACAAAATTCACCAAAATATACCCCATTAAGAACATCAAAAGCAGAACATGCTTAGATAAAATCGTCAAGGACTACATCCCAAAATATGGGAGGATAAAATGTATTCTATCGGACAATGCAACCATGCATAAGAGCAAGTTGTTTCAGAACACCTTACAAACATTAGGAATAAAATTGTACTATTCCTCAGCATATTATCCCCAGGGAAACCCGACTGAGAGAATCATGAGGGATATAAGTATTTATTTTCGTTTACTCTGCCACAGAGACCACACTTCCTGGACGGAAAAATGCGGATATATAGAGGAGGTGATTAACCATTCGGTGAACCCCACGACCAAGTTCGCCCCTATCGAGCTGATGACCAACACGAAACCAAGAAAATTAGCAATTGACATTGACACTACGATGGCTGCCCAAAGAGAATTATCAGAGAAGGAAAAATGTCAATTGGCATTCAGAAGGTTACAGCAGAAGGCTGAAAAAGGGAGGAACAAGGTGAAAAGATTCGTCAGGAAATGGTCCCCACAAATTGGAGAAAAGGTGCTCTTAAAAAGCCACAAAGCATCCAAGGCATCTGAAAAAAGATCTGGAAAGATGGAGCTATTGTATACTGGACCACTGGTCATAACAAAACAGCTGGGTGACCACACGTATGAGCTACAGAATACAAATGGCAAGTTGGTAGGAAGATACCATAAAAATAAATTGAAGCCATACAAAGAAAGGACCAAATAGTCTTTGCCGACGAATGTGTAAGGCAGGAGTAGTAGAGATGAAAGAAGATAACAATTTTAAATGGGTTACTTATAGAAAATTATGTTCAGATTAGGAATTACAACAAGGAAGAAAATCAACATAGTCATTGGCTATATCGACCACAAAGAGCATTGTCAACAAAAACAGACGAGGACACTGATTGTCATTAAAGAAATGAATCATAGCGACGAAAGATAATATGTTTTTGACATAAGGATGTCAGGGACAAAAATAAAAATGAATCAATTATGATGAAAAAGATATAATATTTCGACACAAAGATGTCGAGGGTAAATTGAGAAGAAAAATAATACAATTACAGGATAATTGTAAGTATAGAAGTTTTCTCTTATAGAAATAAGAGACAAAAAAATGACAATTAGTGAAATGAGGAAAACCATAACCAGAAAAACAATGCCCATGAATGAAGATGAATATAGCCAATGCTAAGCTCGAAGAAATGTTGAACCAAACAACAATGAATAATAACCCAATCAAGAAAATTAGTACCATTAGTAACATCAGAGTTTAAAAACCGACTCAACAACCTGCCTATACATAAGCTTATAAGACAAAGAAGGCAAAGAACTGAATAAAATATTGCCATAAACATGATCATAATCATTAGTTCAAAATTTGTATCCTGTTTTTCTTTCCTCATAGCAATGAATACAAGTCAAAAACCACATGAAACACTTAAATCATATTTGTGTCAATGTCAAATGTACAATAACTGAGTATGTGTTGTATAAGAACTGAATATGTGTTGTACAATAACTGAATATGTATTGTATGATAACTGGATATATTGTGTAATAACTGAATATGTTGAGTATTAACTAAATGCGTTATGCAAAAACTGAATGTGTATTGTGTAATAACTGAATATGTATTGCATAATAACAGAACATATGTGATATGATAGCAGGATATATTGTACAATAACTGAATATGTATTGTGTAATAATTGGACATGTTGTGTAGTAATCAAATGTGTTGTACAATAACTGAATATGTATTGTATAATGACTGAAGGTGTATTGTATAATAACAACATATGTGATATGATAACTGGGTATATTGTACAATGACTGAATATATATTGTATAATAATTGGACATGTTGTGTAATAACTAAATGTGTTGTACAATAACTGGATATGTATTGTATAATGGCTGAATGTATTGTGAAGTAACCGAATATGTAAAACTTATAAAGACATGCTGTATCATGTCCAAACAAAAGACAAAGACAAACAGTGAAGAAGACTGTAAAGAAAAAAAAAAAAAAAAAAATATTGTACAAAGTGATTGAATCATAGGAGTAGGGAGAAGTATTGTAGTGTGTTTCAAGATGGTAAATAAGGTGACAACTTGAAAAACAAAACAAGGGGCATATGAGACAGAATATTGATCAATAGAGAATTGTTCATGTAAATATTTTTGTAAGAGTGTGTAAATTTCTAATTCTTTTAATTTGAGTGTATCAGGGACTTATTTCTTTTTAATATTCAAGATCCAATGTCTTCTCGTCACTTTGAGTTCAACCAATGAGAACTGTTGCGTGGATGAATACATAAGAATGGCGGTGTTGCGTCATAGAGACGCTCGGAACTAGATTCATTAGCGTCTGTGAGCTCAAGGTGAAAGGATGTATATTTTCTGATAGCGTGTGAACATGTAATTTACACCCAAACTTTTAACCAGTGTAGATTCTATCGAATTTTGAAAGTTGTTAACTAATTAATATAGCGATAGAAATGTAAATCAACGAATAAATATGTTGTTATAAAGGAACGTTGATTTGTGCATTCCATTGTGTATCCATCGACCCTGTAGATAAGAGTAGCGTCAGATATCAATCAAACTTTCCATCTTTCAGTAAAAACATTATTCCTGCTGCTATATTCACGCTGATATGTGTTGATCTTTTAATAAAAACTGCACCAAAGTCTTGGAACAACCAGGACTTTAGTTGCAAAATTTTAACTTCGGTACTCACCTAACCCATTAAAATTTTCCAGGCTGACTCGAAAAGACATTGCTCTGCAGTCATTCTCTACTGCTTATAGTAAGCAGAGGAAGTATTGTATTCCACCCAAAATTTGATGTTGAGAGTTCATCAGAAATATACATTTTGAGGCACCCTGTATCCAAAAATGCATTCTTAGAAAAAAGTTTGTGTGTGTGTGTGTGTGTGTGTGTGTGTGTGTGTGTGTGTGTGTGTGTGTGTGTGCGAGTGTGTGCGTGCATGTGTATGTGTGTGTGTGTGTCTGTGAGTGTGTCTGTGTGTGTATCTGAGAATAGCATCACTCTAAAACGAAAAGTCGGTTAAAAACCAAAGTTGGTATTTAAGTTTAATATCTTTCCCTTCAACATAGAATTCATACAATTTTCTATGACTGAAATAGAA